>SJOL01009403.1:2092095-2137308 GCA_004794785.1 Opisthorchis felineus | reverse complement strand
ACGCACCACACTAATAAGCGGCAAACTGGCCTCCACTCGTTCAAAGTGCCATCTGTAACCACGATCCCCTGGCTACAAACCCGTAGCCGGGCTCCAGTCCATGGTAGTCTGGCTTCTACGAAAGAGCCTGGGGATTCTTGTACGACGTGAACCCGAGAATGCCACCCAATGTTACCAAGCCGCCTCAATTGTTAAGAAATATATTCAGCTTTTCTGATGGGCCAAGATCAGTGCTCATCATCAAAGATAGCAACATTAGTGTTGACACTGATGTTTCACTGCCGGTGCTCACGCCCTACTGACAGTGTGCCTCAGACTGCATGTCGATTATGCAGTTCAGATTGGTGGAACAGACACAATGAAAAGTAGTGGATTCTCTACGTCGTTTATGCAACTAAACAGCCCGAGGGGAGCACTCGGAATAATATAACAAATGTATGGCAGAGCGGCTACGAACCAGAAGGCATAACCTAGTTGAAATATAGGCCAACCAGGATATCACAATTTTTGGTCCGGTGCTTCCCAACCCATAACAAAGACCTTAGCATGATTTTTTGGATACTTGTGTGATCGGTGTACAAATGCGATCTTAGTAATCTTCTTTTATCTCCACTAAAAGGTGGACTGTGCTTTTTGCTACTTCATAGTGGGTGTAACGGGAAAACGGGGATCAGCATGCGAGTTGTGAAACACAGCACCAAACGTACACCGACAGACTCCTCCCCAAATTTTAGTGGTTTACAGGAAGCTCTGTCGATCTTATACTGGCGTGCTCCTAAGCTCCCCTACTGTGGTTTTCTACATCTTGAAGAAATGACCACTACCGGGGACATTCATTAAAAGTTGAACGCTCAAGCTGTTAACATTACTTCCCCCTTAGTTTTAGAAACCACTGGAATTCCATCCCTCCGGTGTCGTCACAGTTCTATCTCTAACGATTTCTGAATAACGGCTCGGCACACATCAACATGTCATTTTAAGTTATACAACTGGACACCCTACCCAAATCTGTTGCATCCTGTGGGACATGAAGAGCTCAGCTTACAGAATCTCACCTTACTCCAGTGAATTCACGGCATAATCAGATACTATCCGCTTACTCTGTAGCGATCAATGAACATCAAATATCGACTGAGCCTAAACGGGAAACGCGGGCTAAAACCCGCAACACATACCTAACTATTTTGAACATTTGACTAGCCAGATAAGAAACCTCCTGCTACATAGCACAATTTGCCACCCGTCTCCCAGAACAGTAAGTCTGACAGTGGGCTTTGGAAGATGAAGATGCTGAAGATGACCGATCGAAAGATTGAGCTTTCCGGAGAAAATACGCCTCCATTTACACCGCCAAGAAACCAGGTCCATCTTCTTCAGGACTCCATGCAGTAAACACAGTGGACGACGTTTATTTGTCTATAAGAGATGTGGTCCTTTTTGGCCAGGTGCTCAAACAGCTCAAATCTGATGCACTTTATCCGCTGACTGTAAGCCTTTGGCTGACTTAGTTCGAAGAATAAATACTAGCAGAAAACTGGACTCCAGCTGGTGTGCTACAAAGCGGTAGACTGAATGTTCCACCTAAATATCATTCCGGTAGCCTAAAATCGACCGTTCGGAGATGATGGAGTGATAATCAAGCGGGTAATCGAGCAGCACTTTTTAGTATCTTAAACTGGTCATTCCTCTATGTGCTGGGAAGAGAGTGCTCAGTGTCGTTGGGCCCTAGTTGCAGGCCTGGCATTATTTATGTAGATTTTAGCGAAGCTCTCGACTGTATTCGACATACAGGGCTTATATGGTGTTAGCCGTAAACACTTGGAGTTGGCTAGGCATGAAATTTATGTACGAAGTAGCGTCTAGTTACGTCCACCTATTAGATATACTGTTATCAAGCTTCTCTGGAACGTAGATTATCCAGGTCATTCTTTATGGTTGCTGTTTTTCCCACAACCCACAGAAGTGGGAAGACCCATAGTCAGAGACTTCTCTTGAAATGAATGGTCAAACGCATGAAATAACCTGTCAAAAGTGCAAAATGCCCTATAAATATAGAAACAAAACGTGTGAGTAAAGCCCAACTGTATGGAATCGTGGAATGTACAGATAAAAGTAAACCAAATGGTTAGATTATAAGAGGTTCGAAAGGCAGACTGTAAAGGAGAGTTCCAAGGTCGATCAATTCTGAGGGAAAATAGGGAAGAAAATCGTCCCGTGCTAACGAAGAATTGGAACTTGATATGAGTTACCAGAACAATATGAGGGTTTGGTTGATCGAACTATCATGGGGTTGAATTAAGTGCTTCAAGCTTCATAGAGTGAGGAAGGTTTTGATTCATGGGGACTGGTGAGAGGCTGATCGAAGCAGCGATGCTTTTCTGTTAAGGCAGTCACCGAATCGTCATTGGGTCCATTCAGAGTTACTTTGGCCACCTGCGAAGCGAAGTGACGATGTAGTCTCCTCATATCGGCTCAGGACTCGAACATATGTTTGCGGAGGATTACACTTCAGAAGCTCGAATCCGGCGCTTTGGTCTTACCTGGACGGTCTGATCATCTGTTTTAGCACAACTGGTTCTAGATGTGACAGCCACGTAAGAGGGGGGCGAGGTGGCTCAGTGGTCAGAGCGCGAATTTACGACCGGAAGGTCCAAGGTTCGAACCTGACCTTTGCCTCTCGATTTTCCCTGTCTAGGCCTGGGCAACCTGGCAGTATCCCAGCCCTCGTGCTTCTGGTGGCATGGTAGTTAGGCACTAAAAGGGTGCTACAGCTGAACGATTTTTTTCTACCAGTCACGTAAGACGAGTCGTCCCAGGCGTTGAATGCAGATTGTGTGAGGTGTTCGTGGAGTGTCCCATTGGTCGCTCTGCAACGTAGCAATCTTAAGGGTGCAATGCTTCGAAGAGAACGGACTTCCACTGCTAATCTGGCGGATTACGGGTTTTGAGAAGCAACGGAACAGCCTCCCGGGGAGTCCTTTTTAGACATTTAGCCTGCCCGTTATCTTCTGGACAACACGCTGTCATCCTACTCGTAAATGTGCCCTCTTCGCAAAGGGACTTTCAGAACATAAAGGAAGTATCGCGATCGTATGGGTGTGGGCTGGTATCCCAAAAACAATAAAAGTTTACTATGGTTTGTGAGATCATATCCGTGGAAGCGAAAGCAGTAGAAAATCCGGAGTACTCAGCATTGCTAACGAGAAGATGGTGATTTCTAGATACGGGCGAAAGAAGCCCCTTATAAGCCACACTGTTTCTTCCAAAGGGTTCGGTTACTTTCACTAAGCTGTGGCCGAAGTTTCTGAACACGCTGGGCAGCTTGACAACACCTGCTGGACAACTCCAACAGAGAATGGAAGATTTTTTGACTGTATAGATTGTGACGTTCGGTTTACATTGTTGGCCAAACTGAGTTTAGTCGGTTTGTTGTAGTACCCGCGACAAAGTCAACGAACTTAGGAGCTCCGTTAGCTCCGTTATCCTACCCTATTGGTTCCGAATTATCCCTTGTAGCAGAAGGCCCCCTTCCGGCTGCATAGGTAGCATGTTGGTCACAAATCGCCAATAAGAAAGTTATCCAATCGTTTGATGAAGCATTCATTTATTGGTGCTTCCACTGCACTAGGGGGTGATCCACTTCACAGTCTAATCTCATTGGAAACGTTTAAGGCTATCCACGAACCATCAGGACGTCGTCCTTAGTATTTAGAAATTCAACTTAAACTAAGAATGGTAGTCAGCGATGTAGGGTGGACACCTACCAGCGTGTAGGACTTCAACTCCATCCGAGAACATTTCAAGAATCCCCTAATTACTGAGTTTACGCCAACCAACCATGTTTTTGCGTCCATATGCTAAAGGATCGCCGTAGTCTTATAGTGAGTACTACTACTACAACACCAGCTAGCACGAAACACTACAGACAACCCGGAGAAAGATGTGGGTATTACGAACGGATATCCAACCAATTTGGTCAAGCTTTTTTGGGAGCGAAAGTACACTGAGCCGAAATCATCTTGGTCTGCAGCAGCCGCGTTGGATCGCTTCCCTAAATAAATTATATATGGCCAGATGAAGAGCGATCTGTGAGAGTGGCGAAGAAAAAACGGTGGCACAAAGATAGGCCTCATGTGAGTTAAAGAATATCTTTTAATGGTTGTAGGTCGTGGACAGACCCGTCCATGGATATAGACGACTGCCAAAAGGCCGTACATGCAGTCATCCATAGACTGCCGTACCCCGATACCGGGATATAAAAGACCCATTAGTAAGCGGCTCGCGGCGAACGTGTGAACACCCATGATCCCATAAGCTTCATCTACCCATGGACAGAATAGGACTTACGGGACACCAACGAACCCGTTCTGTTCCATTCGTGAAGAGCCTACGAGTGAGTGAAAGTTGGTTCTCACTAATTCCCAACATTTACAACTCCTGTTTATCGATTATTGTTGTACTTTCTTTTGGGAGGCTTCAGGCGGATGTGACCATTTGTTGCTACCTGTAGTGAATGTGCATTGTTACACTGAAATGCAGAGGAATCGTCGGGTGAAACCAGTATTCCATTACCAAAAGTGATGCTGCCGTTCATTGCTGTGCCGTCACTGAAGGCCGTAAATGGGCCTTCGCATGTTCGCCCGCAGTTCTTATTCCTTTCTATTTTATATTGCCTTCACGGGCTCCCACGCATGGGCACATCTGACTCCCATCAAACTCTGTGCGTTGCCTCAATGCTGCACAAGTGACCAGTGGTTCAACTATTGTTGATTAGTAAATCCTTCACCGAAGGACGCAGTCCAGAAGGGAGCAATCCTACAACAGAGGGATGAACATACTTGGTCCCGATTTTTCCTGGCTTGTGAGAGCTAGACACCCCAAGAAGAGAGCATACCTTCAGTAAGAGTGCCTGTTCACTAAAAGTCGAAAAACGAGATAAACAAAAGAGACCATTCCAAACATTTTTCGTGAAATCCACGGACAACTCTACTTTAATGTGCCTTCTCTGTGCAGTGCCTAACGGGGCTTTCTGATAGTCCGAAAGTGAGTGATTTGCTCATTCAGTCGTCTTTCCCAGGTCGAAGAAAACAAATCACGTATGTTGACCAACGGCCCGTTAGACTTACACTCAGGCCCACACACGTTGCAATCTTTGACTAGTTCCGAAGTTCCATATCGCATCCGAAGTGCCGGTGTTTACTGGAAGCAACATATTTGGGGAGTTTACACGTTTGTCCTCATGGAAGGCGTGTAACGGGATAAAATAGTCGTTCGGTTGTAGCAGCCTTTCGGTATCTAGCTGTCATGCCACTCGAAGGAAGCACGATACTCCACCTGAGATACTGTCAGGTTGCCAAAGCCTACACAGGAGCAGTCGAGATGCCTAGATGAGGTTCGGACCACAGACCTCCCAGCCAATAATTTCGCGCCCTAACCACTGAACTATCTCGAGCTCTGAAAGGCATATCCGACAACCTGAATATTTAGAGAGAACACGAGGTAAGCAATTTGATGGCTCTACTCCTTCAACGTATTACATCAGCTGTACCATAGCATTTGATGATGAAACAAATGGAGATGATACACAAGCCATACAACCACAAGGTTGGCAACTACCGGAAAAGAAAAGCCCTGAAGTTCGCATGAGGACCTGGTACTGACGTTTGCACGGTGGTGATCATTGGCAAGTAAATGTAACGTGCTAATCACTGTTTTTTTAAAAAAGGTGACTGCTGAAGGCTTCGTTAGTTTGACTCCAAAGTCAGCTATGGATGTTTTCCAGATTTAAAAATGGATGTGCAAGCGACAGATGCGACGTCTGTGATGGGGCTGGTGAATTTCATGCAGGGCCGTCGTACTTGGATGAGGAGCTTCGGGACTTATATGGTCGTCACAAACTAATGAACATTTTTATTGCCGGTACAGCACACTTTTGCGCCGTGTCCGGGAGAAGCTCAGTTGTTAAGAGACAGCTCCCATTCGATATAAACAAAGATAAAACGACAACTGATTGCCTCGCCATCGTACAGTTCCGTTGGGAGAAGCGAAAAACAACAACACTCACAGAAGATGTGTAATATCTGCCGTATGTAATTTTTTGATGTCTTTACAGGATATTCGGTGCTCCATCTCTTAGCGGATTGCAGTTTCCACTGTTGAACACAATTTATCAACCTTATCCGATGAGGTCAATAATGGGCGATTTGCGATGCGCTGATCCTTCGGATATACTGGATTTACTGCCGCTGTTATATTTCTCAAAAGTTGACCTAGAGGACGATTTGCTCAATGTCAGTTTGCCGTACGACGTTGCTTATATGCTAAGAGAAAACTTGCATTTCCTTACCCAACTCCGACAACTAAATCTACTCGATCTGTGGTCATCTGTAAAAAGTGAGGAGTCATCGTGGTATGCTGCTGCATCTCCACCTCTTGATCAAAGCTTATTTTCAGCAGTGGGGTTAATGTTTCAACTATGGAATACGAAGCACAAAATGTTGCCGGAAAAGCGAAGTTATTCTTTCGACTGTTGTATCACCTACTCTATACGGTGAGACCGTTTTTCCACTTGGATTATACAGGAACTAAAACAGCACGCGTCGCAGCCCTGCTTTTCTCAGCCTTGTGTAGATCTTCTACAGCTGGAACCGTTTGAATTTGAGTTGATTGCTTTTATGTGCAGCACTGTATACGGTATGTTTCTTTGTCAAATCTTCGAAGCTTCTGCGCAGGCATACCAGATTTTCCAATTCTACCTGCGTTTGTATGTGGCTACATTTCCCATGCAAATCACACGAATTTCCACCTGTTGAAACGACTCTTCCGCAATATTCCGTTTGAATGGTTTACAGTATGGAATTGGCTAATTCGGTTGAGTGAACAGCTGTCACTCGGCGTCACAGGTTTGTTTTATGTTTACGCAGTCATACCTCGGACCTACAATTCTTTATAGTCCCAGAAATCTTGCACTCTTGTGGAACGTCGAGTTCAGCCGACGAACCTGGATTCCTCTTCTCATTGAGCACCGAACTTGACCGCAATCTGTTGCTCCACCGAATCGAAGGCACGATCCGGTCTCTGCTGTTAGT
This sequence comes from Opisthorchis felineus, assembly GCA_004794785.1. Classification (NCBI taxonomy): domain Eukaryota; kingdom Metazoa; phylum Platyhelminthes; class Trematoda; order Opisthorchiida; family Opisthorchiidae; genus Opisthorchis; species Opisthorchis felineus. The sequence continues at coordinate 2,130,220 of SJOL01009403.1, read as the reverse complement.
CTGTCCAAATTACACAAGAATGGTCATCGAACGTTGCGTAAGTATTACTGTGCATGTCCGGCTTTTTTCTTTGGACAGCATTCTTATCTGTGAGCGTAGTTTTTATTCATTCAGACCCGTAATTCTGTACAGTGGTTTCTGCAATATATTGGTCCCAGTGCCGCTACTTTATATTTATATGAGTAGGCAAAGTTTAGTATGAAAATTTGCTCCTGCCTCACGGCGAGCCGCTGCATCCCTTCAGTCAGCTTTAGGTTGTAGGCTCCGGATTGTAGCACCTAGAACAGTGGTGATTGTGTTTTGCGGAAAACCCACCGATTTTACTTCGGCGGTGTATGTGTTTGTTTCTATCCCCTGATAAAGTGAACAAGGGATGACTTCGTTAGAGCGGACAGAACTGCATGGCACTTTCTGTGACTTTCGTTGCGGCGGGCACCTTTCCATCATAGCAGATACCTCGTCTTCGGTCCTGGTCGACCAGATGGTCGGAGTGTGCAGCTGTAATGACTGACCTTTTCTTGCCCATTTCACTTAGGGGAAAACCGCAGTGCTGTTTTTCAGTGTTTGAAAGCGCTAGTTCCATCGAGGAAACCGTTACTGCCACCCCATTCCTACCCCGGGTGATAGTACGATTTCACCCCCAGATGCGTTCATAGTACGGTCATTCGCATAACTAGGTCTCATTGCACTTCTTATAGCTGTATGATAAGGTTGAACCATAAAGGACTAGGTATCGGCCAGTACAGCTCACGGTATCGTGGGGACACCCAAATCCAATCACTACGTCAATTTGGCAGGTGTTGATCATCATCATCATCGTCGACAGCGTATCAACACTGTTCAACACTGACGCTTTGCTGCCGTACAACGACAATTTATTTGCAAGCCTTATTTTGGAGAAAAGAATAAAAGTGGACGGGGAAGGGAATTAGTGCTGGCCTACCACAATCGTTCCGAGGTGCCTACATCTCCAGACACTCATTCACACTCACACACTCATTCAGGCAATCTGGATAGAAAATGACAACAAGAACGCCATTGACATGGATTAGCAGCCGTATCTTGTAGCGCCTCCAACCATGTGCAGTGGGGGATCACGCTAATCGCACCGACAGCACCCAGACTGTTCGTAATCTCTTTCATACCCCTCTACCAGGTCAAGGGTTGATAGCCTCTCTTCTTACACCACTCTGAATTGTCATATCTTTGTGAAAGCCTCGTTTCCATTGTCTTTGCGTAGCATTCCAGCACCTTTAACATTGAATCTACGACAGTGTACTGACGCCGTTGTCCTTTTCGTATGTTCCTGTTTATTTCGGCACCATCTTCCCACCCACTAGTATTGTTCCCCCGAAGTCACCACTACGTATTTGACTAAAAAGTCTAGTCGATAGTTTATTCGTTCGTTTTTGTATTGAAGACAAAATACTCACTAGTGCTTTTCGTGCAACTCTTACATATTTATTGGCCCACTTTATGCATTTGCCCACCTTCCATCCCACTCTGTGTTCAGCTTTCGATCCACTGTTTTCCTGGTCTGGTTGTCGATGCCCTCTTCTTCCTCGACAAAAGCGACGACAACTCACTGCTCATTTATCTAAAGCGAATGTTGTTGGATAGTGGTACGAGAACCCGGAGCTGGATCAGTGGTTATTTGAAACGACAAATGGTATGTTGTCTGTGTTAATTTGTGGTGGAATTTGGACTCTTCCAAATAACTCTTGTTTCACTCGATTTCTCAGGACAATGGTTGTTTTATACTATGTCGAACTTTAGACCCTTAATTTTCAAACGTCTTTCTGATCAGACTATTTGATGAGACCGTTTTTGCCTTACTTATTACCCCCCGTGAATGTAGCCATCGAGAATGGGAAGCTGCAATAATAGTTGACTGTTGATTTTTTTTGTAATTCGCCTTGCTATGCTCATAATAAATTCAGCACGCTTGATGCCGATCAGTGTTGATGGGTAGCGGAACAGTATACTTGACTGCGAAGGCCGGATGTTCAAGAGTTCAATTCAGTTATCAATCAGAGGTCTCCAGACTGTGACGATGCTTTTTGTTTTCATTGAGATTTCACTTGGTAAACCGAAATCTCATAGCTCATTCCATTAGAGATTTGTGGTCATCATCCACTGAACTATGTAGTAACAAAATAACCCACAACAACGTGCACATTGGCTACGAGGACAAAGCAGTTTCTCACAGTCATAGCTGTAGCAGCTATAATTAAAGGCTCTGTGCAACAGTGAGTGAACGAAACGCATTTTTTGATGGTTCGTCAGATCGATTTCCCCCCACTAAGTTGTGATTTCAAACGCTGAACAGATGCGTTCAGTTTTGAAGAGTTTGTTTTCTGGATGCGAAACCTAATGGTAAACATTTCTGGCCAAAATTGTCCTTTCGGATGGAGCACTCCTCATTGTAAGACGATTCCGACCATCGAACGAATTTGGCACCGACGGTGTGAAATCTAAAAAAGACGATTTTCTGATGAAATACACTATTCTATCGAGTGCAGTTTTGGAATGAAGCAGTAACCTATGAATGAGACAGAGTATAGTATAAAGCGTCGAAAACTCACACGTGAACCGGTGTAGAGAAAAGAGGTGCCGGATTTACTGCCAGCCGGTCTTCGTTTTGATTTATTGGTTTGCCCCCATAGTCATTTGGTACCCATATTAGTGTTGTTTTGCTAATGCACTTCAACAGTTACCAATCACACGTGATGTTCCACTTAAGAATGTCTTTCCTCAATTACGCGATGATTTAGCTGTTGAACTCAATTTCAAGGAACTAGACGTCACCCCCATCTAATTTTCGCACTATTTAGGCAAATTCAGGGGAAAACGCTATAAAACGAACCCAACGTATAGCAGTGGATACCGATCTTCAGCGGAATGCAGGTGTGGGTAGGGTGGCGTTAGCCAAATTACTCATGAGTAGGCAAAACAAATTTAAGCAAAAAACACCAGCGGCTGTAGGTTTACGGCAGAAACGACTGTCCAATCACTTGAAGAACGCTTGGAACGACTGTCGGTATGATACTTCGGGAACCAAATAACGAGTACAGTCAGATAACGTTTACTACAGATCTCCTACTTGAAGTAAAGTCTCCGTGGCTGAGACACAACAGCTTCTCCAGACCGTACAGTGTTAGTACCAATTTTGGCGAGTGCCACGGATTCTGTTTTATAGAATCGTTTGCACGGTCTGGCGGATTCGATGGATATACTGACTGGGTGAACTTATTATGTTTAAGTTTAGCGTGTTTCCACACGTTTATCATACGAACTCAAGATTCTCGGTTTGATCACTCGATATGGGTACGTGCATCTAAATGCTCAAACAAAACCAGTCACTTGATTTTCAGGGTTTCAATTTACTCAGGGGAACCTTGTCGACGGAATAGTGTTCTATCCAGTCTATCGAATGTGAACCAAATCTAGATCATTTTAGAAAAAAATGGCTTGAAGTAAAGGGATGAGAACAAAGTCGTACAAAAGAGCGAACTTGGTAGTTTCAGACTTTTAGAGGGTGGTTGTTTAGGATGCGTGAATGTGTGTGTAGAAGTGTGGAGAGTGTTTGGCATATCAGTTTCATGAAATTTCTGGTAGAGGAAGATAGGATCGGTTAATAGCAAAGGGCTGTGGCTTGTGTCGCTTGTCATTATATGTGATGTTTGAGCCAGCACGGTGACCGTCGTTTTGTTGATTAACAGGGCTGCCGTTAGCTGCTTTCCCTTCTAACCCCGGTAGCCACACTTCAATATTGTGGGCCGGTCGAACTCCACCTGATGACCAACCTAAAGTGCATGAAACAAAGTGCAAACAAAAGCGGAATCACATTAATTTTTCCAGCCGTACCGCATCTCTGGTTTGTTTTTTAACGTGTTCTTTTGCTCACGCTTCGAATTGATGTGACGATTGACTGACATTACGAGTTTCAAGGTCATTACTCTATAGCGATCTGGGGTTTTTCAGACAGACCGGATTTTTACGAATTGAATGTATACCTTCTTCTATAGGGTGAAATCGCCGTCATACTCTTTTACTTGCGTTCTGAGTTAAGTGCTGTGGTTATCTTCCTAAATTTATCTGTTTTGTTTTGTCGTATCCATTAGCTCTAGTAGTCAGGTAAATAACTTTATTTGCTTTATTCCCTCATTGAAACTAGCTAGCGTGATTTTTTTAAATAAAAGACTACCCGCTACCGTTTTTCGGTGGAGGCTATATATTCAAGGATATAAGACAGCTATCTGCTTCGATGAATATCCCTTCCTTATTGTTCCTAGTCTGGGATGTCAGACAGGTTAGAATGATAAGTTTTATCATTGGTTTCCTTCCTGAGAATCCGACCGTGCGTGATTTATTTAGGTGTTTGAAGAATTCGTCGATAATGTCTAGTTTAATGACAACCAGCGTGTCATCCATAACCACCAGGTAAAACCTTGATTGGGTTTTTGTTTACAAGCCCGCACATTGTGAAGACCCGACTCCTGGTATTGTCCGGATCGTAAGCAGTAAAGCAAATAACTTATCTCGGTCGGCGCTGCGCCCAATATTTTCGCACATGTTCGGTCCACTTATCGGCCTAAAGTCTCACTCACCCATTCGATTGTATTTGCCGTTGAAATAGTTTGGAAGGGTGAAAACGCGAATCCAATGACTGCAACTAATGTGTTTCATACCCTGGGTGACTGCTTACGTTCCATCAGCCGGGTTGGGGATGGAGTTGCTCAGTAAAAAGGGGTGAGAATCTCCGGTGACCACAGACAAGGACGGACATGACCCAGTTAAGTTGCCTCAGCTAGACTTTCTTCGCCAGTAAATAGTTGCTTCCTCCCAATTGACTTTCCATTTGTGAACGGAACGGTTGTAACGCGAACTATTTTATCACATTGATACACTAATGTGGACTTCGGCAGCACCGTTCTACAAGCAATGCTGTTATTTTCCAGGGTGCTGATGGCCATTTGGAGATGTTCAGCCAATATTTCATCAAAAGTAGTGCCTCCCTCATCCCTAACGATCCATCTATACCTTTGACGAACGATGTTATCCTGAAAGCGCTTCTCTTGCTCCGAGTACTGGCGGCGATGCGGGGATTTGTCAATTACATGTGAGTTCATGGTTTTTTTGCCCGGTCGCAGCCATATCTCGAATCTTAATGAACGGAACACGTACTATATCCTGAGCTACCAATATTTTTCTCAATATCAAGTATGTTGTTTCATTGCTTTCCGGGAAGTTTCAGTACGACGCCTAATACTTTTCCCCCATCATTAAAAAGTATAGACATGCATTACTGTGGGTGCAATTGAATAGGTCGTAACGTATATCCGTTACTTGGAACTAGACAGTATTTGAGCCGGAGTGTACGAAACTATATCTGAGATGGGATTTGGAGTCGGAAAATCGACCTCGGCAGTCCGGTCAAAATAGCAAAATCCCTTGTTCGATGACCCATTTCTCAGGATCGCTCATCTGATATGTTTTAACCAAAGCTAATCTGATCCAATGATGCTCTAGAAGTCAGCTGCTCTGAATTACCCCACTGATCTGATCGAGTTTGTTTATTGGATTCCGAGGTTCTGGGCAAATCAATCACGTCTCCCAAAAGTGAATAAGTGCGCTTGTCCACACATGATTATTCAGGTAAACCAGCGCGCACCAAGTTAGCAGCGGTAACATGCTTGCCTTGAATGTCGGAAGTCCGGCGCTCGAACCTCGGCATGTACTAGGATGTGCATCGCGTATGAGCTCTGATAAAGGCGCATTCCAGTGGGTGCCTCCCCACACTTGATGTAGAATGGCCAGAATGATCGGGGCAGGATAGGATGAAGACTGTTGCAACAATGCTTGATACCTATTCTTATGAATTTTCTTTGGGGAGAGTGAGCTTTACTCATACATCACTCAGGGTTACTGGTCAGATTGTTGTTGACGCATTCACCTAACTTCTCTTCAAGAATTTAGTTCAGGACTCTAGTGGGGTCAAGACTGGGAAGGTGAAACCAACTTTCACAAGCTCCCAGGAAAATCTAATTATGACATGTATACTGGACAATTGATTAGCCTTGTGACTGACGGGTTCACTTTTCGTGTTGTCGGTGATGACAGTGCAGCAATGCATACAACGACAGAGTTAAATGGGAACGTCACTGTTTGTACGTTTGATTATTTCTCCTGACAACAGGCATGAGTGAACCATTCTAGGGGTAAGGGGTTGCGGGTTCGGACATGATGAATTGTCATTTGCAATATTCCCTTACCGATGGCGCTTGTGGGATACTCACTAAGGATCGTAGAACCTTTGGAGATGCATCAATCCCAGGGATGGGCAGAATAACTAGCTCAATCAGCAGATAAGTAGCGCCTATAAACTTGAAAGGAAATTAGCGACGTTTCATTGTGCTGCATTTATTCATGTTTGTTCGATAGATGGGAGACCGGTATCCCAACCCCACGGCTGAGAGAGGCCTGTCATATAAGCCTCCTACAAGTTTGACGATTGTGTTTCCCTGGACGTCAGCGTAAGCCAATTATCGTCTGTAGAGGCCATCTACTAACTTGTTGCTGAGACCTGATGCCAATCAACGCTATTTCCGATCAGTGCGTGGGAGCCAGCTTATTACCCTACCAATACGCACTCTTTGAACCTGCTAATTCATAAGAACCATAGTGGACGTCGTTTGTTACTACCTCGGCACACTTATTCTGACGGAAGCAATTTGTGTAGAATACTTCGCCTCACCGAACTGTTATGACCTTCCATCCTCAATGTCTACCATCAGTATGACTGTCAGGTACGACAAGGAAGCCGCCCACATGGCAACGCGCACTCAAGCTCTTCTTGGCGATTCGCTTTTTGACCCACAAACTTTTCAGTGGATAGAGTTTAATACACGGTCAAAAACAATGTGCTGCTGGACAATTGGGGCCACACTGGACCACACATTTACTGGTCGGTGTAATTTCGTCAGGTCATTTGCCGTAATCTGGCATCATCATGGTAGACTGCAGATTTAAGGAAAGCTTTCGATGTTCCCATGTCACACATGCCTATTAAACGCAATGCTGTACGGGGGAGGTTTTTTACTACATGATTACTTAACTTTCTTGTTTCAGTGAAAATATCGTGACTACCTATAGTTTACTCAGCAGCATTCGTGTTTCTTCCATTTTTCTGCTTCATTCCGGGTTATTAACACCAGTCGCATTCTACATTTTCGTATTGTGCCGCTTTTTCAGATGCTATTTCGTTCTTTCTCAATTCCAGCTTTCCACCAACGTTGTCTTCGCAATTGTTAACCTTACTAACCCACAAGACTGTCGACTCGGAACGCGGATCTCAGTATATCACCTATTCTTTGGCATTTTTGATTGGTTTGCGTTCCAGTCTCCAAGTGTAAGTTTTTCTTGGTGATCGACTGACACTTCTACATGGCAGTTGGTATCTGTTTATCGAGCCTCTTTTTCCCCATATCTGGGTGCCTGATCACTTGTTCCTCAGTACGCATTGGCTTTTGTCAACTGCCCCCTTGAGTCTTGCGTAACCTGTTTCATTACAGCATTGGATTCATAATTGTTCCTCTCTATAGTCTCCAACTTAAGACACCAGCCAAAAACAGTCGTTTTGTGCTGTAAGGGAGTTTATCATTGAAATACTCTTCGAAACAACCACTAGGATTAGTTGCTTTTGAGTGATGGCCTCTCTCAAAGTATGACTTCATTTGCATGTCGTCGCACTTAAAACGAAGTTTTCAATTTATTTTTTGCTCACCCTCTTGAGTTCCGAGCATGGTTTTTTTCGCATAACAGACTAAACTGGTGTACTCTTATTCCCCCTTCGACGACGTGTTTCCAAGGCACTGCAGCTCCAACGGAACACTCGATCTCAGTATGGGTGCCTTCCAAATCAAACAGACTTGTCTATGTGTTTCCGGTTACAAAAAGTTCCTTTCACCTTTTGCTCACTTTTTTGTTGTCTATCCTAGTTTGGATAGAACGGATGTGTGTGTGCTGATGGACATGGACAATTTTCCAGACTCTTGCGTAGACATCCTCTGTTTACTGATTTGATGGTCGCTCGTAAACTTGTCACCGAGGCCAGTGCGATTTCAGAAGAAACCGGCGCTTAAATTTTGTAAAAACGAAAGCGTTTTCAGTGCGACGGTTTTGTCTTCCTTTCGTGCGACTTTGAATTGTAGGCCATGGGCCAATATGTTGTCCTATACTTAGGCATCTTCCACACCCGATGCGTTTGCAAAAAACGGCATAAAGAGTGTACGAATTATAGGGATTCTGTGTAGGATTCGACTTGAAAAACGACGCGGTGACCCCATCCAATCACTTGCAGGGGCTAGGGCAAGTTAGTCGACTGGAGGTGAATCGGATCTCAAGACCTTCTCGCACAAAAGTGATCGTTCTCGTTACCGCATTGCACTCTGTTTGGCTTTACTTCATAGGAAATGAATACCAAGAACACATTTGTTTTCAGGCACTTACGGCGACAGTCAGAAGGAACGGAACCCATCAGTCTTCGAAAATCTTAATCACATTCAAGTACCACCGAAAAGGAGCGTGGAGGAACAAAACCTATTACTTGGTTGCTGCTTGTCAGTGACCTCTCTCTCAGTACTAATTTCCAGCGTAAAGTTTCTGTCCACTTCAAACGTTTTCAAACCAAGCAATTCCTCAAAAAATACCTACGGGGCGTTCAGCGTTGGTATGCACCCAGAAGCGGGTTGCGCGTTTCGATGCGGTCCTGAACATACATCTGATCGCTTAATTTCATTTATTGTCCTACTGAATGTCTTTGCAGCCCTGTCACACTGGACGGGGGTTGGAGGCACAACAAAGTGTGTCCATCATAGGCCTCGATCAACCTTTCCGACCCGAACTAAGATGCGATTTCACGTCGTGCCGCCAGGTTGAGCTTTCCTATTTGAGGCATCTAACAGTTACGGTATAATGCGCAATGCATCAATATGCGTCTAGATCACTTTCTTTGATCACTTCATTAATGATTCTAGCCTAGCTCGGATATCCAGATACTTTGGTTCGCCTCGCTGCTATATTGCATAGCTGGAGTTTGAATGCCCTAATCGAACACCTGTTCTGAAAGTTGCCTTTTGAGGGTCATATGTTGCCAGGTTGCCTTCCGTAAGCATGGAAAATGGCGCAGCAGTGGATGTGCTCTCCATTACAGATACATATCTAGTGTAGTTATCCCCCATCAGCTCATTTCAGTATTAGGATTAATACAGCTTTTTAGCTTACCAACACAAATGGCTGCATATTGCTCCATACCGTATCTGTGCGATATCATCCTTAACGACAAGATGTAGTTAGGCACGACGGAAAAGCGCACGTTCGAGATGTGTGAAGCTCCGCATTTCAAAGGTACAATCCTGACAACGTCGCAACCAAGGTGAACGGCCAGACACATGTTGAATTCTCGTACGATTATACAACCCACTTTCATATGTACACCGATGGCAAATAGTCCATCTGCTTTTTTGACGAATAGTGTTTGCTGGTCGTGTAGCCTGACGGGTATTCCAGAAAGTAAAGCGATATTGGTTAGTCCACCGCATATTTTGACAGTAGAAGCTCTGATCGATGCACTAAGCCCTAATGGATACAGTTCACCAGTACCGCTAAACCAACCATTTACGCAAAATTCCACCACGATACACAGCGACACATTAATGATGTCACCTCGATTGGTGATGAGACGTCTGTTAGCAAATTGGTCAGCTCAGCGAACAAACCATCGATCAGCTGTCCAACCTGATTTGCCAAAGTTCTACTCAACAGTAAATCGATTCAAAGTTATCTGCCAGTGGACTTCTTTGACAGATTACGTGATACCTCTACGAGAAATAGTCAAATAAAGGCCTTGAAACTACCTTATAGCAGTTACCATTCTCTTGGCTAGTTTCATTGTTTTATATTAAGCGAAACGTGATTATGCATAGCCTCGTCATCTGTCTTACGACCGTATTTCCCTGGTGAGAAGGTGTTAAAATGGTAAGTTCACAGGTTTTCATGTTCTCGGTTAAAATGGTGATATTCAGCTAAGGCGTCTGGTTGGCTAAAAACATTAAAACTGTGAAATTAGTCGCGGACGGATCTATTATATTGGGCAGACAGTATCATGGATTATAGAAGTCAGAAGGTTATGACACGCATTCGTCTCTCGTCACAAGCTTGACAATACTGTGATCACAGGTCTTCACTCTGTGAAACTTAGACATCTAGACTTTTGTCAGTCGAAAGCCTACCAGATCTACACAGTGTTGTGGAATTTATTGTCCATTGACTTTTTCAGACCTCAAGATGTCATTGTTCGAACTGGTTCATCTTCAGACATAGAGAATCAGATCGTGGTTTGGCTACAAGGCTTGATCAATCGACAAACGCATGTGCCACCTGCTGGACTTTCCAATGAGCAACACTCCATCATTTTAAACACACCGAACAACCGACCATATGCCGAAACGCTGTTACTTTTAGCCATCCTGTTTCATACAAATCAGCCCGGACCAATCACCGATCTGATTTCAAACCTGCTCGGGCTACGAATCCCGTCCTTGGGACGTACCGTCAATGGGTGGCGAAAAATATTCCTTCAATCTGTGTTTACCGAGAGTGTGAGTATATTTCTGTCCGATCATATGATGCATTGAAGTGTGGATAATTGTATATAACAGTTTGGTGGAGCATTCGGGGCAACGATGTACACGAATGAGTTCCTCTCACAATCTGTATCCTTTCGAAAGGAAAGCATGGATGAGTGCCATTACCCTGACATTGCCATCTCTTTGTTTCTCTTCACTGCAAACGGATTTTCGTTTATCGGTTTGAAAACTGGCTAAGAAGTTTATTTTCCAGATTCAGTTTTGCGCGTCCAGTAAACGCTCCATTTACTCTAATGTTTGAGGATATCATTTGACTGCGCGACACAATTTTCAGCCAAGGGGTGATGGGGGAAGATTAAGCTGTGTAGCACTAATAAAATTAACCATGACAAAATGGGATTATTCTTTAGTGTTAGCTTAGCCACACTTCCTTAATATATACTAAGTCGGTGTTTTTATCGGTAAATCGGCTCTCGTTTTCTTCGGACCGCCGTTTTTTTGTTTGAGCCTTTCGTTTGAGACCTGGGAATTTTTTCATTATGAGTATTGACAGTGATTCTGATGGTGCGACATTACTCTTTCACCACTGTACTTTTACTAAACCCACCGACTATTCAGTCATGCAGTGGAGTTTCTATTACCAGTTGGTCCTCGATGCACTCATGTTCATCCATTTTTGACGAGTGAACTCAACAGATGAATCTCACCGGAAATAGCTTTCCACGTTGATCATGCACTGACCTACGCGCTGTCAAACTCACAACTTTAAAACATACTCTGTAACTAAAGGGTTCGTTCTCGCGGTCAATGTTCTTCGACTTGTAATTTGATATGTCTTGGACTCGGCACACTCGAAACAGAAACCGTCGGTACGTAGCCTTAGCTCATGGTAGCCATATAATTTGTCGCCAATGAAGTTTTCAATTTTCCTAAGCCTAGAAAGCAGCAGTCGAGATGCAGAGGGTGCTTCGGACCCAACCTCTACATGTCGACTGCTCCTGTCTAGGCTTGGGCAGCTTGGTATTATCCAGCCCTCTTGCTTCCTTCAGGTGGCGTGGCAGCTAGGTGCCTGAAGGGTGTTGCAGCCGACAGGTTATATCACTATACTTATTTTTTCGATTGATTCGGATACCTGGAATAAGCACCTCAATGAAAGCGAGCTCACTCTGATGAATTCTCACAAGAAGCTGGTCGGTAAGTTACTCGTCCCAGATATTCAACAGAATTACGAAGTTCAGTTCTCTTGGAATCACAATGATGGGTTCACTCATGCACCTTTATTCTAAAAGTATGCAAACCCATGGTTTAGGCCGACTACAAAAGCTATTTGGCGACTTATCTCGTCCACTCACGACTATGCTAGCTAGAAACAACTGTATTTGGTGAAACTATCCTACTCTATAGTAGTGAATGATCTATCGTGCACAGTATCCCCCAGCTGTATGAGGCTAACATTAACTTTTTTGAGGATCTTATCAACAGCTTGGACGTTTGACTCTTGTCCACGTCTGCATAATACGATTGTGAGTGAAAGCGAACTTTTTGTGTTCTGTTACGTGTCTTCAAACTACCATCCTCCAGTGTCCATGTTCCTGACTAACATCAATATGGTATTGTGGTTTTTTCGTAACATTCAAGCTAGCCGTAACAAGCAAAGTAACGGACCGCTGTTTCGCCCGAATAGAATGATGCTCAACAGATTTGCGTGCACTGTTTGAACCATGGAGCGACGAATTGTTCATGATTACAAATCCAAACAGTTACTCCTTTTTTGCCATTTTGGCGCAGCGTCCGGGTGCGCAGCGTTACTTGGGTTCGTGAACTTATTGTTCGCTTCTCGGGCTTTATGTTGTGTCTTTCGTGATCCTTCTACCAATTGTTGTTGATGCCACGACCGAATTTTGTAATCAGAGACGTTCTGTCCGTATTACAGTTTGGCAATCACTTTAACTGGATAAACCCCTTGGCTTGCTTTGCCTATTGTTTTGGGACTGGACGTGGAATGAGTCGTATCTGTACGTTTGATTTTGGGTTTCCATTGTCCTCTGACAACATACACACACTGATTCTTGCTTACGAGACTTGCGTTCGTGTTGGTTCTTTATGAACCTCGTATTTGCTTCTCTCAAGTTCATTCACTACAGTGAATTCAATTTGCACCCTTTCCCCACATCCTCCGTTATCTTTTGTACGCGTAATTTGTTTGTTCACCTCCCTCCTTGTCCCACGTGAGTTTGTTCATCAATCAATGCTATTCTTGGCCGTTTTTTTCAAATATCCCAGCACTTTCGTACACCATTGTCCCCCTTTTCTCACTGGCTTCATTTGCGCTTATCTTCGACGAGCTATGGTTTCAAATGTTGGTTTATCTGTTTTCACTCTTAATCGATCTTTTGTCTCAAATTGTCAGCAACGTTTTAAAAAAATTTTCAGGCTGCATTTATCATGATAAGAAGAAGCCACGAGGAATTTATTTTGGGTCTGATTAGTCATCATCATCATTATCATCTGATTAAACACTATCGCTATTTTTTGCACCTAGATTTTATACATCATTTCTTTTCTGTGGATGCAAGCCGTAATAATTTGCCACCCCCAGTTTTTTATTCATTTGAGTTCATTTGAGTCTATTTGATTTCAAAATACCTGAACAGCCGAAGTACGCCTTCCCTTAGTTTTCTTTGTTGATTTTCCCTGTGACCTACTCAGCTTTCGAAAAAGTTACTGGTCCACAAACTCTGGTTCATATTTTTTTTATTGTTTGTATTTACTGACGAGACAATGCACACTGACAAATTCACGCCAAAAACTACTAACATTCTGTCTGTTCCGAACATCTCTTAGTTCAACAGTGTGTATAACCGTCCTCACAAGTGATATTTCCAGCAGCGTTTTGGTTCTGATTGAAGTGGTATTTCAAACCTTCGCACCGCCAAATGCAGTCCGCAAGATAGGGGGATGTAAGGGCTGCTAATTTCTCCGTAGCGGTTTCGTTAGACCAGGTCCATATCAACCTTTGCGGACAAAAACACCACTGTCCTGATTTTGCTAATGGAGTCTTCCACTCTATCGCCCTAGTTTACTTTGAACGACAGTTTGTCCCTTCTGTTTTTATACCTGTTTAGGGGGTTCATTAAGCCTTGGCCGCTACCTGTCACCATAATTTAAGGAAAAGGACCCCCTTCATTGTAGCATGATGAGCCGATCGACAAAGCTAACTGCTCCTCCTAAGTACCTGTCACCATTACTAGGAGGTCCGAGGAGCAGTGAAGTGTCAGCAAGTTATCTGTTACGACCCCGAGAAAGTTACTCAACTCCAGCTTTATTCCGAATATGGTCATAGGATGTAGGGATGAATGGCCTAAAACTGGCGAATGCCACGCACAGCCACAATCTTACAAGAGGGGTCGTTACAGGAGGTTCATTAGTTGGAGAGAGTGTGGTAGCATTTTCTACTGCTTCTCACCTGGTAAGTTTGTTAGGTAGCATCGCAAAGGAGGCATAATCAAGTTGGTTGCCACAGCCAAACTCCAGAATGCATGTTGAAAACACCACACCTTGTCTTTGATTTGGACGTATGTAATCTCTGTTTGCACCCTCTCTTGGTTTACCAAAGTTTCTGAGTTATTAATGGTTTGAATGGGAGACGTTGATCTCATCTTGCTTCTTTATGTAATATTTGTACTCACGGTTGGAACATTACAATTTAACCTCAGAATAATGGACATGAGATCTATATAGTGCTCCGATTTTTCGTTTCAGATGATCGCTAGTCAGGTTGCTCGAGTGCCAATCACTCCACTGTTGAACCGAAGTTTATCGACACATCTGCCTATTCAATGTGCCCTGCAGTTGCTCAAGTCACATGCGTTCGCGAAGAACAAGTTAGAAATCAAGGTAAGTTCGTCAATGAAGCGTCCGTCCATGTCTGATTACCGAGTGTTCAGTTTTCGGTCGTGATTGATCTAGTGTTGTGGTCTGGTGGTAAGGGGCTCTGGTGGGACGTTTTTTCCTTTTTCGTGAATGTAACTTTTGTTTTCACTTGTGGTAGCAGGTGAATGTTCCTCTACACCTCGAAAACAACCCATAAGAGAGTAGTTATATACATCACGTAAAGGAAAGACTCAGTGGATTGTCCACGGCAATGTTCAACCAATCGCTTCCATGTCTTCACTGGTTAGATTTTGGAACGACGAGGAAACCAGACATGAAAATGGATAGGTGAATGTGGGAACCTTCCAAGAAATAAAAATGCCTACCTATGGTGGCATTAGGTAGAGTTGATGAAGTAAAGTGAAGTACGGTGGAGTTGTTTTTGGAACTTCCATTTTACGGCTGTTCCCAGCCAGAATGTATCCAAATCACCTTGCTCCTGAAGATTCAGGAAAATTTCCTCCTTGAACATTATTATGCCAAACGCAGAAATAAAACTGCTCCTGTGCAAATCCACTGGTGGACCTTGGAGGACTTGATTGACAGCCATCCGTGCCCTTTCCAGCTGTTTGGCCAACCCACTTTTCACCTTGATGCAATGGCTTTCTCGGCATCTTGTTTTTGTTACCTTTCGTCGCTCGTTCTACACTAAAAACGAGCCACAGTCATGTCGGATTTTAATGACTGTTAGTTCGTCATCAGACTTCTCGACCCTACTGTGTAAGTCAGTCAAAGAGTACTTTTCGCCCGTTTATTTTTCCCCATTTCGATGTTAGACTAGTTGAAACAGTCTAGGAAAATGACATGGTTCACTTGCATCGTACGGACGTTCAGTCGCTGCATCAACGCAAACCCTCGACGCGATTCGCGATTTGTTAAGGATATCCACTTGAATATCTAGCCAAATTCACCCCATGGTTTGAACCAAACAATTAATTGAATTAATAGTCCCCTTTATCGAATTGTGGCCGCTGGCTCCCGACAGTGAAAAGCTGTTAACCAAAGTGACACGCAACCGTTCCTGCAATATCCGCCTGATGGGTTCCAACCCGGACGGAACTTACGGTGAACAGTGTTCAGGATGTTTTTTCAGCTTTCTGATGTATTCGCTTCTCGAGTTGAATTGGGTCTGTTGGAACAGCCTTGGACAACTTTTACGCATTACGTCTCTTCATGTCGGAAACTGTAGGTTCACGTGTGACGTCAGATTCGGACGTTCAGGATTTCGTCAGCTTCAGTACCATTGTAAAACAACACACCCACACAATTCACCCCAACTTGGTCAGCGTTATTCTGCATGTTGTTTGTGCTGTATCCTGGCTGTGATTGTGTAAACATCATTTTCTCGTTAGGCGAACACCCACGCCTGCTTTTAGTGTCACTCAAGCTGTTCCAACTCCCCCTCCATTGGTTTTCAAGCTGGGATGAACAGCAGACGATCTGTCGGCACTCTCATATCCTTTCGTTTGAGGGCAATTATATTCTGTCCCATGGATTACTGCGTCATGGTTGTAAACACGTCAGTTTTCCACATAAACAAAAAATAAACGAAAAGGTCGTTGTTTTAACCAAACATCAAGCACGTGTTGGGTTCCCACTCGTCGGTTACTTGGTCTTCCCATCTGAGTGTCTCTTTTATCGACAAAAGAGGTGGTAACGAAGCCGCGGATTATCTTAAGTTACTTCGATTGGAATTTTCTCATAAATCACCCGGTCTGATCAACAGTCCATTTCGGCCAATAGATATTCATTGGTTGAGGTCTGAATGAGTTTTTATAACACTAGTTGCTTAAATGGGTGAAGATTGCATCGTAATAGTCTAGCATTTTTCTCGATGCATCATGAAATCTCATAAACATTACTACAGAGGGTTCGTTTTAATCCATACGGATGTCCGTTACTGAATTTAGTACAAAAAACCAGTTCAGAACTTTTTTTACCGAATCAGAGTTATTTCACGATATCCACAAACTCAGTATGCGTTTCCCTCCATATTGCTTTGTTTTTACCCGGATTTAACGGTTAACGAGGATTTGAACTACTCTATGTCAGCTGGCCGACGACAGGGTTCGATGTAATCTCGGAGCTAGTTGGTGTTGAATGCTTTCCATCTCGGTAGTTTACCTGCACTATGGTGCCTACATTCCATTTTGGAAGGCTCACTTTATAGTCTAATGAATAGAGAAAGTTTGAATCAAAACACAGCTTAGTGAGATAAGATTCGGATGCCGTGGGGAGACTTGATCAAGGCCTTTCGCAATCAGTCGAATAAGGATCAAACACAACGCTATTTGGGTTCACTATCGTCTTCTGATAGGAGTGTCCCTAAACTTAACCGTTGGTCAGACACGATCACGTGTGTGTGAATGTGAAATAGGCAGTATGGATGAAGGCGTTATACTGTCTTCTGTGACAGGGCTAGGAAATGAGCAACATCCCAGAGGACTTTGATATATGATTATGAAATGTAGACGGAAGTAAGATAGTACACAAAACTAAAATGCTCGTTATATTATCAGCTGCCAGGTTACAGTTATTTGAGCTTTGTCATACAATCACTCTGGGAAGTCATCTCGGCTATCCGCACCACCTGCGCATACCTTAGATCAGCCATGGCTAAGCCACTTATACTAACAGGCGTAGAAGAAAACTGAGTGTGATTCGACCGATCTGACCAAAAGCAGGACGGGACATCCATTGGTTCGATGGCTGAGCTTTGTCGGATCTATTGGAAATTGCGTAGCAAGTTCCAAAAACATACTGTCTTCCTTAAAGCACTTGATCAGGTTCTACGCGCTCCTCGACGAAAACCTAATTTCCATCGTTGTATACAGTACCGTTCTCGTGTCAATGGACAATGCCGGAACATTGGTGCACCTTGTTGCTACAGCTTTCGCGCGTTCTTTGTGAGACGATAAAATTCTTGAGATAATGCGATACGGATCCGAATGTGTTTTGATAGAAATCCCAGTAATAATCGGTGTTAACTTGTTATGAATGGGTGCATAGCGCTTCGGACTTCACCCATTAGGCATCCTAATTTAACGCCCAATTACTTTTGGGCTCCTATTGGGACATTCTAGAGTTCCTGTTGTGTCATCCTGACAAATTACTCGATGCATCTTATAAAAAATCGGGCCGTATTAACACATAAGTTAACAATTTGTTTGAGTGAATGACAGAACAATTGCCAGTATTCCGTATATCTCGAGCATCGAGGTGGTTTGGTTCCGCTTGTCTTACTGAATGACGCGCCCATTATTACTCACATGTCCCTTCTTCGGCTGGGGGGTATCGGTGACGGCCAAGCTCAGTGGCCCATCCAACGAAGAATCAGGCCCTGGAAAATGATCAGCTTAACTCAAATCCAAGGTCACCTGTTCGATGCTGAGATCTTTTCAGCTGTTGATATGACTTAGGTGATCCGTTCAGAGATGTTGAAGTGGATGCTCTTCTTGTTTTTTTAAATATCGTCCCTTTATTTCTCATAGGACTGGCTTGTTGGACAGATTCGCCAAAGTGTTCGACCGATGCATCCGCTTCTGCCGGATCTTGTGGAGGCGCACATTGTCCATTCGTTCGGTACATCGAGTACTCCCGGTTGCATTAGTGAACCGTCTGCTCTAATATCCGAACGTGAATTGATTGCACAGATTCAAAATGGTGCTAAGTATCCGTTGGCTCAGCTATGCTCGCCATCGTTGGATATGACCTGTAAAGATAGCACACCACCCACCGATTCGACGCAGGTCGACTTCACGGCCGAACTGTTGTTTCTCTATTACGCTCTCTACGTGTACGACTACC
The DNA here is from genome assembly GCA_004794785.1 of Opisthorchis felineus. Taxonomy (NCBI): domain Eukaryota; kingdom Metazoa; phylum Platyhelminthes; class Trematoda; order Opisthorchiida; family Opisthorchiidae; genus Opisthorchis; species Opisthorchis felineus. The sequence continues at coordinate 2,111,831 of SJOL01009403.1, read as the reverse complement.
AAATCGCCTCACGATTGTTATCAAACAGACGTAAGTCTACCTTTTTTAATCATCATTTTTGTCACATAATATAAAACTCAGTTCAAACACTCTTATGTCTAATACTACTTCACGGCGTTCGCGACCTCCCAGCCCGTCCAACGCGGCAAAATTTGCTTAATCCTTCTATTTATTACGGAGGGAATGTACTGCATTACGCACCAGCTCTGATGCAATTAGTAGTCCCCATTAGCATTTCCCCTCTATTCTTGTTGGATTGGTCGCATTGGGTAACTGATGCGTTTTTTCTACCAGGAGTTGTGATGTCCAGCTCCTCCGGCCGCTACACACTGGCTTCCAAGTTTCTTCAGTCACGCCGTACCTCTCGTCTTCCGTCTAACGAAGTTGAGTGATTTTCAGATAACTGAATTCTCAAATATATATGTATATATATAGGCTAGTGTCGGTAGGGATGGTCGTAGCTTAAGAGTGAATCGACCGGTTGGGTGTGTGTCTGTAGCTACATGCCCGATAATTACTATTACATTTCTTCAGTTCTGTCGCGAATGGCGTTTGTCCTAGATCATATAGATTGCCGAGACTGGGTACTTTGATAATTTGTTTTTTTTTTACTAGGCACCCACTGGTGCGGTGAACTGAGATTTACAAAGCTTCTGCTATGGGCGGTCTAGACCAGAGTGAAGCATCCGTGCCTTGAACCTGTAGGATGTAATCTAGTGCAAAACACTGAGACACCTTCAAATGACGGAGCCGCACAAAAAGACCACTCATCTGGAGATTCAGCAACAGCTTCCCCCGTCAGGTTCCTGTATTCAAGCACCGTTGTTCTATTAGTCTGATTCAGACCACTGGCGGCAGATGAGGGGGTGTGCAGTATGCATCCACCTAACTCGGCCAACGTAGCTAATGGTTCTCGTATCCATTTGGTTGCAGTCCACCCCATCCACTCTCCCACTGCATTTACTTCGCCAGTGTGCCTGGCAATACCGTTGGACTTTGGAAGTCCATGGAAGCCATTGAAATGTCTAGTGGTAACATTTTTTGTTTTGAACACACTAGATGAATAACTGTGTTAGGTAAATCCACTCTCATAAATTTCCACCTCACAGTGTCGTTTCCTCTCCCGACTGTAGTGGTTCACTGAATTAGACAACTCAGGGCAGTCTAGTATTTCAGAGTCAGATTAATCACCATTGCACCAACTGTCCACAATGGATGCGCGGAATAACAGAAAAAACGTGCAAAGAAGTTACTTTATGGGCAAAAATTAGTAGTACTGTGGAAGTGTCTTATCAGGCTCACTAACTGATGAGTTTGCGGTGGATGAACTTCCAAAACGCCAGCCTCCGTTGACATGATAACTTATGGCCTTATTCACTTGCGAATCCGAGCTCAGAAGCAGTGAAGGCTACCTTGCCCAGCGATACTATGCTTACCGATAGAATCAACTTGCGTAGAACAAGTGTTACCTACTTTCATCTTAAAGCCTTACAGTCCAGGTCTACTGATATGAATATATTTCAGCACCTTGGTAATCGAAGTAATCTATAGTAATCAATCTGGGTGAAGTGGTCTTCGATTGAGCATGCCATACTGCGGGTTCTATCGGAACTTTATTGAATGATGAATCTAACTGGGACCGAGAGAAATGCTTCCTTCTTTTGTAAAACTTTCTCCCTAAAAGGTACTTACTGTATTTTCCAGGAGAATGCTCGCTCACTCCATCTCAAGGACAAATGACAATCCTGCCCACCCGTGCCCTGTGTGAGCATGTACATCAGACCCCACTTTGCCAATTGTTAAATGAGCTCATTGGCAGGGTGAAGGTCGCATCTCATTCTAGACTCACTTTTCAACAATTACTTTTTTCACCCTTTTTCTTGGATTGGTCCGTTTTTGCCACATAATATAAACAAGCGATTGCTGTGCACTTTTGGCAAACTTGACCTAGTTGAGTTGAGCAGTTCCAGTTGCCTGTAATACCCATCAGATGTTGGCATCACTAATCAGGATACCAAATTTTGATCGATGGACCAGACTGTCCGCTTTGTTTCCGACTGCAATGTTATCAGGCAAATTACTCGACTACAGTAGTGTGTTAAAATAAAGCACGCGAGATTACTTGGTAATATATCATGATTACAGTCTTCAAGCGATTAGATGTTTTGACAGAGACGAAGATCGGATTAGGCGTAGCCAATGAGTAGGACGATGGGAATACTACGTAGCATGCTAATCAACTACCCATGGAACTGTTTATCTAGAATTTCTCTAGTAAATTTTCACTTAGTTTTCAGCGAATAAGCACGGATTCACCGGGTAACTTGATGCATCGTGGTGCGAGAGACGGCGTTCGTAATCCTCGTACCACACACCAGTTCAGGTCTCATGTGCATACCCTTTTGTTCTCAACTCACTTAGAACTAAAGGTATGGTGTGTTGGTTTGCACGCTAGGCTTTGCAGGACAACCTTTTTTTTACTGCACTTCGATTGTCTGGTTGAGAAGGCTGGACTCACCACTGCCAGACACCGAGTAATTTTTTATCTTAATGAGGAACAGAGCAACAATTAATTCTAAATCCAGTGTGTCTTCTGTTGCTATGTGCCACGGGTGTGAAATAGTTTGTAGGCGAAAATCCATCGTGTACTATGAGCGTTCACGTGCTGTTTCATAAAGAGTAAATAGGTTTGTCCGTAGCACACGTTCCCAGTGATAATCTTGATTGAAAAGACAGGAGGAATTTCAGTAAATCCCACAGCTGTCAGTGATTTAGTAGAACAGCGGTTGGGTTGGATTTAGTTCATTTTCAACTGCACACCACTTGCAAATTGAACGGTGGTCTCGGATTTCGTAGTTCTGTTGGTACAACAAAGTGGAAATGAAATTGAATTACAGCGCCGTATGTCAAGATCTTTGTGATGGCCGTCTTGTACAAGTTACATGCTGGAAAAACAATTTAGTCTGACTTTTCACTACCTTCCTCATGGCCCCGTGGCATCTTGATCGAGAAATCCGATAAGAAGAACTTAAATTCCGTCTGATTGCCGCTTCAAATGATCAGATTCTGAAGAACGTGTCCAACTTGATGTGAGCTCCCCCCTCTGAGGAGATTATATCCGGTTGACACCAAGGTTATTGTGAAACTCATCGGCTAGTTTACTTGTAAGCGGTTCGGCGTAGCTTAGCCTTTTAGTGGGGCTTAGTGATGTACATATGGAGTACACTTACAGTACACTTACTGTTGCTTCGCAGTGTCTTTCGGACAACCGTTACAATGTGCCTGTTTGCTATCGTACCCAAATGAGGGGTGGGTGGGTATGCAACAGGAGATTCGGTATTGTTCGACTCATTGTGAGGAGATTCTAGACTGAACGATCACCTACCCGGAGCGAACAAAGCTTTTTATCCTACTTGTACTTTCGATTAGAAATCTCCGAAATATGTGGAACTTCTGTTTCGAGTGACTTTCAAAAAGAGACATAGTACGGACCATCGCCGAGTATGATCCACTGTAAGCAGAACGTAAAAGGATAAAATACGTCCTTGACTAGTGGGTATTGTTGAGCTAACCGAGTGAAGCTATTTGGTTACGTAGTGCAGCATCGTACGGTTATCCTTCCGTGCAATCAGTCCTAACTTATCTACCCATTATGGCCTTGCACTTCTATTGTCGGCTTCGTAACATCTGCCGTTTTTTTGCAGACCTGACCACTAGACTGTCTGGGTTTCGTTCCTTCATGTCAAACTCTCGATCTGTCACCCGGCTGTTGTGAATATTTGTCTTAGTCCTTGTTTCCCTTACACAAGAAAACCGAAAAGCAGGACAATATGACAATAAGATAATGAGGATCAGTCCGATTTGATTCGGCAGACCAGATCCGGACGATTGTGAATGATGTGAAATATTTGGAAGATTTAACTTTTAGTAGTGAGTTGAAAGTTTGGGGGAGCGCCGCCAACAAACATCCCATAGTGACAGCCATCACTGTTTTGTGCATATACAGAAGAGAAAGGCATCAACTAATCTCCATTTCATGGACATACCACTTGCACTTACTCTAAAGCGTGCTTTCTTTTAGGATGAGTGATGGCCTATTCAGTTTCCAGTTTCCACGTAAGACAAATTCACGGTTCGAGGTAGCACCTGTTTCTCCAATACACCATACTGTGAAATGTACGGGATAATCAATGTGGTGGATTTAGCGAGGTAGCCTGAGCAAGAATAGGTCCTTACACTTTCAGAAATAGTTGAGTGTAGGGATGGAATCATCGCGCTGGTTTACGATCTATTTATTTCCGGAGATACCGTTGGAAACAAATGAACTCCAGCAGATGCTTGTTCAAGTTTAGCAAGGTCATAAAGAAGTTCAACGGCTGTCTTTAATACACTGGCTTCCAAACTTTACTGGTAATTTATTTCCGACCAACCGCGCAGAGCTATTGCAATCATTGCCCTGTTTTTCCTCATCTCCATCCTTGTCGTCTTCATATTCGTCACAGTTTTCGATGTGATTCATTAACTGTTCCAAAGGACTGAACACTCCTTTCATAGTCCTCGTATTGTTTTTGATGTAGCAATCAGGTGATCAGGCTTTGTTCGTTGCACTACTTCTTTCTAGCGATTTTCTGTCTTGGAAATGAGTGAAGTAGCACGCGACAGAGTTATCCGAGCACAGCTTTGTTTTAGTGGCTGTGCTGACCTCGACCCCACTTTTGTTGACCCAGGTCTCCACAATGCCACGTATAGGGAGTAGACATCCAGCCAACCCAACCCAACCCAACCCAACGAACAGAGCCCATAAGTTGGCCAACCACTTTTATGACTGTTTCCAGTCGGAAAAGTTACGTACGATTTCGACCTGCGCAAAGTTTTTGGGTAGAGCGCGACAGATATTTCTATCAGGGTCATCGTCGTTTGGATTTGGAAGTTATTATTTATCAGCCCCCCTCCATTTCAATATCTGCAACGGATATCTACTTTCTGAGTTTCTGCAAACCACCCCTCGTCTGTTTTTTTTTGTGAAATTTTGCGTACGTTGCCTTTTTGTTGGAGCTCATACTATTTTTTGGATGAGCATGAAAGAAGCACTGTGCTTGTCAACGCAACGGCGCGCGGCTTAATTACTAAAAGCTTACTTAGTTGGCGACATTCACTGCAAAGTAAGCCGACTTCTGTCGTGCACTTGTTGACAACTTTGAAAGACTCCATCAGTGCGTGCTATTTACCTTGCGCATGTCCTTGCGTTTGTATCTCATGTATACCCACTCTAAATGTGATTAAAGGTACACTTTGGGGTATATCCTTGTCAGCTTGCCATCATCCATTTATCCTGTCCAAGTTTGGTTATGCTGCATGCACTTTGTTCATCGTCATATGACAGCTGAGTTTCAATGTATAACTCTTTATTGCTATAGAGACTTGGGACTAATTTTATTTGCACAACTAAAGTACCCATGTGCATACGCAGAACCTTTTTACATCATCCTCTCAAGCATCAATTACTTGTATCTCGCGAATGTGGTTTGGTCACCTAGGGCTAGCGCTACTTTTCGGCGAATTTTGGGCTCTCTGTTATACCATGAAACACTGCGTTTACTGTTCCGTTTTCGTTGTGTGCTTAGTATATTCAATACGTATTTTTCCTCTTTCCAGACTGCTTACCAGGTGAAGCTCCGTGTGTTTATTCCGATCAGCTTTGGGATTGCATTCCCATTACCTACTTGCTTCGACATGCGCGTTCAAATGTGACTGACTACGGTCCACTGTATCCACGTCTATTGCAGTATGTTCCGCGCTTTTTTCCGTGCCTTCCGATTTTTGTTTTCAAAACACTATCCAAGCTTTTTCGTTTCAGGAAGGTTTGGTAAATAACTGGTGGATTTATAGCTGGACAGATTTCCGCTTCTGCCATAAAAGGCTTGTCATACCAAGTGGTTGGCCGAGTCTTAGGGTGGACGGAGAACCAATCGGCAAGATCCCTTTCGATCAGCCAGTGTTGAACGTCGGTTACAAGGTGTTGTCGGTTGGTGAAGGCGCCCGAGTTTTACAGCCGATAGGTTGGAGATTAAAGTCATTTCAGTTTGGTTTGGGTTCTTGATTTTCCGGTCCAGATTGACGATTCCTTATGGTTGTCATTTGGAAATTCTGTTGTTGTGTGTAAGTTCGAGTGTACCGTGACAATTTGGTTAGGGTGGGCAGTGAGATTACGCAAACGATTTGTCGACTTGGAGTATGTACTTTAGATATAAAGTACTTCAGTTGATCATTCCTCTTCACTGATAACAGCGCACTTCCTCGTGTCAGTCCGACTAATTCGGAACCCGTCTCCACACTGTCGCCGGGTCTACGCCTATTGTACTCCGTTTCCTCCTTTCTATTGTGTTTTATTCACATTGGAATGCCTTTCCATTTCCATCTCCTCGTTCATCAATCAGTGTGGCGTAGTCTCCGTCTCAAAACTTCAACATTTTCTGAATCTATTCTGTGTTCCGTGTCTAGTGCATGTCCCGCCATTGCCATCATTTACCAAACCCTTCTGCAACAATGACTTCTCAGTCGGAGCAGGAAGATAATATCTGCTTTGACTCCGTTTGAACAATCCATCTTTCATATCACTCAGCTTTACAATCTGCTTGGTTTATTTACTTAGGTGGGCGGCTCAGGATGTATGTGGGTCTGTATGATGTCCATCTCGGTTAGTCGTAGTTTTTCGAACCTTGTCACTGATCACTTGGTTTAAATCCAGTTTCAGACAAACTTCCCTCTATCGCTCTGGAGGAAGTCACTGATATCAGACAAATTCGGCATAATTCCATCCATAAACAGGCCGGATATATTTATGCAACAATTTAACCAGTTTTCTCCCACAAACAACGTAGCTTAATTTTCCGGGGCATAAACTCCACCCTTTTGTTGAGTAATTCCGAGTGAGTTTTACACCAATTTGGAAACTGCGGTATTTGTTTGTATTTACATCAAACTTGGATGATTTACAATGGGCAACAAAAGTCCGTTATACCATATTAGCGCGCTTGAGAGCAGCGCTACGCACCCTAGACACTCTGTATGGAAGAACATCAATGGTGGACGTCAGAACGGTTCACAAGTAAGAGATGTTCGTTGATGAAAGGTACTGACCGAACATACTTGTCTCGTAGTCCTTGAGTTATGGTACCAGCTTATTTTAGATGAGTGTGGGAATCTAAGCTGGACCTTCTGTTAACACCTACCTTACTTTACACGTGAGGTTTGTTCCCATATACTGTCCGCCTTTTCCCAAGTGCCAACTACGATTAATTGTGTGGTATGTTGATTAATTCTCGCAAACGAGCTACTGCATTTTGAACTCGAAGGCGTTTGAATGCACCAAATGAAATTCCCCTATTGGTCAGAAAAGGACTTCATTCTAGAAAGGCTTACTCATTCACGGTGACATTTTTTAGCTGGTCGAATACAGAATAGAAACGGCTCTTCTTGACATGATGTCAGCGGTGGACTCTTCAGCTACTGGAAGGCATCGAATGACTCTTTCACCACCAGCACCGCTGAATGCTGCTGAACAGAACGAACCCGCAGAAAATTGGAAATAGAGCAATGAGGACTTCTTAATTTTGAGAGAATTCGATACAAAATCACAAGAATGGCAACTGATAATGTGTTGACATACAGTTGGAGAAAGCACCTGGTCCATCATCAACGCACTTTCGTTTGAAGGCGACGAAGACCCCGGGGATCCAGTAATCATTATCACCAAAGTCGATGAGTACTGTTTGGACCACTTACATTGAACATTTGAACGATTCCAGTTTTTTCTCTGAGACCAGCTGCCAAGGGAGAGCACCGATCAATACGTGCTGAAGGACCTGGCTTAGTCCTGCAATTTTCGAAACTGGATGAATCAAAGCATGAGTTTCGACCGTATCATTCTGAGTGTTCTTGACGAAAGTACCACAAAGGGACTTCCCAAATGCCGTCAGCTATCGCCAGTCCAGTACATCAATATATGCCGCAATGGAACTGTTACTTGGGCTCATCTGCCTTCCCCCGATTGTCTACCTGGTCCAACGGGACTAACCGCGGTCATGGTGAAGAATTCAACGGACTGCAGTTTCTGTTGGACTGCACACCCCGTGTGTCTGCGAACCTGCTCTGAATGCGGCAAGCGAAATCATTGTGACCGAAAGTATCGACTGAGATCGAGATAGCACAGTGGTTAGGGCGCAGACCTACCGGAAGATCCCTGGGTTCGTGCCCAACTCCGGCTTCTCGACTGCTCCTGTCTAGGCTTGGGCAACCTGGCAGTATCTGTGCCCTCGTGCTAGCGTGACAGCTAGGCCCCGAGAGTGTGTTACCGCTGAACGATTATTTGTTCCCATTATTAAGTACCGATCAATTGCTATTAGAATGATCGAGGCTATATCAGCTGAATGCAATGGCAACGGAGTTAGAAACAGTCGGTCGACTGAAACCTATGTTAACTTGCTTGTTGAAAGCCAACACTGCCGATTCCAGTTGGATTTAGGTGCCTCCGTAAACTTTTTCCCTGACCACCACACCTGACATCTGTTGTTACGACCTGTGAACTCAGAACTACAAATGTTGAACGGCACACATTCCCAGATTATCAGAAAGACATTCCTGTATGGACAACATATCTTAGAAATTCTTATGACCGAGGCGGATTTGACGCCAATCCTTGGATTTTCAGATCGAGGAATTGAAGTTTATTACTACTGTTCGTGACAACTTTGTGTGTGCCTTGCACCCCGGCATTATTTTTTTATATAAAAAATACTCCTTTTTTGGTGAACTAGGTTGCCTACGAGAAGTCAGCTTGCCGTCGCAGATAATGCAGTTCCAGTAGCATCACTAGTAAGAGAGGTTCCAATAGCGCTACGTGAATTGTTGCGCATCGAATTGAACTACCTGACGACGATGGGTAGCCTAGCACCAGTTCATAAACCGACAGATTGAAATAGCTGAAGAGGTCAGGCGAATTGCGACTTTGTATCGACCCTAAGCCGCTTAATTATATGCACTAATTTATGAACATTACAGACTTCCGACAGTAGGTGATACACTCCCAGACCATTGTTAGCCAAAGCTGTTCACCAAGTTTGATTTGCAATCCGTTTTCTGGCAACTGTCACTCTACAACCAATCAAGCTAGCTCAACACTTTCCGTACTCCTTCCGGTTGATTCAGATGGATACGTTCCCCATTGCTAATAGGTTGATTGAAGCGTTAGACAAACCTTCAGGATCGATCCGTGTTGCTGACGACGTACTACTGTCCTGGCGACACGAAACAAAAGAAGGAACCTATCTTGCTACAACAACTTCCGAGCCGACCATGGCAACTAGTGGCGGCAGACTTCTTCGAGTGTAATCAAAAGCACCACCTTGCGGCATTTGACTACTGTAGCGGTCTTTTGGAAGTTGACCAACTGGCCAGCACCACGAGCACATCAGTGATCTCATTTTGTGAAATTCCTGCCACTGTTTTACACTTACTAGGCCTCAATTCGTAAGCACAGCAATCGAAACCTCTTAGAAATGGTCTTTTCAGTGTCGAAGCAGTCCAATGACAAAACACAGTTGATGGTGTTAGCTACTAAGGCTGCTATTGCGAAAACCGATGACAACGGATACTGCGACCACACTGTTGGATGACTCGCAAATTGCTGCCTACTATTGCCAGTCCCTTAACTCACAACTCCCTCAACCCAGCGGGAGTTACGTATCGGTTAAATGAATAGAAGATGTACCACAAATACCACGGTCGTTATACGAAAGCTTTGCCAGGACTACACTCCTGTCGTCACGAAGAAACTGGACTTCACCGTGGTGTGATGGTTTGTATGCCTCCGTGACCCACTGAGCTATACTGGGTGGTATTCATTCGTCACTCAGAGTCCCTCATACTAGGTAGGTTAATGACTAGAAGTCCGACCAACACAGTCTCCTGGCCCTCCAGGTTGGGGGTTGGAACATGTGTGGCGACGTGTTCCGTAAAATGGTAATGCACTTGCATTTCCCGCCAAACGCCGCTGGCTTGCGGTCAGGCTTTTGAGCCAAAGGCTTTGGTCGAGGACCCTTAATCGTCTTTCTGTCTAGGTAGGGGCACACTGACAGTATCATCATCAGTAAGAACCACATACCTGTCTTACAGTGTTTGTAGCTGCTACGGTTTCGTCCATCAATGATTCGGGGAGGTAGGATAGGTAGCTGCGCATTGGAGGCGGGAGCTGATAAACTGGTGCGTAAACACAGCTTTGTCAACTAACAATACTCTCATGCCACATCGGCCGTCGCATGGTGTCACCAGCCGGGTCATCTTACTTGCTGCATAGATCAGGGCGCGTAAGCGAAAACATGCTACTGCTGACGCCCCCTTCTGACACTTTCACGTTTTCCCTCTTCCGCCCTACCCCACATCAATTTGAATACTCCCCAGATCCCAGCACTAGGAGTGACCGCATTGTTCACCGCTGCATCTTCTGCAGGTCCGAATTCAGTAACAACCATAAACATTTCGAAGTCTGTTTTCAAACCCCGAAAGCCTGTCTACTTAGCCGCCTTCAATGTTCACACACTGAAGCAAGCAGGTCAACATGTGGCTCTTGCTTGTACGCTAGATTCACTCTGCATTGATGTATGTTGTCTGTCAGAAACCAGGCCGCAAGTACTGTGATTGAACTGAATCCCCTTCGCCCTCTTCTAGGTTCAGGCTGCGCACCTCTGGCGATGCATGGGCCGCTGCAGCTGGATATGCTGGGGTGGGTATTGTAATGAGCGATCAAACGGAAGCGTCTCTGCTTGATTGGATTCCCGTTGATTGTCACCTCGCACCCCGTTTATTGTGTCTTCTTACGCCCCAACGGATTGTAACTCCGAATCTGTCAAAGATAGTTTCCATTACGCTCTGGGTACTCTTTTACAACGGGCTAGAAGCTGAGATATCGTTGTGGTTGCTGGTGATATGAACGCTCAGGTAGGTAGACTAAGCGCTGCTGAGACCCGATTGGGTGGTCGTCTTGGATTGGACACGAGATGAACGGACAACGGAGGTCGTCTGCTTGAGATGTGTGCCGATCACAGACCGTTCCTTTGCAGCATCACTTTCTGGAACAGCGGAAATCGCTTGATGACATGGTGCCCATCGTCGAAGGAGTCCCGAATCCAAATAAACCACATCGCCGTCAGTTATCGGTAGTGAGGGTCGGTCACGGCTTGCCGCTCCTTCTTGGACACCAGCGTGGGACTCTGGCCATGCATTTGTAGGGTGCTGCTTTTCCTTGCGCTTTTCAGATCCGCGAGACGCCTTCAAGTTTTGACCACCGATACCTCAGAAGCGTTGCTGGTTTCGGATGGCGTCAGCGGATTAGTAACGAGGTGATGGTTGTGCAGCAGGTACTTCAATCGCGGAAAACATCCAGCACCGGCAGTGGTTTGGTCATGTGCTATGCACACCGTCTACGGAGACGGGTGTTGTTCTTCGTGCCTAGTTCAGAATGACGCAAACCGCGAAGTGGACAACGTATGACTTGGCAGAAGGATGCGAAAGAGATTACGAGGAGTTTGGGTGTTGTTGGTGTTGTAGACCATCCAGCATGGGATCCCCGTGACCCCTCTTGCGCTTGGCTTGAGACATTGCAAGAAATTACGGTTGACTGATGTCAGTGGCGTTCGTGCAGTCAGTTTTTTTCCGCGTTGTCTGATTTAGCGCTTGAAGGTGTAGGCACATCAGTGCTCGACATAGGCCAGCATCAGCTCCCCTCCCTTTTCTCTTCTTTTCATCCTAAGGTTTTAGATGTTGCTGTCCCAGATGATGATGATGACTACACGCCTGAGGTTATCACCTACCTTAGGAATATTATGTAGTATTGTAGGACGTAGAATCTGTGACAGTACGAAGGGAATCCGGTCACAAAATGAGCACACTTGAGTCAAACGAGTATTGTTGTTGAAGTTCATGTCATGTTCAAACTTGTCCAATAAACAGTACGGTGCCCCGAATTTTCTGCGAAAATCTTGAGTTGATGTTTGCGTCCGAAAACAAACAATCCCATTCAGCTTGCGCTGTTTAATTTCCATTCTCGGAAAGTGGCAACATCAAAGAGCCCTTCGTTTGGCGCCTTCGCTGATACACGAAGATGCTGACCTGTTTTAATATTTTCCTGGATTTACGTTTATTTGCCTTGTTTGTTTTACTCTCATTTGCTTCTCGTACGTTCTAGGCTGGTCACAAACCATTTCCCCAACTTGACTGTTGGAGAGCTGATGATCCAAGACGAACTGTTATTAGATCCTATATGGTGTCCGCAAGTCAAGCGATTTTCTGCCCCGGCTCAGCAGTCAGTCCCAGATGAACTAACCATTGATTCCACGCAACTTCACTGTGCAACCAATACGATAAACATTTGTTCGCCGACGGAACTGGATGAAGGTAGGTTCCGGGTCCTCGATGAATCATACGCAACTGCTGCTGTTTCTAGGACAGACTTGTACATCAGTGAACATTGCCTTGCCAGTTTGTTCACTCACCTTTGTTTGTTCTCACCTTTCTGAAATTCTGGACGCCTCTAAGTACGGCGAAAAACCGTCGCATAAGTATTTCGGTGGTATCAGCCCATCGTCTTACACTACTTTTCGCCGAGTCCGCTCTAATCTTGGATATCGGTGGGAAAGCTAATCCGCTCACATGATTTCAGCCTATTTGGGGGCGACCCATGAGAAAATCGAACAAACTTTTTACCTGTTGATCGCTTTTCACACACCATTTACGGATTGGACATAGTGTGCACACATACGACTATGCCTAACGTGTTTACCATTGCGCACGATCTCTTCAATTAACGCAGTCAAACTGTCCACGATATACAATTGGTAGAGTACCTTTGGAAATATTTGTGGCTTACCTGTCTACTTCCTAGTTTCCTCCATCGAAATTTATGTATGGGATAAAAGAAGTGATCGAACTTTACCTGGTGTCCCCACCTTTTTGCCTTTCCTCAGCATTCGAGGCGGTTCTAACTCACATCATTCCGTTATGTGAGAGTGGTGAAGATCAAAGACCCAGTCAAGCCATCCTGACCCGCACTTCCGTGCACCACCTCATCCGTCTCATTCAGCGACTTTCCCAGGCGGTGGAACAACTCTCAGTGGATTGCTTATTACCTTTTGGTCCGGTCCTTGGTCATCAGTGTCCACGTCTTCTTCTTGCGGCGAATAAACATCCGCTTTTTACCACGAATCGCCGATTTGTTTGTCGTCTTGAGTACCTTTGGTGCCGTTTGCATCTAGTGATGCCAAGGAAGTGAGTCAGCTTTTCTAGAAAATATGCTTGTTGGCGTTTGTAACAGTCTAGGTGGGTTGTTTTGGTGATATCCGTTAATATACCTAAGCCGGACTCCGGCCCTGACTCAGAGTAATTTAATTTTTCGTCCTATATCATGTAGTCTCTTCAAATTTCACGGATTATGCTTTCACATGGCCCTTGGCAACCTGGATTTACACGTGGTTGACCACGTCCTCATGGTCTGAAGATCGCTACATAAAAGCCTCTTCTCTCCGGTCGTCTGCTGCAGAAGGGCCAATCCATTATTCATTTACTATCCGAATTCTAATTGCTGCCTCCACAACTACAGTAACCGCTTCCTCCAAAAGGGTGATACAACTCTGGAGGTAGGATGTTTGACTCTTCTTCAAGGAATCGCATACTACATCATAACTCACGCGGAATGCCGCTGTTGACTCTAGGGGAGTGGGCTCCCTCTGAAATAGTCTTTTTGGAGGCCCGCTATATTGGCATCGGAGACGCTCATGAGGTCACTCCGCTTAGGATCAGTCCATAGGTTTGTCTTATCATCACTAGGCGGCTTATCATGATGTTTGGCAAGCTCGCAATGCGCGCTTTTCGGTTTCCTAATTCCTGTCTATTCACTTGCAACCATAAAAGCCAGAGGAGATTTTCTGCGTTCTGTGTTCCGTATGCAGTTGGAAATATGTAGGATTTTAATAGCAAAGTTAGCCTCAAGCTATCGCCGCCTTTTCATCCTTCTTTCATGACGACAACCGCACCATAATACATGTGTCACAGCTGACGAAAAACCTAGGAGTATTCCCTCACAGGAAGGTTTTAAACTTGATAAAAGCTTTTTGTTCATAACATGCCTTTTCCATTAGTACGAGATTTATTCAGTTTGATATAGCGTTTGAATTTGTTGCCTACATTTTTGCCGTTGAAACACACTGGTCCACTTACATGAGGACATTAATGTTGTGAGGGCCGTTTTTTTGTCATGCTACACTCCCCCACCACTTGAGTAAAAATGTTCCAGAAACAATGAGTTTGTTGTTCCCAAACTTGTTGATTTACTGTGCAAGAGACAACATAACTGCGACAATACATTCGTGCTCACAGACAAGAGACGTTCATTCTATACCGGTGTAAGGCTGCCCGCAAACTACCGTGTGTACTCATTGCTTAATTAGTCATCTCGAAAGCATCTCATTTTGTATTTTGAAAGGTTTGGTCTGTGGAAGGTCGATAACAGAAATAAATCGTAGACTTATTAACTATTGATGAACAAGTCACGGAAAACTGACGACGCTGTCAGTCCCCTGAAAACAACTTCATGAGCGGGAGATCTTTTACAACCTATGAGTGCTCCAACAATTCATCCAATTCATCCCTAAAACTGATACATCAACTTATCGGGATTGACAGCATTAATCAGAATGGAAATTATGGACATTTTGATGTCCAGTCGCTGCATCCAAAATTTTGAAGTTTTTTTTTTTTGTAAGACTAACGGTAATACTGAAAGATTCGCTTTTTTGTAAGCAATCTATAATAGATATTTGTAGCCTTTCTCAATTCTAAATGTCGTTGGACATTTACATTCGTTTTAGTCACGCATATGCGATAATTCTTGTTTGCGGAGCCATGGTTCTTACAATCGGATTCTGGATTAATTTGAAAGTTATTGTGGATGACAGTGATGTCGAAGAAAGTTTTGTTTGTATGATAATCCAACAAGATTTAAAACTAGGGCGTGTGGATATGTCGAACATTTTTGGCTGTTTTAGTTCGCAATACTTCCTAGTCCCGGTTGAGTGTTCTGACCGTGCTAGGTAATTTTGTCGTCGCATATGCGTGAGGCATAGTTGTCATGCAAAGACCAAGTGTATATCCAGTGCCCTCCCCCTGAGTTGACAAGCCCTCAGAAGAGATCACTTTTAGTCGCCTTCCCCAACCTTCCACTGAGGAAAGCGCGCTCTCATTTCGGACCATTATCTCCTTTTTCGGGCATATTTTATCAAATCCCTCTCATAGGTGACCAAAATATCATTCTTTCGATCTGCATCCATGTATCTGTTTTCCCGGATAGTATCCGTTGCAAGGTCAATAGACCTATCTCAGCCAAGGCACTTGCCGCCCACATCAAAGACTGGAAATGAGGAAAGCTAGCCCTTTATAGAACATCTGTATTTGTCGGATTTCGTGGAGATTTGGTCGGCTAGATTCGTGCAATAATCTTGAAGAAAAAAGACGGTACCTTCAGAAGAAAGCTGAAGCAATATTGATTTGCCTGTATTACCAAAAGCATTCGTGTAATACAGGAAAAACAATCGAACTATCTTGTTATCACCATCAAAGTATGGAGCAACCAAGTGGGGAGAGCATCCATTATCAAACGCGACATCTACTAGGCAAACTGATAAGAGTCGAAAGACAGCAGCGTGATCATTCTTTCATTTAAAAGCACTCAGTCATTTTTAAACGCACAGATATACAAGCAGGCGAACCTCTCGAAGGTATGTGATTAATTATTTCCGCTTCAACATTAAGCAATTTTCCCTCCATTTAAGTGCTCCTGAGGCTTACCTTGGAGAGTTTTTTCAGCCTAAGCATACATTTCCTGTGATTTGCATATATATTACTCCTCTGAGCAGTTGCTTTCGTAGTGATTCTCAACAATCAAATACTATGCTCCACTGACGACGCTCCAGTCTCTCCGAAATAATGGAAATTTTTCGGCCAATTTGTCTGCTACATTGCTAACTGCCTGGAGGCACGTCTCAAGCGCGTATATTGCTTAGGAGCAACACACCTCCGGTTTTTTGCCCACTGAATTTCCTCTCGGGACTTTACTCACATTTCTGAACTGACATTTTGAAATTGGGTGTTGGTAACCTCGCATCTCTCTTTTCAGTTTTCCTCTTATTCCACTCTTCCCCTTTTCTACTCCACTCACAATGAAATGTCCACAGTATGCACTATGACGGCACAGTTTATGTCGTTTGGCTGCTAAAGCATTGACAATGCTAAATAAATCGAAATCACCATCGGTCCATTTAGCTGCCTTCAACGTCCTTAAGCATCAGGCTGCTTGCACTCGTTCACCCGATCCGCCGTGCATTGATGTGCGCTGTAATTATGATAATAACGATAATTTAAGAAACCAGTAATCGTTTTGTACTGACGCTTTCGCAACTTTTGGCTGCATGGAGCTCGGAACCACTGTACACTTTTGTGCCGTAGTCGGGCCTGTTTTAGGTCATCCACCTGGCTTGATGCCCAGTAGTAGCCGCCCCCGACGTTTGATAGTACCCCGTGAGATTGGAGACACTAAAAGTTATGGATGCTTATCGTTGTCAGTGACATTCATGCTGTAAGTTTCTATCTAGATTGTCTGACTGAGTGTTGGAGGTGTGGACATCTCCGATGTTTGTAACAGGCTAGCTCTAAGTACCCCTCCCTGTCCCTTTTTCTTCCCATAATAGGGCTTTATTCAAATACATTGACATGATTGTATGGTAGTGAAGCACCAGTGTTCTCTCTGGTGTTCTTGCCAATGATGACGATGATTTCATCCCACCAACATATTTGTCCGGTATTTTTTCTTTTATCTGCTCGTGTCCATAAATAATGTTAAATACGCTCTTACAAGTCCACTTACACTTTTATTTGCATGCAGTCTTTAGACCTTTCCTGCTCCATGAGTGACTGGACATGAGAGCCTTGGCGAGTGGGGAGCGTTTAGTGTAGCTGCATGTTGTCTCACAAGCTGCTGAAATGATCAATATCACCCAACCAGGCAGTGTCACCGAAGACCTTGTCTTCGTATTCATGTACAATTCTGATGCGAACCTCGTAAGCGACAATCACGGGTGGTTTGGGTCTATTCTATCAGTGTGCTAAAATTAGATCAGCACGCATGATGGATTACATTTTTACGATTGGTCAATTGATTACGTTTTGTTTTCAACGAGTTTCATAATTCCGGTTGCCAAATTGTTTATGTCAGTTGACAGAAGCCTGAATGGACCACAAAATCCTACTTATTCTCTTTTCGGAAAATCCAAAAGTTAATGACTGATTTTGAACACGTTTTTGTCGACTCATCTGTGCACAAACACTTCAGTTGAATAGACGGAAGTGCTGTCTATATTCTGTGAGCTAAACAAACTTTCGTCTCCTGGTCACTTTGCCACATCCTCTGGCTCTTCGTTATTTTTTGAGGGATACTGCATTCCTCTAAAAACGTTTTATTTGTTTGAAACGCCACCCAGTTCCGACTGTCGCATAGTTATAAGATTCTGTGTTCTTCGTAGTTGTTGCGCCTTCAGTGACTGTTTCTAGGAAATAACAGCACTAATTGGAATGTTATTTACTTTCGGCAGGTAAATCCTCGAAAGGCGTGAACTATTTATCCTTCACTGCGTCCACAGTAATCGCTGTGTAGTGCGAAGCGGTATTTTCGTAATCACACACCAGCGAACGGTATCCCATTGGAATTCTGTTCTACCTTGACATTTTTGGCATTTTTTATGTAAACAACTTTCGGATGTGTTTGTTTCATCTAGCACAGGCCAGTGCGCATGGGCGTTGGTAAACACGTTTTCCTTACTGTCATTTCCGTCTGTCGCTGGACATCACCCTAGCTATGTCACTGACATTCAATTCGTTTGAAGGGATAGTTTAATTAGACGTTTATTTCGGAAGTATGCACGTGTAAGTACACGTTTTCACAAACTGTATTGTCTTGTGCCCTCGATTTTCTGCCGACAGCGAATGCGGAGCCGGTATACTACCCTCCCTGGCTTTGCCACATGCAAACCTGGGCTTGTATAGGCACGGATCTAACAAATGGTACATTATTGAAGTTCAACCTGGTGAATTCCGGTTATTTGCCGTTGAGTGAACGATTTCTCACTGCGTTTGTCCAGCTTATGGTAGTCGCTCTCTAATCAGCGAACCGCCACGCGGTCCACTTCCAACACACGCGCTACGGTTGTTTTCAAAGGATTTTATCGAGCAGTTTTGCTTCCTCCAGGACAAAGTGACAAATACCTACATTCCTTTGCCTGCTACACGAATCCAACGACAGTCAATTCGTCGAAGAATGTTGTCAACACTTTTTGTCGCAGTAGGAGGCGGCGTTTTTTGCGCCTTTCAGGGTGAATGCCGCAGATATTCACTACCCTAGACATTCTGTGACTGAGGCATGCGCCGATGAATCGCAGTGCTGGATATGTTTAATGGTTGTTAACTATTGTCTTTTGAGTGATCACACGCTATTTTGGTACTACGTAACCGAAAAAACACTGGAATTGTGTAAAGATTGTGCTCTGGAATAAATTGTAAATATCCGGTTAAATTGCGACATGCCACCGGATTTTCCATGTTCAGTATTATACAACTGTCCAAATTGTCACGCCAAATGCTGTCAGCCACGTCGCCGGTCTATTGGCCAACCCAAGTTAAATGGTATCACTTAGTATTGCGGGATGGCGCAACTAGCGACTGGGCACACCCATTTAATCTCAATCGACATATAGAATGGCGGTAAAATATTTTATCATTGTAGTGTTTCCTCTTAGGGAGGTAAAAATCCATTTCAGAAACGAGCAGGATTTTGTTTGGACCAAAAATTCAATTTAGTTTATCAGCTATAAACCATGTACCATGGGTACACTGGTTCCAGCTGCTACAGATTCGATCGTGGGAAAGTATGAGATCGTGGAAGATACAGTCAAGCATTTGGAGGCGATGGCGTGTTCAGTTAGTTCGGGAAGTGGGTACCTGCGCATTGAAGGCGATAACTTTGATGCACGAGCGCCACTGATTGCCAGGATCATTAGCCGTTGGTGAGTTAGTCCCGGGGTCGCCATCCAGGGAGACGACAGTTGTTGACCCAACTAAGTTTACTGGTTAGTGTTTTCCTTCTTCATTGCCAGGTCATACACTGTCCACCTCTCGGTCGCTTCCACTCAGCACAGGGATGGGCGAAAGGAGCTCTGCGAGTCAGATGGTCTTCTGGCATGCGGAGTATGTGTCCTAACCAGCATGAGTAATTTAGCTGTCGCGTGCGAGTTCCTTCTTCCTCTGATCATCTGGCGTACCTCAGCATTGCTAATCCGGCGTTCCCACCAGATCTGACCAATACTTCAGAGACACTGATGGTCAAACACCGACAACTTTCGTATGTCCTCTGTGCGTAGAGATCACGTTTCTGATCCATGAAGGAGCAATAATCGCATTGCCACAGTTTAAACTGTGCCCTTGCATCACCATCATCAAAGACAGCAACATCAGTGTTGACACTGATGCTTCACTGCCGTACAACCATAAGGTTCGTCTAATTATCTTTAAAGCCCTAGAGTGAAAAGAAGAGAAAAAGAGTGGGTGAGGGAGGGGACCTAGTGTTGGCCTATGTCAAGCAT
>SJOL01009403.1:1980866-2091188 GCA_004794785.1 Opisthorchis felineus | reverse complement strand
TCATCTGCGTACTCCAGATCGACAAGGCTCTCACCAGCAACAATTTGAACACCGGGGTTTTGAAGACCTTCCAGCGTTCGCCTCATTATTTCATCAATGATGAAACTGAACAGGAATGGAGAGAGTGGACATCCTTGTCGGACACCACTTTTTGTAGGAAAGCTTTTGGAGAGCTCACCATACACTCTCACCCGCCCAGAAGTATGTGAATATAGGGATCGGATTATGTTTACAAACTTCTGGGGCATACCCTTGACAGACGAATTGACTTCACGTCGGCAACATAGGTGTCGGTGGTTGGTAAAAGCTCTCAAGGCCTTCCCGATTCGAGAAGTCATATCGTCTCCAGCCAATCCACCGGTACTTATACAACTGCCCAGGTAAAGAAAATTATCTACCACGTCGATTGGCTCGTCTGCAATCATCAGGTTTGGTCTTGTAGCAGCAATTTAAATTTTGCAGGTGTGAAGCGCATGCTAAACCGTGCTGCAGATTGCACTTTTTAAGGATCTGAACCAAGGAGAACCATAGGTGTCGGAGGTTCACAGAAGCTGTCTTGTTTGGAACTTTGTGTCAGATCGCTCGTTGGTTTCATGAGTATACACTTCATGTTGTGTTCTTCTGAGTTACCATTTCTGTTCAACCTCAGTGAGGGACTTATTGAAATGCCCTTCAAGGAACCAGCTGAAAGTAGCCCCTTCTGATGAGTGGTATCGCTGCTCTAAAAAGGATAACAGTATTTTGCATTATCACATGTATGCTACATTTGTACACGATTCCCCTGCCATCTCCACGACGGTTTACGTGTGGAATTGCTCAGTGTTGCCCGGCTCCGTTCCCAAGGTGCTCAGAAGGACCAAGTAACTGTGGTTTAGTCATTACTTTTGTCAATTATTTAGTTGGAGAGTTTCACCAGCCCGGTGTCACATGGCCTGTTAATGACTCCACTGCTCCTCTCTTTGCGTGATAACTGTTTTTGAAAGCAGTTCCCACACTTTCACCAATGTCACTTTTACCACCAGCTCTCTACCGATCTCGGTTATAGCGAACATGCCCGTTCGGTTTGCCAGTTAGTTTATGAATTTGCGAATTCCGAATTTTACTCAATTTCCTATTGTTGCTTATCGTCAACCTCACTGCAGCGGCAAAAGAAAAGACAAAATCGCCGGGACATGTACGAGTAACAGCACTTTCTGACTCACTGCTTCAAGCTCCTGAGCCTGATTTCGAGTCTGTCGGTCAACTAACTTCGCACTTTGTGCTGGAGTATTTGATAGCGGTCTCTTTGGAAGCGCATTTGCTCGTCGTCGTAGCCATTTATGACTGATCAGGCGGCTGGACTTCCATGAGGACAAGTGCCTCCACACTTTACATGTCTTAAAATGTATTTTACGAATTCGTAATGAAGCCCTCAACTACCTTTCTTTGACTGGCTTATGTTCATTTCAGTTTGTTTCAAGTTTGTCTGTCTCTGTTTTTATCGTGCTCGGTTGATGGTAACGTTGTTTGCAATAGACGGAAGCGGAAACCAAAGGAAACACCAATTTGGTTGGATAGTAGCCCCAATACGAAAAGGTGGAACAATGCAGAGTCCATCGATTATATCCAGTAAATCCGCTCACTCGTGCATCGGAATTTCTGAGCTGCAAGTAATTGGCGAATAGTGGAAAACCTGCGCTTCATGAAAACTGATTGCATTCATAATACCTTTGTAATGTAATTCTTGTGCTAGGTGATTACGAGTGACCCTCTGTTGAGTTCCATAGTGGAAGCGACATCGTCCGTACGTACGTTGACGATAAATGGTTTTGTTTCACAAGCGTTTGCTGCCGAATCTCCAGAAGATTCATCACCCGTCTAGCCACACAATACAATACCCAAGGAAATACGACTGGATCCAAACTTCAAAAGTATAGTTTATCTCGAGTACTTTGGTCGTGGAACCCATGGTATTTGCCTATCCATTTTCCGCCGTGGTCAATACCTATTTGGAGAGCGAATCACATGATTATGTCCGACTTTCTTGTTGACCTCCCGTGGATTGAAGAACATTGCACGATGCCCATCTTGACTGCTTGTTCGTGAACAACACCGATACCTTGGATACGCAAGAGGGCTCTTTAATGGGCCTTTTGTATATTTGTATTCTAACTCTCCTCGAAGGTTTACTCGGAATAAAACCATCGAACCTCCAACGAACGGTTTTTGTGCGTGCTAGGGCAAGGATGCTGTGCAATTGTTAGCTTCAGTTAAGTAAGCACAGTCCCCTCTTCCACGGGTTTTATGTACCCCGGCGCTCGCTTGTAGTGTGAGCCTCTCGCCAGTTATTCTGACTTTTTTGGCCTTTTTCACCATGTTGAAACCATTCACATGAAGCCCGACAAAGTTTTCGCCCCCACTAACAAAATAGCTTCCGACAAACAAGAGTATTGCATTCTAGAATTTGAATGCGCCCGGAAGAACAGCATCTGACAATTCACAGCAAGGCAGAAATGTATCGGCTGAACGGGCTTCACGTCAACACCTTGCTTGGCACTACGATGTGGGGAAGGCTTTCCAGTAGTAGGCTTAGGTCTGGTATCCGAAGCGTTGTCCTAGAACAACTCAGTCGTGAATTCACTGGCCCGGTATTTTGGATGTTCTTGCAACACATAAGCGAAAGGGGATCCAGTGATGCCAGAACAGCAATTACAACGCAGGAAGAATTCTTAAACCAAAACCTAACAAATCTTGTAGTCGCTCTGTCGGATATCCTTTGGAAACCCGCTACTGCTCTGCCAGTTCAGTTTCCCTCTAGCGGAGGCTAGCTAAACTAATTCCGGTACTGAACACTGAATTATTACCTTCACATATATATTATTCAAGTTGTTTAAAAGCTTGGCGCTATAGAGCCACCAGTCACCAGTTTGGTTACCGACAATCGCGCTCTTCGCTGGATGTCTTTTGGATTCAGTTTCTTCGACAATCGATAGAAATGCACAACCCGTGCGTTTACTGATTCTAGATGTCTGGCAGTGTGACTGAAGTCTGTCACTACAGCCTCTCACCTATAGACGCAGTCAGCAGTATCTGATTCAGATTGTATGTGTCCTGTTGGCTAATCGAGCCCACTTCATATATCGGAATAGTTGAAAATCCTCAGTAATATCAACCCAAACAGGACTTCAACAAGGCATTGTTCTGTCCCCCTTTTTTCATCGTACGTGCATGACTATCCTGTTCTCTCTCCCAGTGTATATATGCTGACAACTGTGATTGGTTGTAACCATCGCAGTTGAGAAGTTCATGCAGTTATCCTTCAGGTTGAATGAAGTTATTAGGTTATCCAAGAACTTTTTTCTTTTCCTAATTCTCCAAAGTGTCAAAGTGCTATTCTCTTCCTGACATCGGATAACTGCAATCTAGACCTGTTTGCCAATTTGCATTCGCTGTGGTTTGTCTTCCAAGGTGTAACTTGTCCTCCTATCCAATAAGCTTACTTAGTTCTCCCACCCATAACCCCACGTTCGGGCTGTTTTCATAAGAGTCTGACGACTTTGTTGTTCTTCTCCGACTGACAGCGCTATTGGTCCCCTTGGACCCTGTTCATTACTGTGTGTTGGCCGCTGATTTATTGGCTGGGCTGGACAGTGTCGTCTCATGGGTGTATGAATAACTTTGTCTTTACTGGTAACCGTTGTTTTGTTCACTGAGCCGATTAGTTCGGCTGGACAGCGAACAAATCAACGGCCCTTATTACAACCTAGTCTACTCATAATCTTTTCATTTGCAGAACTTATTAGTTGTCTTATTTCCCATTGGATTAATTGTACTCGTGCCATATTTCCAAAGCCAATAGACCCTATGAGTCACTGGAACACACTTTTAAGTGCAGCGGAATCTTGAGGGTTATCCTGTAGAGTTTTGTGGTAGGTGAACATCTGGCATCATAAATTTGTGCCGAACATCTCATCAAATGGTCAGCAGCCTCATTATCTTATTTTTTCTCGTATCCTATACGACACGAGGCGCAGATTGTTCCGTAGCTTGTACACCGTGGCTCGTTCTGTTATGCGCTCTTACCACGCTGCCTAGCTTAATTTACTTTCTGGATTGCCTTTTTACTACCCTTTTACGAGTATGTGGTTTGTTCCAGAAAGCTCAGCGGCTAAGACCCGAAGTGTCTGCCGGATGCTCGTGGTTGGAACCTAATGCCAGCCTGTCGACTGCTCCTGTCTAGGCTTCAGCAACCTGGCGGTGTCAGCCCTGGTGATTCCTTCAAGATGCATGGTGGCCATTTATGGAAACGCTAACACAGCGCAAGGCTTGTTCTATATAATGACTACTAGTTTACATGTTAAACATTCACTTCCTGGAGTACCTGAAGCTGTTCTTCGGTCAACTTCAATTAAATTAAGGGGAGTATATCCAACCCAAGTTTGATCCACGTTTTCTTCTCAATCATTTGTGCCGCGTCTCATTCCCTTCATATCTCGTGTTGCATGATGCGGCACTCCCTTTTTGCGAGAATCGTCCGTCTAAGCTCGACACAATGTGTTCGAGCTTCACTTTGCGATACGACGCGGCTCACGGCATTTGATTGACCCATGAATTCCCTGTGGAAACATGTGAAATTATCTGGGTTTTATCTTGGTAAATCGTGAAGCATAATTCCTCCCCTTTCCGGAACTAGCAGAGAAGACCTGACAACGATTTGTCCAAGGTCTTTAGAAACTACTCTCATTCCCAACAACTTACTACAATAACAGGTTGGAAATTTTTTGAGGTCGTTCGATATCCCAGAATGCTCCGAAGTATTGATTACTTCAAAAGCTCCTAGAGGGGATAAACAACGGACATATAGACGCACTGGAACTGTTCAAGAATCCACATTACTTATCGAAGATTCTACATGATCCATCTTATTGGTTGTTGATCAGGTGGCTGTTGATCTGTTCGCCGAGCTTGGCAATTGGCTTGCAAACGTTTCGTCACCATACGAGGAGACATCATCAGTGGGTACTTCTTTCTTGCCTGCGTGCGTTTATATAGCATTTGAAGACTATCTGTTATCTTCTAACGTGATTGGCTACTTGGGGGGTAACGATTTTTGTGAATCTATTGGTCCGTTTCTAATCTTTGTTGCGTTGTGGTCTGCGTTCCTTTGTGTTGATTGGCTATCCCAACGCCTTCTATTTTTAGTAGTTTGTTCTCTGGCCTTGATTGGCATTGCGTTGCGGTCTGACCTTCTCGAGCTTGATTGGCTGGTTGCACCACCCCATTTTCTCCATTGTAACGGTTAGTGTCCCTGCGTCCGCCGGTCGATTTGGTGCTTTGGTTCATTGATTGGGTGACTCCTCCAATTAAATTGATGTGTCCGTTTGAGTGGGGCTTTCCTGCTTCTTTTATGAGTTCCTTGTCGGGTCACTTTTGCAGCTCAAAGCCCTGTGGTTCTGGCGTTCTCTTGCTCTTAGTGGTAGGTAAATTGGGTCAATTTCGATATGTCTGTTGATAGCTTCTTCAGTGGAGTACCACGCTTCCATAAATTCACGTTCTTTCTTCGTTCTTGCTTGAGCCAGTATGCGAACACCGCTCCAGTCGAACTCGTGTCCCTCCTGATCTTTGTGTACGGAGATGAGGGAAAATTGATCGTGTCTTTCAGTGGCGAGCTTGTGTTCGTGTATTCTGGTGGAGAGCTTCCTTCCCGTTTGTCCTATACACCGTTTGTCGCAGTCCTTGCATTGGATCCTGTATATGACATTGTTCTTCGTCATTGAATCTAATTTTCCTTTGGGTCTTGATAGTGTCCTGTGAACACTTTGCGGAGGACACTATCAAGACCCAAAGGAAAATTAGATTCAATGACGAAGAACAATGTCATATACAGGATCCAATGCAAGGACTGCGACAAACGGTGTATAGGACAAACGGGAAGGAAGCTCTCCACCAGAATACACGAACACAAGCTCGCCACTGAAAGACACGATCAATTTTCCCTCATCTCCGTACACAAAGATCAGGAGTTAAACAATTCGTTTGCTCCCGAGTTGAATTTGTTATGAAGAGAGAGAGCGAGTACTGAACTCAACATAAAATGTACCATTTGCTCCTGCCATTAAACAACACATTTTCACATGTGATGGCACTGACACGATAATCTGGTTTCTCGTTTCCCTCGCTCTTTTTTTCTTATACAGACTAGAGTTGTTGACAGTAAATGCATTACTCGACGGTGTGAACAGCAAGAAACCCAGCTGCTCGTCATTGCGATGCATCAGGTCTGTGAAGAAGCTTACTGGAGCAGACATCCGAATCGATCCTGTGGAAAGCCTGATGAACACGGTAGATCGGGGCGTGTTTCGGTGAGTGACATGCTGTGTGTTTTTGGACTTCTCGTCTTGTGTTTTATACACTTGCTCACCATACGGTTCTCAACAATCTCACCGTTCCGTTTCACTTGGATGACTGGTTTTTACAAGACTAGATTTTCGTCTGGCCACTCCCTCAACACGAAGCCTCCGGAGTGATTTTTTTGAAAATTCCGATAGCAGTCTCAGTTTAAATTATTTTCGCCTCCTCCCTTGTGTCTGGATAGGGAAGCTATTTTTCCGGGTGGCACTCACGTCGAGATACATGCTTCCAGATACCCAGTATACGCAGCCTTCATTGCCAAATTAATTAGGTTCATGGTTTCCTTGAGGTTTGGTAAACAGTTAGTGGATTTATTGCTGGGCCAAGTTTTGCACAAAACCGTTGTCACGCCAAGCGAATAAGCTACCAGTTTGACCGAGTTTTCAGGCAGTCAAAAAACCAATCGGTGGGGTTTCTCATGACTAACCGACTTAGTCACTGCCGGATGTCAGTCATAAGTTCTCTTTTGTTAATTAGCGTGGATGTGTAACACTTACAACAGATCGGCTATGGAGGGGGTTGTCCTTAAGTTGAACCAGTATCACGCGACCTTGCTTCTCCGGTGGAATATTCCTCTGAGGTGTCGTTCGCAGATTTTGTTGGTTTGTGTGTGATTAGGGGGTGATGGGACAATCGGATTTGGGGTCTGTGGGATTAAGTGAATCTTAGGTTATGTGCTTTATACCTAAAACATTTCACTATAACCGGCCATCTTCTGGGCTGACCCAAACCCGCTCTGCACACGGTTGCCAGCTCTACACCCTCCTCTATTCACGCTGGGTCGCTTGGCAATTTCCATCGCCCCAGGCATCAGCCGCTATGAAGTGAATCTCAGCCGTCATGTCAAAACTTCCACATTTTCCCATTTAATGTGCATCCATTGTCCAGTTTACCCCGTGGCACTGCCTGGTCTGTTTATGCACAGCTCAATCCTACCAGCTGACAGGTGCCCCTTCAACTGCACCAGCAATGAGCGTAGAGTTTTTCCTTTCTGGTGTGCTAATGTTAGCCGCATTAACCATCCCCATAATCACTTTAGATGTCCCTGCTTGGTATGGGGTGTCTTCTCTTTGGGTCTTACGTGCCGCTAAATTAAAGCTACTGGGTAGCCGCTTTTGAAACCTGCTTTACCTCACCTTGTTTTGCTGGGCGGTCGACTTCCCTTACTCAGCTGTACATGGTTGTAACTATACCAACAAATGCAGTCTTCGATATCCACACCAATGTCTGTAGGTTTCTGGTAAAGGGTAGTTTTTTCCCACCACTCTTGTGTGTCATGCAGCGTAGGGAACTGAACTAAATATGAGGATTCAATGTTAAGATATTGACGGAATTAGTCAACTTTGTCAAGTTTGATCACAACGACTGGGTCATCTACGTAACGCTCGACACTCGAATCCAGCCAAAGCTCTATTCCAAATCGTCCATATACATATTTGCTGAAGCTGAAAAATTCGGGAGTCCCATCGCCATACCCTGTTCTTGAGAGTACATAAATGAGTCAACAACAAAATGACTGAGGTTTTTGCATATTCTGATGCCTTAAACTGTCTCCGCTGCGTTCGTTCTTGCAGCATTGAGTCTGCCAGTCGCGACCGCTTTGCTCTCTCGAGAACGTCCGTTTGAGCATCGAGTTGACATTACGAGAGCTTCCTTTGCTCCAACGGAAACCCAGCTACCAATTCAGCAAAACTATACGAATTTTGTTTGTATGTGTGACTTACCGGTAAATGGACTTAAGGTACCTTCCAGAAGCTTAATTACGTTCTTAACTTTTCCACCGATGATCCATGCTGTGAAGTCTTCGTGGATGGTGATGGAAATAACTTTCTCGATTCAAATCCCGTTTATCCTGTGTTCGTTTGTTTTCATGGCTGTCAGTTGGAGTGTTGCTGGGTTCCGCCTGACTCATCACGCAATACTCCAGGAATGCGGGTTCGTTAGGACGATCTTTGAGCTACCTCACTTCAGATGTGGTCGTTTCGCTATTAGTACTGCACTAAGTGAAATCTAAATTGTGTCTAACGCATAGTGGGACCCTTTTTCTGTTCCGTGTTTGACTTCCTAAGAAAGTTTCCGCTTTGGATCACCATGTTTATCCACCCCCACTGTAGGCTGGTGGTTTTTAACGGTACACTAAGCTTCGGGTGATCACAATTCTCTAAACCAGGCTTCTTTTGAGCTGACTGCTTTTGACCATGTTAGAACCGGCTACCCTCGAACACGGATCAGTTTTCCTGATGGAACATGCCAATCTAGTTTTACCCATTTCATATTATTTCGGAGTTTGTTCAACTTTCTGGCTAGTTCAGTTTGTTCGGCTTTTTTCTCTATACTAAGTTGCGCCGTGAGTTGTATCTTTTGCCCAATCCGGTGCGCATGCACATCGAAATGTAAATGTCGTCTTGCGAATCCAAAATTTAATCACGCATCTCTGGTATTCGTATGAAAAGATTCTTATAAAACTCTTGATTGGCACCAAAACTGAGTTGCTGTCGCCCGGATACTGAACAACGGTGTGCTTCCGGAATGTCGCTATGGTATTTACCTCAAGGGTGGCTAAAACGCATAAGGCTAGCTTTTGAGCTCCTGTCTGAGACCCCCCCCACCGCCAAAGGACATCTCACTAGATCATACGTGACGGGAACGCTGTTGTGGTTTCTGAAGCGAGTAAAGTCTTCGTGAACTACATCAATACAACAATACACGGAAGACTCAACTGAATTCCAGCTGAATCACTCCTTTGTGATATTATTCAACTGACTGTGCTGCGCGCAGACCGCCTCATGCTTCAGTTTGTACGATATTCGAGATGTCGCAGTATATTTTATTGACGGGGCACTTCTGATAAGTTTACTGAAAACTGTTGGACAACCCAGGCCCGGTTTCTTGAATTGCGTTCAATTTGAGTTGAAGTAAAAAGTAAGGTCGACAGAAAACCGGGGACTACGCCTACCTGTGTGTTGTGACACTATGTATCACGTCCCCTTTTCATAGTACTCGGGTCTTTGCTAACTGCCCGCGTTGCCATTCAATAGGTCACTGTTTTCATTCGCGGTTTGACGGAACTCGTCCATTTAGGTTCTCATTCTTTTGTTGACAAGCTCAGCCAAAGCTCAGCCATGAGACTTCTTTGATTTTCCATAACAGTGTGCGTAACACCTATCTTTACAATATTATTTCGAACGGACAGTTTTATTCGTCGACTATTTTGTATGTCATTTCCAGGCGTTCATACAGGTGACCTAGTGAGCGCTGTTCCCGAAGATGTTTTTTTACACTTGGCCATACGTCATGCTGTGAACAAGTAAAGGGAAAACGCACAGCTGGCAACTGTGGACAACATGTGAATAGTCATGCGAGGCTGAATACTTTTTCAGGTTTGCTTAAGCAGTTTTCGACCGT
Source organism: Opisthorchis felineus (assembly GCA_004794785.1). Taxonomy (NCBI): domain Eukaryota; kingdom Metazoa; phylum Platyhelminthes; class Trematoda; order Opisthorchiida; family Opisthorchiidae; genus Opisthorchis; species Opisthorchis felineus. Next base: position 2,081,393 of record SJOL01009403.1, on the reverse strand, counting down.
GCAACCATAATTTTCATGCCGAATTCAATAATGACATCACCCACGATGTCCATTGAATTGGGAAACTCACCTTTGTTTGAACCTCGAGTTGCCGTTCACTGGTCTTCGTTGACTTGAGGGCTGTTAACAATAAAGTGGAACAGCTCCGCTTGCTATTTCATTCATCTAAAATTGCCAGCACTGAAAAACTCCAATTTAATGATCAGGACGATTATGAATATTTTGGTAAATTAAGAGAATTATATTTTTTCTACCCTGGAAACCGCTATGTTTACGTCGGGAGGGGAACTGATGCACAACCATCCATCACAGAACTAGATCAGTGTTTTAGCTTTGGGTTCGCTGAAGTGCTGTACCACAAAAGCCATCACTTCAGCATGTCGACGAAAGGGAGCATATTTTTACCTAAGCAATTAGAGTTCTGGTGTTTTTCGAGCAAATAAATGTTATGTAGTCGCTCACTAATACTGTATCACTACATATGCACGAGTGAACCTGGAAATTCTATATACGTGAAATTTCTGCCTGCCTGTTGAGTGGTGTCGTCACTGAAATTTACTGTATGTTATTCAAAATAGAATAAATTTAGTGTGTTAGTTCTCAACTTTGACATTGTTAGCCGCGTCCTCTACATCGGCAACCTCATATGTTGTTGTATGTAGCTCGTAAGAATTGTCCTTTATTCTACTCCCCCACTATGAGGTTGTCATTCTCTCGGTTGGTTAATCATACATGCGAAATTATCGTAAAAGACTGTATCTTCGACACAGCTATCCGGTTTATTTGCACGCCTCAACAAATAAATCTTTGCTAATTCATTTGTGCGTTTATCAGTCTTTTGATTCCAAAGAATTGGAACACTAAGCATCAATCCGGTTTAAAAATTCCTCCGAAATCATGCGCAATCCAAATTCCTTCTCAGCCGTTTCTTTTAAATGAATCTGCATTCACCAGCCCCATCTCTTTGCACACTTTTTCGCTGATCCATATGTCGTAGGGTGACGTGAGAGAATGTTGGTCAGATAAGCCAACTGGACGTATTTTAATTTTGTTCCGTGTGGTTCTTCCTGATAAGTCATTTAGTAACCATTGAAAGTTCGGTTATCTTCTACGGCTAGGGAAAATCAGCATTTTCCGGATACTCCTCACGGAATAATTACAGATATTTGTAAAAAGACACCTATTGTTTTCCACATCGAATTATAAAGAAAGCCCCTTTGTTTAAGCCTATCCAGCTGTAGGAGCCTCTATCATCCTTTTGGGTAAGTCTCTACCGTGAAAATTCGACGGATTTAGTTTGGTTGAAACGTTTCTGCTGAGTGGTCTGATTTGTTTCGGGCATCTTCATCTTGTTCAATTACTGTTTTGTCTGATTCATCCTCGTTATCGATAAAATTCCGAAAGCAGCTGGTCATGTATGAGACTCACTGCATAACTACGGATGAGTGTATTTCGCGATCTTTTCTATATTGTGGACCTCAGATGTAACATGGGTTTGACCTTTTCGGGTTTTTTATGCTTTTGTTCACCTTCGTGATTCGAAAGTGAATGAGATAGAGGTATAAACAACTATGCAGCAAGCGATGACAGAACCAGTTACTCCAGCGGACTGGATATCCCAAAGGATATCAACTTGGCTCATCTTCGTGAAATGAAATGTATTTTCATATAACGTCCACATTCACCGTATTATTTACGGGCGGTAGTGCAAATGAATTAGTAAGAACCAATTTTCGCTAGCTTTTGTTGTCGGAATGTAGGAAGTTTATACAATGCGGGTCTGGACCGGAATTTGAGCGCAGTTGCTCAAGGCGGTCCTTGTTGAGGGATGGTTGGTGTGAACAGGTTCCCCTTTTCTGCGAGAGGAATTCTCCCCCATGGGGTAGAATATATATATATATATATATATATATATCCAGAATAATCGTGAAATGCGCATTGTTGATTATTCCCCAATAATGTCGCACTGCCTTTCGGCTTCTCAGCGTAGATTTCTTTAAATCAAATGTTGAAACTTCTATAAGAAGCGTTGAATTTTTCGCATCATTTTGGCGTCCACTAATTTGTAGCTTCCTTTCGGTGTCACGCAAACCGTTTCCACCAACTGTTCGTTTGATTTTTATTACCTATACTGTTGTAACTTGTTGAACTAGTGGACAGCCAAAGTATTTTCCGTGATTCATTTCGCCTCAGAATTTGACTGGCGACAGAAATATGCAAAAGCATTTTGCAATAATCACAATAGGACAAGTGTGAATGGTTTTGAAAATTTTGGTCCGTGATAACAAATGTGTTCAAATTAAGAATGTCCTCATTTCTGAGGATTGTGCAAAAGTGGTCTGTTCCGCGAGTTGGTCTCTTCGAAGTGCCAACTGGTGATAATCTGTTTGGTGGCTCGGTGCCTCAGGGGTGTTAGCTCCTCCAAAGGCGACAACCGTAAAATAGATACAGTGGAGTCACATTGCATGAACAAGTTAGTTGCAGTGCATGTTTGACCAAATCCGGTATTCTTCGACAATGCTAGATGTCTATTGAAGCTTAGCTCTTGGGTTCACCTTTCACAAGCCATGCGATGAACGTTTATAGACTTTATCTCCCAAACACTCGTTCTCCTATGATTGCACCTGTCCTAGGGGCCCTTCTGTGAAGTAAAGCTAGTGAGTGCCCTCAACGACTGCGTAAATATGGAAAACCAAACGCCTTCTGGAAATAATACACTACCCATAAGGTTGCTAAAAACTCTTGGACAGCCCACGACTGGTTTCGCCCTTCGTGGGACACATCAAGTAGGCGCATTCCTCGAAGTTTCGGCAGCCTTATGTTCTGCTTAAACCTAAATTGGACGCGATTCGCGAAATACACTGAAACGTGAAGCGACCTTTGTGCAGCAATGCAGTAGCACTATGATTCAGATTTCTATGCCTCAATCCTTGAGCTTTCGGGGTAGGTCTGCGCTCCTCACTGCTGTGTGATCGGGTCTTGGGTTCGAAGGTCCGGAGTCGGATACTCAAAGTATTCACCTAATTCCACTTCGAGCAATAAAATTACGTCACCTTCCTACACATAATGTGAGTTTTTCAGGGAAACAAGCAAGATGCACCTTATACGGCTTGGAATCTGAAACAGGACTCTACTTTATAAGGACAGACAGGTCACGCCTCTAAAGCTGACTGGTCTTTTCATGATGGAACATAGACGCTATAAGATCGCTCAGTTGGCTGACCAACCGAAGCTACGAGAGGCTGTTTATGGTCATTTTTACTGCAGTGTACACGCATTTAGATTCGATGTTGTCGATCACATGGATCACAGAACCGATGAATCAAACTGCATCTAATTCCGGCTATCGAGGGTCTATACCGCCTGGATATCACACTCAGATGATGAAAAGAATAAATGCTACCACCAACTGTCCGACGAGATCCGATCTGCTCGTTCAAGTGACTCCCTCTTTCTGTTGAGCAATTCCAGTGCTCGATCTGACAAGGCTTAGGAAACCTGGATCGGGATACTGGAGCCCTTCGGAATCGGATTAATGAACGACAACGGTGGAAAGATACGGGCAATGGATTCAGTACGTGGTTCAATGCAAGGCTGGCATTGCTCACCACATTGACTTGACAAATAAGTGTCCACGGACACTTAGTCGACTATATCACTCTGTGGCGAGGAAATCACAAAAAGTTTTTCGTTGACTGCAATACGGGTGCCTCTCGGTAGGCACCAAAATGTGTGAAGCTTGGAAACAGTAACATCATGGTTCGACTACTGAGCACTGGCAAATCCGATTCGGATACCAGTCATTCATATTCAGACAAATCCATCATCACTCTCCTAGAACGTCGATTTTCCTTTAGATCTCCCACTTTGTCTTCATCTTTTCTGGTTATTTCTTTTTCTTCCTCATGCATTGGTATTTATACAGGTCCATACTGACCTCCAACCAACCTCTGTGCCGTAGTTGTTGATGTATATTGGGTTTCGTGTTGAACCGTGACGGTATTTTGAATAATGCCGTCATTGTGTTGCTTATTTGTTATTTACGACCTTAGGTAAATCCTATTTGGAATCTTCGGATGTGCCCAGATTGTCGCCTATGTCTCCACTTGTTTCCCGTTCGATTGTGGTCGCTCTTCGTAGTCTAAATTAGTGCAGTCAATCATCGTCACCTTTGGTATGTTGTCCCCCTCACTATGTGCCATACAAACCTGTCGGAATTACCCACCACCAACCTTGTTTGGGTAAGGCCTATTTATAAAGAACGTGGCCACAACTTCGTGGGCTTCTCTCCGTGTCTGTCGAAGCTTGATCCGAGCGAACACTTGATGCGGCCTGGCATTTTCTATTCAGAAGTGTCACTGTTTTCACACAAACGTACACTGTGTGATGGACGCGCATTCCCCCGTTGTGTGATGATTTGATATTCCGGATTTTGGACTTACTTGGTTGACAAATCTTGATATTTTAACAACCGCTCCTCGAGTTAATTGCTGCCAATAAATTTTCCTGTGTTCATTTCGGGTGTGCTCTGATTGGATCGACCGTATCCTAAGGCGAACACTTGTCAACCCACTAGGTTTTGTTTAAGCTTCCCGATGAATACAGAAACATTTGTCAGTGTTCTGAAATAGTGTTGTGCATGCTGTATTGCTTCTGATGTGTTAATCACAATATACTAAACTTGAGTAATTGTTTATGTGTCGGCCGAGTTTCACCCTTTGTTTGCAAAAGTTCCATCACCTTTTGACAAGACGTCGCGGGGGCCTACTGAGGATATCTCCTCGAATACTGACGAACTACTTGCAAACGAATTACCAAGCTGGGTGGACAGATCAACAGACATTCAACGCATCGGGATTGCCAGTATGTGGAATAAGTTTAACCCACCATGGTAACACAATTTCCCGTGCCTTTTCAGAAGTCCGCCAAATACAGTAGGAGTATTCAGTCAAAACTTGTCTGGGATTATCCGTACCGGTGCTAGATATCTCGATCTTAACTGTAGTAATTGTCCACGGGCTCTATAGACACTGTAAACTGTAAACAAAATGCCATTTTATCATGACTTTATTTGCTGGCTGTTTCAACAGAAACTAATTGTTCGTGACCTTTGGTACGAGATTTATTTGAGTGGTGGGTGTCTCGGCCGAAGCCAGGACCACTTTCTTTTCTTCATTTACGTTGTTGCCTTCTCATCCACTCTCTCGTACTGTTCGTCTAGTGCATTTTTTACAGTTAAGCGCTATCCTTCTCGCATCAGCGAACGAAGTCTTAGAGTTGGACGTCCCCGTAGAGGAATGGCTTGTTTTCCTGTCTTATGAATGACGTCTATTTGTGTACTCGATTGATGAAATCAAATACCGTGGTACTATCTCTTGCCCCGACCTTTTTGTCTCAATCTAATGGATAAAGAGAACAGAATGTTTCTAGAAAATAGTTGTGGTTTCATCCGGAGATACCCTTACATAGTCGGGTTAATACACAAGAATTGCTAGGAGCTAGTTCTCACGGACCTTGCCTTTTCAATTGTTGACCGGAGAGCAGAACATTCTTTGTTTGAATCTAGACTAACAAGACATACTTTCACCCTGACAGCATCGAAGAGCAAAATGTACTAGTTTCTCCTAACTTTGATATCTGTTATTCACAATTCTTCCTCTTGGAATACTAGTGTGTTGCTGACTTCGTTGGCTTAGAAGAATTCCGTAACTTCAACGAACGTTAGATATGCAGGCCACATGTAACAAGTCTGGTAGGACCAAGCTAAATGCAGTTGTGCAAATGCTTCCTCTTGATTCTTATGGGAACCGCCTCTGTCAGATAGCTAAAGTGGTTGCGTTGTCTTTTGAGGTGCTGTGAACCGTAAAGTCCACGTGCAAAGCCCCGGCATTTGTGTACCTTATTTCTGCCTGTGTGTTACAGAGTATCGAATAGCACTCAAGAGGAGGAATCAACTACAAGATGGAGCGAGTGTATGTTGAAATCGACCGATAAAACGTCTCTAACTAATGTCCATCAGTAGCCACATGGTCTTTACACAGTGTGTATGGGGGGAAACGATGGCACTCTAATGGTTGGGCTAACTTTCAATGCACTTCTCGCGTGATCTGACAGAGTTTGAGGCTAGTCCTTCTTTGCTGGCGTTAATGTTTCTCTTGTACAAATTTCAGCGAACTTCATTCATTTAACAACTGGATCTGAACAACTTTTTGACATTCTGGAGTCAGTGTCTTTATTTTATGCACAAGTCGTATTCACATGCAAGGGGAACATGACGATCATATGGCTCATCACGTGGTCAAAAAACTAATGGTATGCCTTAATGGCCAAGCTACTGATGAGAAACTGGTTTGTGGTGACTTCATTAGGGTGCTCTGCAGCAAATTGACGGAAATCGAAGTAAGTTGAGGCAGAGTGAACAAAATAGTACACAACATCGGCATTAGATAGTTTATACTTTCCAAACGTGGTAGTGGTTTTAGACAACCGACAGTCTTCATCACGTGTCGAGTTTACATGTGCTAATCAGAGCAGTATTTTTCATGTTGCACTCAGCGGCGCAAACCAAGAGATCAGCAACGCATGGCTTAACAAAAGGGTAGGGAAAATATTGTGAAAAGTTCGTGCTGTGGGTGTAGGGCCCTTGTCACCAACCTCCCATTCCCATATTCTTTTCGTATATGTAATATGTGCCTTCTAGCGGATGTTAAATGTGTTTGTGCTCACAGTATCTATCCAGTCTATCTGACTGGCTGTCAGAGGACCATTCTATCCCCTGTTTTGTTCTTCTTCTTGTTATGTTTGTGTAACTGCGAAGTAGCGGACTGACTGTCATTGGCGTCGGTAGTCACATTTGACTGACTTTATTAAGCTGGCCTCCTTGTCCTTACCATCTGATCGCTTTGATAAGCTAGTTGATAACACTCCAACGCGTTGTCTTACAGTTCCCTTCGTTCGTAATTTTAGAAGGTTCTGGTTCAGGTAGAACATAATGTTGACCGAAACTGGGGACCGCGCCTACCTGATGAGCCCCAAGAAGGGCGAAATAGGTCGTGGGCTGTCCATGAGTATTTAGCAACCTTGTGAGTAGTCTATTACGCGTATACAAGGTTGTGGCATGTTTTCTACGAACCCCACTACAGTTTTCCTGTATACACTGTAGATTTGGTTCTTTAAGTTCTTAGCAGTGTGGCAATGTCCACTGTGGTGATACTCGAAATGTTTCAATTCTGTTATTCCTTTTGGTATGCAACCTGGATATTGTGACTGAATCAGTTACTGCGACAAGGCGAAGTTTGATATATATTAAATTATAACAGCTTCCAGACGCCTGTATATCCTGATGAGCCAGCCAGTCAAGTAGAATATCCTAATTAGGAAACTTCTGCCTTGAAACGCTCGGTGGTTCAGCTTCTTTAATTTTGAACGGAAATAGTGGAAATTTGTTTAGTGTGGGAGACGGGATAATAATAGCTGTAGCCGTTTGCCTCCAGTCGATATACACAGTAAGCTCACAAACATGTTCGAAAGGGATTTTAATCAAGACTCAAATGGCCTAAGGGTCATTTTGATCGGTTCCACTTCGCATCCACATCACTCGTCTACACCGTCACCCTTCTGGAGGGATTACTCTAACCACTCTCCGTTATAAGCATCGTCTTCGAGTACTAAACGAATTTAAAGGGCTTGCTAGTTTCATGTTAAACTATGATGGGTCCTGTAGCGAGTGCCAGTAGAAGCTACTGAAACCTCACTTCTCAAGAGCCGCCTGAATATTCCGTATTCGACCCGCATACTAAGCATCGAAGATAATCTTCCTGGGTGAGTTACTTCCCCTCCGTCCAAAAGACATAAGGCTGTGATCTAACTGCGACATTGAATGTGATCTGATCGCAGTCAGATCGGGGATTCGGAGTTTTGGTCATACCCAGTTGGTCGTTGATTGGGCACGCAATTCAGCTCAAGCAGCTTCTTACTCTCTATGCCTCCACTCGACCATCTGCCTGCAGGACCGAATACAGCTGGGCCGCTTGGATTGGTAGAATGCTATCGATTTTTTACATTCAAAAATAGCTGGCTACCTTTTAGGGCTCATCTACCGACCACCAATTGCGTTCTCTATCTGATTCATGTCTAACCGTTCAGTGAAGAAACTGATTTCTAAACGATCCGACAAGCAGCTTTTAGATGATCCATACGATGAAGCCTCCTCTAATATCGCACGAATGAAGAATATGATGGACAGTATGGCCCTACTCAGTTCCTTTAAAGAGATAAAACTGGCGGACCATAAGTTCGCTCGTAGGCTGGCCGAGACCAAGGCTGCTGATGCTACAGAGGCATTGAGTGCCCTCGAATTGGATGCGAGATTTGCCACGGCCTGTGTGAATACTCAATACCAAATTTTGCAGCGTTTGTTTGTACTGCGTGTGAACGAGAGTCAGTCTACCATAGCCCGACTGACACGCGAATTGCAGGCTTTGAGAACAGAATCAAATGCAGCCATCCAACTCCTTGATCGTCAGCTGGCTGAACGGGATGCTCGGATTGAACAGCTGGAAACGCACATGAAGTCGATGTATATACAGTTGACCGGTATATGTTTTGATGTATTAAGCCGTTTGGAATGCTCACTGATTGAAGTGCTGGATGATTCCCAACATTTCGCAGACGAGTTTCACCTAATCGCCAAGAGGGAACTGCTTGAGTGTGGTATCGATATGCACGTTATCTAGCTGTTTATACGTGTATAGACTGTGTGGTCTTGATCGGTGGCTAACAAATTCGGAGCGTCATCTTCATTCACCTATTGTTTTCTTTGCTCGGATATGATTTTTCTTAACCAATTCAGTGCAAAGATTTGTGCAACTTTCTATCGGCACCGTCATTTGTCAATACTTTTCCAATACACTTCGATCGGTCTTGGTTGATACCATAGATGGAATTATATTTCCCCTTCACACCAGTGGGTCTACGCGTTTTCAATCAATTGGGAAATATTTGTAACCTATTGAGTAGCCAACGTTTGATTGAGGTTTGGTAAACAGTTAGTGGATTTATTGCTGGGCCAAGTTTTGCACAAAACCGTCGTCACGCCAAGCGAATAAGCTACCAGTTTGACCGAGTTTTAAGGCAGTCAATGAAACAATCGGTGGGGTTTCCCATGACCAACCGACTTAATCACTGCCGGATGTCAGTCATACGTTCTCTTTTGTTGATTAGCGTGGATGTCTAACACTTACAACAGATCGGCTATGGAGGGGGTTGTCCTTAAGTTGAACCAGTATTATGGGACATCGCTTCTCCGGTGTATGACACGTTAGTGGAATATTCCTCTGAGGTGTCGTTCGCAGATTTTGTTGGTTTGTGTGTGATTAGGGGGTGATGGGACAATCGGATTTGGAGTTTGTGGGATTAAGTGAATCTTCGGTTATGTACTTTATACCTAAGACATTTCACTATAACTGGCCGTCTTCTGGGCTGACCCAAAACCGCTCTGCACACGGTTGCCAGTTCTACACCCTCTATTCTATTCACACTGGGTTGCTTGGTGATTTTCACCGCCCCAGGCACCAGCCACTATGAGGTGGATTTCAGCTCTCGTTCGAAACTTTGACATTTTGCAAATCTATTATGTCCAGTATACGTCTTGCCAAGCCACCAAGAAATGCTGGCTCAGCAATGGCAGGGCATGTACTGGACATCGGACACGAATTGGATCTGGAAAATGTCAAAGTTTTCCATCACAGCGACCAGCCCCTGAGGCGGTGGAAATCGCCAAGCATCTCAGCGTGATCAGAAGGGAGGGTGTAGAACTGGTAGGCATGTGGAGAGGCGTTTTAAGATCAGCGGAGACGGCGTGTGGTTATCAGTGAAGTGTCATTGATCTAAAATGCATAACCCAAGCACATTAAGATTTACTTATTCCTCCGACCCCTAGTCCATCTGTCTCAACACCCGTTATAACACACAGACCACCAAAATGTGTCCTATACTGGAGAAGCAAGGTCCCAATTTCCCGATTCATGATGGCATCTCCCCCAGCTAATCTAGACTAGCTTCGTTTTGTTGGTTGCCGAATGAGTTCGATAGTCTTGGCACTGTCAAGATTTTCTATTCCACAGACATTTAAAATTTCCTTTGAGCCACTTTCCTTTTGTTTCAAATTTAGGGCAGTAGTTACCACATAATGATCTGAAAGATATAGATACTCACGATCAGACCTACATGTGAGTCCGATTTATACGACTTTGTGATATGTCGGCACCCAGATCTACCTGACCTCGCTTGTAACATGCTCCATCTTCGTAAAGATCTTTTGGGATTCAGGGGATGAATTCTTGGACCATCGATATTCTAGCCTATCTCTCACGAGACCCCGATCATATTTGAAAGGCCGATCTGCACCATGGAGTTGTTACAGAGGACGAGTTCTCAACCAGATCTCCTTGCTTAGTGGATTAATCCACCTCAAAACTTTCTTGCGAAAACATGGGTGCACGCTGTTTTTTGCCAGTGGTACCACTGGGAAGGCTGGTACTGACGAGTCTATGGAGGAACTGTAAAACGAGAAATCCCGTCCTGGACTTCTGCGTGTTCACAATCGTGTGATGTGTTGAATGTCGTTGAGCTAACTTCCTAGCTATGAGATAGTGTTGACCAGAAACTCGTTTGTCAGTGTTTCTTGAAACTTATTGTTGTTCCTCAGGTAACCCCAGTGTTCAAGGTTGTTCGATTGTATCGCCCCGTATTCATCATGGCCCGTTATCTACTTTTTTTGATCTGCACCTATCTGCCGCAGTCGACTCCGTGGGGATTGTATTCTTCCCTACTGTTCCCATCATCACATAACTTCACAATCTGACTTGATCGCTCCTCCGCCAAATAGCAGAGGCCGGTATATGTTCTCTTTTATATCAGATGCAATAAGGCACCTTTTTTGGGTCAAAAGGCACAAGTGCTACAACCAGGTTGTTGTCGGGTATCACTCTTCTTCGGCACCGTTTGTTCAGTTCATCGTAAAATGTGTCTCGTTTTTGTTATATTTCAACCGTTTATCTGTCGTCTCACCTGATTTCTCCATCTATTCATACTGCAGTCTTTCGACGTACGATAGCTTCTTAATTCACTCTGCGCCTCCATTCTTTCTTCACAATGAAGCTGTCACACACCTTTATTTTGTTCCTTCAGTTGTCTAACAATGGTCTTGGTCTATTTTCCCCTGAGACCGGTTGTCTTCTATTCGCTTCTCCGTTCTCTAGTGTTTGCGCCGTCATTTACTCGTACGGCCTACGACATTTCGTTATTCAACTTGGTTAACTAGTGTGAACAGTTTGATAGGTGTGTATTATTAGCGTTCGAATTTCTGATTTTCGGTTGACAATATATCGTCCCATACAATCTGAGTTGGGGTTTATTTTTGTCTGTTAATGCAAAACGATTATAGAAGCTGTGCGGGAACATGTTTTTATGGATTCTATTTTCATTCTCCTATCCTGATGGTTCTCTATAGACATGCAGTAATTTTGAGCGTTACGAACCGCTCCGGATGCTGAACTCTTTATTTTCGTTTTATGTTGTAGAACCGAGACTCTGATTTATTTACAATGCTAGGGGGCGTGTTCAGCGCTTGTTACTTCTCACTCCTATTGTAACAGCAGCGAAGTTCACTTCATTATCAAACATTTTGTTTTGGATAACGGTCTACAGTTTTTGGTCGATTTTACATATTTCGTGTACTAATGGTCGATTGCTTGCCGCCGAGTATTATGCAACGCCCAGGCAATTTACTTCGGCTATATGTGCCTCTGATTTTGTTATTGGAACAGAAATTAGCCCCGGTGCTGATCACTTTAATTCGAGTCACTACCAGCCTTAAAACCTCACAAAGGCGGGCCAACGGTCCATGCTGTCATGGCTTCTTACGGCGTTGGTAACAAACCACACAGAGGGCGTTGTATTCCTATGGAAGCGTAGTTATGTATGGATTGTTATACGGTCCGTCTTGTAAGGCGACTGGTGCGTTTCTCATGATTTCATTTGCTTGTTTTGGTCTTCACCTGATTCTTGCACCTGGCATTTAATGTCTGTTCCCGATCTCGACAACCATCATCACTATTGAGGGAAACATTGTCACAGCGTAGTTGAGTGGCTCCCCCATTTGGTGACATGACGTTCGCAAAACAACCGTTAAGATCCGCAACTAATAATGCGATATCCCCATTCTGCTAGCCCGTTCTCTCTTCACATTTCCGACAAACCTCGAGACACCTATCTCTGATGTTTTCCCATGGCAATCCGTGTGTTTATCCTGCAGAAATGTGGTATTTATTGGACTGCTACAGAAAATTTTTGTAGATTGTTTGTTGCTTATTTGCAAACAAGAGGTTAGTCTTATCAAGCTTCTCCGTTAGTTCAGACACCTTATTCTTGCATGCCTCTTTCTTTACAGAAACTGGCCTAGAAATGCCATTTAACAGTTACTTTCCAACTTCCGTATCTACTCTCAACTGAGTCCAGTTCTGTAACATGACTTTTTGTGTCCCTCCTTCTGCACACGTCTATCGTAATATACTGTATCCACACTGGTGTAGTTGCTTAAAGTCCCATGCTTTTTTGTCCCTCTTTCGTCCTTGGAAAGAGCCTGGCATTAAAACTACCCGGTACCTTTTTGATTGTCTAGGCTAGTCGCTATGGTGCTCGATTCTGGTGCCTCCAACTATATCGTACTTTTGATTCTGTGGATCATACGTTTGATCAGTTACTTTCAAACAGTTTATCTTGAAATATTTTGTACTCTCTATTCATCTCATTAGTGTTGTTAGCTCTTTTGGGTTTTTCTAAGTAATATGAGAAGTAGATTCAGACCAATAATCACCTGATCAACTACCAGATACTTTGCGACGTTGACCGACTTTCTCGAAGGGATTTCTAATTTGCATGTTTGGTCGTCTGCTCGAGACATCCTTAAACCCGGTGTTTGACGTTGCAAATTTGCCTCAGCATATTTTTTTTGACAGGCTTGCATACGATTAACGTTTGGAAATAGGGATACTTTTCCTAAGTTAATGTTTTCTCATGAAAGTGTGATACGACCATGAATCGCCCTTCAGAAGACACCAGAATATTCTACCGAGGTATTTTTCCTTAGAGGACTCGCTAGCAATGAAAATATTTCGATGGATTTTATCTGTGCGGCTTGATATCTGTCCACAAGCCTCCGCCCCAAGTAGAGTCCTTCTCTCTTAAATAGGTATATCTAATCTCGACCCTTCGACCTTAACCGATGGATTGACAGAAAAAATCCTCCAACTTCAGGAAGGACTGGGAAGTTTCGACTGTTTCGGTCCTCCTGCTGCTCGATAGGGGAAACTTCCTAACAGAGATGAGATACGATGTGCTAATTTCTGTGGTAGCTTTAACGGGATTATTACTTACAGCGCACCGGTAACTGAAGCTGCTGACGTTTTCCTGTTGCCAGTACTTATTTCGCTCTCCGAAGCGATTTTCGTTGCTCTGATGCACGATGCAGCCTCAATGAGGCTGGTCAGGCCTCTCGTTGTCGGAACATTTTCGCTACAAGACACTTGGTTCACCTAAGTCTCTCGCAATTCCTTCGTGACTGCAAGTCGCCCTTAACCGTGATCCAGTTCAGCATTATGAAATCATGCACATTCTGAGGGGATGTACGCCATGAACAGTAACGCTTAGGTCTGGTCACCCAACCGAAATGGACATGGCGAAGATAGAAAATATGCTCCAAGCAGGGCGAAAAAAGATTTCCGATTGAAAGAAGGAATGGGGACGTCCAAAATCTACTCACTATTCACGGCAAGTAGAGTAAATGTCGATCGCAAATTTAGGTTGGACGGATGGACATTGCCTCCGCCCAGTGGAGGACATTCGGTCTTTTCCAGCGACTATCCAATATTCCTTTACAACTGGTGCTCAGGTGTTTCGCTGCCTGTTTGTCAGCTGTTCTGAAAGTTTACTTTGGTAAGTAATCTGAATGTGGCTTTTGTGTTCTGCTTACATGCTTGCTTTCAGACTTACATCCCCATTTTTGGATGCAATTTGAGCTGCTCAGAATAGGTAGGCTATTCGTCACCGATGAGACATTTTTGTCGTTATTTTGACTAAACATATCAAGCGGAGTGCATGAAACGTGCTTTGAACAGCCGATTGTAGACGGCGAAGTGTTTATCCTGGGCGAAGTGTTCTCATCTGTAGACAACAACTGCGTACATGGATTCTCTTTCGGAACGGAGACGATATTCAGCTTAGAAGTAAGGGGGAGCGGCCGGCTATTTTTCATCAGAAGTACAGAGGTAGCCATTTCTCTATGAACAGTTTCGAAGATGCTCTGATTCGGCTTTACTACTACTGTGTAAACAGGCTCTACCAGCGCATGTAAAAATAATTTCGGACGAGCATTCGCTTATGAAGTATTGGAGAAAAAACTCTCGGAGTGCCAGTATTCATAAGTGTTCAGGTCAGCCCTGGTAACCAACGTGTCTGTATTCGACGGACAAGGAAGACAAATGTGTTGTCGCCCATGATTATTATGGTGTGAATTGCTCGACCGATCAAGCGTATTTTCTGCGTGTTTGCTATCTTTGCAGCTGACCAAAGTGTCATCTACTTGACGTGTGCAGTGATACAGCATGTTTTTCAGCTTGCACTTTAGCTTCAAGGCTGGACGTGGAAATGTTCCAATAGTTACACAACACTGTCCATCCTACTTCGCCATGGAACTATCCATCAAACAAAAACTCCACACGCCTAGAATCTCAAGGAATCGATTGGAAGAAACACTTGGAGCGTTAGGTAAATCAAGTCAGTCCATGTACAAGACGACTGTACTCGAGTACACCTCGCTCGTTTTTTTCCTGTCTATTAGCTGTTGTACCAACTCGAAGCTGACTTACAGGATGGGAAGTTTATCCAACTGGCTCATCTGCATCCATGAGTTATTTGGCTAAATTATTCTGCGGTGTGTTGTCCACCAATGGTATTGGCCGAATTGGTTCTCTAAGCTTGTGTGGCTTTGGTGGGTACCTTTTAATATTATGGTATGATATAATAACTGCTCATTTGTGCTTTGGTTTGTCACTGGTTTCAACAATTCCCATATACGTGTGTTCAGCGGGATTTTCTAGGAGAAAATTTATCCCGTGCTTCACCATTGCTCAAATCGGTCAAACGATCTTTTTTGTTCAATGCATTCCCCTGTTTTCTCTTGAGTTTATTGTATCCTTAAACATTGGTGATACCTAGACAAATTTTGTTTCTTTCGGTTCATTGGTGGTGTCTAACGGACTAATCATGATTGATGCATCCGCGTTTGCTCGCAAACTATTCTTCCGTAGCATTTGAACCCGCGAATACGAATACAGCTTTTCGATTGTAGTTTCATGTAGAATGTATTCCCACGCTTGTTATCATTTATTGTTATTAGTAGTAATTCAGTAATAGATTGAAAATGGAAAGATCTAGAGTACCAGTCGAACAGTATGGGTTTTTCTTCTACAGGCTTGCTGATAGTTTAAGTGTAGTCTTAACTGAAAGTTATGCAAGCTTTTGTCACCTGTGAATCGTTCGATTTCGTTTCTTGACACTTGCTTTAGTTCTTTTTCGATAACCCCGCCCTATTTTGTGGGGTAGATTCAGCCTACATTCAACGGGAATCCGTTTGGTACATAGTCTTACAAGGGAATATCAGGGTCATTCGTGATTTTACTTCTCCAACTCACTCATTTTTGTTTACTGGTTACCACCTCATTAATCAAAACTGACCTTTTTGTGTGTCAAAATAATTACAAATGTCAGGTACATGCGTTATGCTTCAAATGATTGGCATGAACATGCCGACGGCATGAGGTCAACAACCAAAGCAATTGGTTCAGTCATGGCACTCCTTTAGTCAGAAACTTCAGCAACCTTATGCGTAGTGTGTTCCGTTCAAGCACTCTTGGTTCTTACCTGCACTAGAGCTGTGGTGCTGTCAGTCTATCTAGGTGACTTAGACAAAAGCAGTGAATGGGTTCGGACCTTGAACTGACTAGTCAACACCGCGCCGTAACCCATGAGCTATCATAATCGTTTGGAGAGGCAGTCTGTTGTAGTTAACCAAGTCTCTAAAGTACCGATCATGAGTTCATAGCAAATTCGGTTAATTTTGTTTAGAATCAATACAAAACATGTCATTCACTTTTTCAGGGTTTCTCTGCTACTCGACTGATAATTGTTGTGCGTGTCTAAAGCTTTAATGTGTGTTTCTGTATGACTGTTTACTGCTGGTATCGCGAATGCCCACATATCAGGAGGCGTGTATCATGATATTTTGCGTCTTATCACTCCAGTTTTTAAGTAAACATAACTTTGTCTGTCCCTGGTTTCACTACTCGTACGTGACTCCTGTTTCAACACAGTCCTTATCTTGGGTTGATCTTTGAATTGTCCAGAAATGGTTTTGACCTGGACACCTTTTCCCGCTCTCGTTCACTTGAGTGGTTATCACTACTCGTCTGTAGGGTTCTTAAGTAATTTCTTTTTATTCATGAACATGTGGTAGTTGACTAGTTGCACCTGGAAGTGTGCCGATTGATGCCCAATCATACTCAACCTACAATATGCGGGTGTGCGTTAAAATCGCCTATGACTCAAGGGCACTGTTCATGTGATGATCTCGTTTTCGCCTCTTTAATTGCGTCGATGGCGCTCTGTGGCACACTCCTTTGCCAAGTGCACATCATACCCCACATCTGTTTTTTGCTGTGATGTTCTTATCTGGCATTCTTTGTCTGCACGCAAGGAAGTTCTCAGCTCGAATATTACTCATTTACGTTTCATACTCTTCTGCACTGTCATTCGGCGGCCAAAGTAATCTTGTGTTCTTGATTCTGGCTAGTATAACGTTAAAAGGATTTGACAGGTTAAAGCATCAGCAATCCCTTCCGCAACATTAACAATGTTAGGGCTCAGTGAACGGGAATCGCCAACCTTTTTTTCAGCCGACCGTCATGTATGCCAAATTAAGTAATGTATGAGCTACCCATCTTATCTTCCAAGCATTAGTATCCTGACTTTGAACCATGAATGATTTATCCTAGTGACGGAAAGAAGTTCAGTGCGCAAAAATGCCAGCCTGTTGGGAATTCGACCAAACTTTTGTGATATTTCAAAGCGTGAAGGTCCACTCTAATGTTGAGCAAACTAATCAAATCGCTCAAATTTGCACAAGTCTGCCTGTTGAAACTTCATAATTCAGGTACCTGACTAATGTGCTCACCTCGCATTCAAGTGTCCTTAGTTCGGATCCTGGCACGGCTGCTGAGTTCCAATAAGAACGAAACTAGAGTTTAATGCTTCTCCTCTCTGCGGTGAACACACCGGTATAGTTGCTGCAGATTCGGAAAAGATTGTCTGGACAAGAGTGATATGAATGTAAATCCTGCCAAGCCCGCAAACACCCATACTAATGTTTTGCCGACGTAACCCCACATAAAGTCAGTGCGGCTTCATCACTAAATATCTGACCCTCACTGGACCTCACTTTAACTATTTACGATTGATAGCTTTGGTGTGCCATTCTATGGGGACGAATAGACGGGGCCTAATTTTTTAACAGGAAGTCTACTAAGACGGATCTTAAGAACCTTTCTGGGGCCCGAAGTTCCGATTTCTTCTTTTGATGCCAAATGGGAAGTAAAGTACTATGCTTTTTTCCGATTATCCGTATCGCATGTCCGGGAGATTCTGGTGACAGCTTCAGTCTGCGATTTTGGACGTAGGATATTTGTGTACTGTACGCTCATTCACTATTATACCCATACGTTCGTACAGTCGTTTGACTGTACGATAAAGCAATGATGTGATCGCACTTTGGAGTCCCACATTTCACGACATGTAAGATAGAATCACAGATCATGAATTGTGAGTTAGTTTTTATTCATTTTCTCATTCCCTTCTGTGTGTTTATAATGCCTGCACCGTTTCTAGGCCTCTCTATGGCGCCTGCTCCTCTTACACTTCTAGATGTTTTTCTCTAATGTGTGAGCCTCGTTTGAAAGATGTGGTTACTGTGTAGTTTTAGACCTGCACTTCATGGTGTTTCCATGTGTATACACTTCATCGTTCGAGAAACCGAAAGCAGCACACCGCGTTTTTGCCATCACATTTCGCATTTTATAACCGAGTTTTGCAGGCGAATGTGTGTCACACAACCTTCACGCGAAACGCTGTAAGAACGATCTGTCTTATCAGAACTGATCTTAGTAGGACCATGCATACTCTACGTATTTGCGAACAGTGCAGTCCTAAGCACACTCTACTGATGCTTTTGTCCGGCTTCTAGTTTGAAGACATTATCTAATTTCTAGGTTTGGAGAATGACGTAGCTCCATGCCTTATTGGTCTCGTTGAGTGACGAACGAACGGACGAATTTACTGTATATGTTTTTATGTTCCACAATGATGCGACTTTTTTCAGGACAATGACACTAATGTAATCGAATCCTTCCGGTGCAGAATAATACAACCGCACAAACGCCATCATAGCCACTCTATGTGAATTTAGTGGAAAACAATTGGTAGCATGCAATTGCACACACATATCGTGCGTTTCTCATTCTCTTCAGTACTGACATCTTAGTGGAGTGCAAAGCCGCTAATGAGCTGGCTTTGCTCGGTTAACGTTTCTGGCTCATTCTGACCTGTTAGCTAGGAGAGAATAAACGACCGATTATGCTGTCGTGTCGGATAGTTGGTCGGATTTAACTGTTCAGATGTTTCTGATCGCCAAGACACTGTAAATGACTGCTGATGATGTCAGGACTGGATTAGGTCTCACACCAAAATACCTAATGAAGTTGTTAACTACATCGTTGTTTGATTTCGTTTTGCAGCCAGCAGAAGAATTTTACGTGTTTTGTGCGATGGTAACGAAGGAAGATGGGCAATATCCACGTGCTCTCATCTTGCTCCCCAAGGGGCTGGTTGGCCCCTTACAACCAGACAAAAGTTTTCGATATGCGAAAACTGTAACCCGCAAACTACCCCGTGGTGTTTACGTTAATTTAGGCTTTTCTTGAGAAAGTTGATTGTTGTTATCTACTCACCGTTACAGTAGTCAGTGAATTGACAGCATCAGAAGATTTGTTATGGCACTACGAAGCCGTCTCGAACAATGACGGTGTATGACTACGTATTATTGACCACGTAATCTAATTGCTCATCAGCATTTAACACGACGGGGGACCTAGAAAGTTAATAAAAGGATTGGGAAACAGTAAGGAAACGTCGAGTAGGCAAGGCATTATCAATGAGAATGCAATGGAAGAAGGCGAGCTAGCAAAGACTACCGGATGTACTGGATCCGAGTTGAACACATTGGTTACCGTTTTTTTGTTTGAGCAGAAATCTCCATCTTCTGGAACGAGGATTGATTAAATCCTATTGGTCAGACAATATTTCCAGATCGTAAAACCTTTGCCCGAACAGCAGATGAATTATCCAAGAGAATAAAAGTTAAAAACTAATGATTAAAGATCGGAATTAAGTTGTTGATTTCGAAGAGGATGTTGCGTTCATCCCGGTTGCTCGGTTTTCGACAAATGTCCAGCTCGCTTCTTATGTAGTCTAGAAAAAGTCAGCACAATACACCGAAACCTATTGGGCATGGCGCAAACATATTAGGAGAAAAGTGCAACCATTAACTCATATGGTAGGTATTGAAATCAACCATATCAAAAAATGCTCGTTTATGTCACGTACCCGCCCTCCTTCACAGTAGCGTCCGCTTTTCGACGAGGCACAGTCTCACCGTTCTTTCTTCGTTCCCATACAAAGATTGGAACTACAAACTAGCTCATTTTTCCAGCTCCTCATAGTAATTATCGGCTGCAAAGAAAACTCGAACACTTCTGTATGACACCAGCCTACCTTATGACATCTCTTGAAGACACGTAATCACGCATCACAGAGGACATGTACTACGATATTTTCTGCAGAACGATACACTCGCATCTTTAGATAGCCTGTAGTGTGTGCTGTTGACCAAAAGGACGTCCTCATTTTAAACCAAAGAACATTCTCAACAACTGCCGTGACTCATGCTAGATGCGTGAAAAGTAGCCACTTATGCGTAACGCCCAACTTGCTTGGTTCCATCTGACTAGCTCTAGAATCGCGATTGTTAGTTGCGGGAAGCGATATCTAAGTGGGAATTGCGGCCTCGTCGTTGAATTTCAAGTAGGCCTCAATCTCACTGGAGTGCTTATCAGTGCGAGGTGCACCCAATATTTCCAGGGTCATCGTCGAGAAGTGGAGACATTCAGGCGCCTCATAACACCATATATATATATATATATATATATATATATATATATATATAAACAGCCAGCTAACATTCTGCGTGCTTCTCTGATGCGTGTTGATAATGGCAACTGTCTGGGTTGTCTGTAAGACGTATCATTAGTGCTGTTTTGCCGATTAAGGTACAGGGTAAATGGGTATGAAAGAACTGCTTGACCCCACTAAATTAATTAATACCCACTTATAGTAGTAAGACAATAGACAGCACCATTTTTTGATAATAAATGCGTTTAGTCTGAATATGTTGCCGTGAGAACCTGAAACACGTGCTCCAAGCAAGTGCTCGGATTCGACTGTGCGTTCACATCACGAGGACGAAACATGAAAACGCAAATCTATTCTGAAAATGGTTGATATCTTTTGTCAACAGCGTGACAGTTCGAATTTTTCCATGCCCAACATCCGTCTTTGTGCAATAGTAAAAAAATTATCTCATCCTAGACATAGAGTTCTCAATTTTGCTACTTGAGAATTAGAAAAAATATAGATTTTCAGTCGGATCACTCTAGAGTTCGATAAGGTCTGCTTCCGGTGTAGATAAAAATGACTTGATCCAATGACTGAATCAACCTGACACATGTGTTGTGCGTAGCTTTTACATTTTCTCGTCCCGAATATTGAGCAATTGATTATTCCAAAGGACACAACAATCTAGTGTAAAAAATCGTTCAGCTGTAACACCCTTTCGGTGCCTAACTGCCATGCCACCAAAAGGAAGCACGAGGGCTGGGATACTGCCAGGTTGCCCAAGCCTAGACAGGGGAAGTCGAGGTGCAGCGGTCGGGTTCGAACCACGGACCTTCTGGTTAGTAAATTCGCGCTCTAACCACTGAGCCACTGAGGGAATCTAGAACTGTGGTGTCACGATTAACGGTATTGTAGCATGTCTTTGCTCAAAGATAGCCTAGGTTGTCACTGTGTACAATAATGCGACCGTTTACTCGTTTCCCTTGATGTTTCTCTCCTAGTTCGGATTTTTAATCCGTCAGAATACATATTTTTGACGCTACAGACTTCGATGCGGAATCTTAAGGTATGGAAACCATTTACACAAGGTTAGGTACTCTTCCATGGGAATTCATTTTCAGTTATCAATGACAGTTGTAATCTGAGGCGTCTTCAAGCTTTTCGCAATCATAGCCTTTGTTAGTTGATGTCAACGGACTCGGAACATGGCAACGAGAATATGCAACAGACTCTTCAGATATGGGAAACACTGAAGCGAAAATAGTGAGGCTTGTTGATATGTCACTTGCATCGGGTCGTCTACCCAGAAGAACTACGCCGTCTGCTATGTGGATGTCTTAGCGATTTGAAGAACTAGCCGCTTAAGAGGAGAATATAGCCTCAAAGTGCTGCTGGTGTGACTACTTCTGAGATGGGGTTTCGAGTGCCTTCTCTCCAGGCTCGATGGAAGACGCCAAAGTGCATGGTTGTCAACTGATCCCACTTGTGTTTCTGCGAGCGTTCTGTGGTTTCGGCACATTGGGATATTCATGATAAGTTTGCCTAGTCTGATCTCCTTTCCCGCCATCTTTATTGCAATACATAATCATGAGGCTCTTTTGCACCACGCACAGGCCCTGCAGTTGATTTTGACGAATTTTGGATACAATATTCAAAACTAGATTTGACACGAATTCCCAAGGAAAGTTCAGCCAAAGCATCTATCTCTGATCCCTTTTTAACAAGGTACTCCTCATCTTAGAAAGACTTAAATGATTCGCCCATAAGGGAGTCCAAAATTTCTTTGAAAGTAGTTTATATATATATATGTATATATATATATATATATATATATATATAGTTTATATATGTGTCCAACGAACTGGTAACATGACATTTGGTGCCAATGTTACTTGATAGGCTTGGTTTCCCGACAGATATTATCGCTTTTCAACCCCGTGACTACTCTCATTTCCTACACTGCCACCTATGTACCAACCAGCCCAGGTGTAAAATTCTTCATTCATTTGATTCCTTTTCTGTGGTCGAATTTCCGGTGACCAGCTTTCACCGGCGCCCAGGGACTTCATTATGTGTACTGCTTACAACACGATGGCGACCGATATTGCTCGGTGTGTGATGACATGCACGCTAGCTGTTGTGCCTAAAAACAGTCAAGTTTTTTACTTAATTTCAGCACATCTCAGTCCCCCACAGATAACTTGATTTGCATCGTCAGCTGTCGCCACAAACTTCGTACAATTCAGGGCCCTTATTGTTGGGTACCGGAACGCACATTTACAATAAAGATAATCACTTTTAGTGCAGTTAGTTCTCTATATACAGGATAACCTTTAACGGGTATATAACAGTTGACCCGAGCTTCTACACGTTCTGTCCTATTCACAAGGTCTTTTTCTTGAAATCTGTTTGTCACACCGCACCATTCGTTTATCAGTCAGGTTGGATTTTCGTTACAAGCCTGTTCCACTTTAACGTTTAATCCTAGTCGTGGTGTTATTGCTGCCATCTTCCTAACAATGGGGCGAACTGTCCCATTGTCGGAAGCAAATTAGTGCATGCTCCGATAGAATCAGGGTTAAATCCATCCGGACGTTTGCTAAATGAAATAATGCATTACCTCCAACCGCACATATCACACGTGGATGTCCGAATGAAAGTACCTCCTTCACTGTAAAGAAACCACTTGATGGAACCCAGTACAGATACAACTGTCTCCCTCTGGAAAGTCCATCTCAAGGGTGGATCAGGAGGTATCTCTTCTGTGAAGAATCCTACCACCGATATCTCTTTTTGGAGGCAGACAACTTTAGCGTCTCCTGGAGTGAACATATCCAGTAGGATAACTCTCAAAGAAACCTATTAAAGGTGTATCTTATTAAGGTAAATAACCGTATTTCGCATGATGCAAGGACGCATCTTTCAGTTTCCTCTCCGCTTACCTGCGATGGGACTATATATATATATATATATATATATATCAGTCTGAACTACTAATAAAGCCTTTTTGGCCTCAATTTTGACAGTCCATATTTCGTGGAATATTTTTGTCAAAATATGCCCTGTAAGGTTTACGTGTATATCCTCAGAAGAACGAAGACGAACAAGACTTGTTTCCTGGTCCTCATATTAATACATCAGTTTTATATGTTACTAGATATCACACACAAAGGTTTATTGAGATTCACGCAACTCTGCGTTGAGGAGAAACTTATCCGTCCTCTAAACTTGAGTTGGCCCATTAACATTTTGACTCTCCAGAATTGTGTAACACTGATTTCACTACTTGACTTCATTACCCATCGAACCATGTGCTTCCCCTTTTCTAAGAGTATGTACACGTGCATTTCGAGTAATTTTTGCACGTGATTTCTTGACCGATCACAAAAACAGGCTTCGGTCGATAATTTTGTCCTCCTCTCGAATCCCATGGGCACCTTCAATCGCTTAGCACTTGTATGTATGTTTCCATTGTACTGTTTCTTGTTCTCGATACCCATAAATCCCAAACACCTGCGGTTGATTTGGGTGTGCATTCACGATTTGGTTATTCTCCTTTAGCGCATAACCTCACTGCCGCCGAAGCCTAAATTCGTCTAGCCGTCCACCTATATCCTTTATTTTCTGATTAGCTTCTGGTTTTCACAGTAAACAACAGTAAACACGCAATCGCTGCTACCGAACTTCGTTTATGGTATTCAAACAGAACACCTACTCTGTTTACAAGGAATCGTCTTATATAGAATAGGAACCTTGACTTCTCATTTGACAGTTGAAAAAAAGATATTCATAGAAAAAGCACTAACTTGGATGACTGTCCTTCCATGGTAATCATGATAATGTCTCTACTGGGATAATTCCGTGAAATTGGTAGCCAGATGGGCTGGCTTTATCCTCCTCCCGCTAAATCTCGCACTGCTCCACCAATGTCACCGAGTGCTTTGTCTCTGCTGATCGAGTTGTTCTTCGACGTCTAACTGGTCGTTTGCGGTGCCAACTTGCATGACCTTGTGGCGGTTGACGTCGGAAATTGCAAGACAGCAGAGTTTCTTGTAACATCTTGAGGCACTGACGTCGAAACTTGCTCCCAATCAGCATGTAAATAAAAAAGTTGCTGGCACAACCGATCATCACGCAAATCAGTGCGGCCGGGTAGACGTGGTGATAAAAGTTTGTTGCGGTAATTGTATCCGTCGTTTCTCCGGATGAGTCATCCAGCGTATCATCTATACCAAGTTGTTTGCTGATTAGCTGGGAAAACTCGTAACAGAAGCATATTGTAGTCGGAGTTTCAAATACGATAAATGTGGACACAACGCCGATCAATGTTAGGGTTACACTACGGTTTTGCATGTTTGCCGTGTTGGTATTCTGAGCTTTAGGGCCACTTGTAGACAGTGTTCTGCTGATCGCAACTCCGGAGAGCTCCGTCTGCTGTGCTTTCAAACCAGAACATTCTTTTCTCCTCTCGTCCTTATTTTGTCTACGGAGCATTTCGTTTTGGTCTCCACTTCTAGGAATCGTTGTCTGTTCTCCACTCCGCTCAAGTCCGTTTGAGTCCCGCGGTGGATAACCAACCATTCCTAGTCCTTGTTTTTGCATTCGTTCCCGTGTGGCTTTTTGTACGCGTGTGATCAATCCAATATTAAGCACGATCAACGCAATCAGTGGGATGATGTAACCAATCACTTGATCCAGGACTTGTACGTGTATCAATCGGAAATTCGTATACCACGGTTTATTTCGGAACACTTCCATCAGTATGTGTTGTTTGCAGTCCGGTACGTAAACCATCTCTCGATAGCCCAATATCAGATTGGGCAGTTTGAGCACGGCCGATAGCATAATTACTCCAGCAAGGACACGTTTGGTTCGACCGACAGAGCATAAGCTAGCTGCATGTAACGGCCACCGGATTGCCAAATAACGTTGTAGGCTGAGTAGGACAATGGTGTAGATCTCGGCCACTTTCACCCAGCTAAGTACGAAGTACAGTGGGCTGTCGCCGTAGCGTAACAGTCCCAAATAGGTTAGCTGGTAGTTTTCATAGTAGTGTATGGCCACGTAGTACAAACTGTATGAAAAAATGATTAGTATATCCTCAGTGGCCAGAACAACCAACAATAGATTTGTAGCTCCCCTAGCTGCACTGCGGCGCAGGACGATGAGGGTGAGCAGATTGACCGCCACTCCTAATATGGCGATAGCAAAGCTGACGTGTGTGATTAAAATCCCGGCTATAGTGTTTGCAAATGTATTTTCAGCACAAATGGTCGCATTTTCCATGCTGATTTGGAATTGTTAGGATAATTCACAATCCGCAGTTATGCAATTTAATGTCCAGTCTCGAGATTCACAACCGACTGTTGGTTTAGGACATTCTATTTTCCCACTTTCTGGCAAAACCAATCAGTGTGCAGCTTCAAGCTCTTCCCTCCACTGTTTTCTCGCTTTTTTATTGGTTAATTCGAGTCTCGCTAGATTCTACGCAGACTTTTGCACTTCTCTGTACTTCACTGACCGCAAAACTGCCGGGGAGTTTCTGTTATTGCCCTAATTCACTAAGTTTCAGTACACCTAAAGGTTATTTTGGGATTTACTATCGCATGCGACCACATCTCACTCACTTTTCATGATTTCCATATTCTGAAAGCTTAGATTTTGCGCCATTGTTGATGGCTAACATAGGTTCAAAATTCAGTTATGTATTATACAAGTGCTCTGAAGTCGAAAATTGCTTCATTCTTGAAAGTCTGTTATTTGTAAAGGGGACTATTTTCTATACACTTCCTCTGTCTCAGAAAGACCACCCGTAGTTAGCACCAGAATCAGTCGCTCTGGACAGGGTGGTCCACACAAGTGGGGAGAGTTATTCTGTCCACAATTCAACCATGTACATGTGTTTGCATTGTTTTCACGTCAGCCGATTATGTTGTCTTGAATGCATCACGGTCGACGCCCCATCGTAGCGATGATTTAGTTAGTAAAAAATTAAAACAATCGTTCAGTTGTAGCACTTTTTCGGTGCACCATCATCATCAGCTGTAAAAACCGCGTACTTGCCGTACAGTTGTTCTAGCTGCCTCAGTTATGTTCACCGATGATTTGGGGAGGTGGGTAGATAGATGTCCATTGAAGGCGGGAGCTGATGAATTGGTGCGTAAATACAGAGTTGTCATTGGACTTGTAATTGGAGAGATCGGAGGGGAGCAATATATTGAAGGCAATAGTTTGGATGCCCGAACGCCATTGAGGGTGCGACTGAGCCATGTCCGACAATTTCTCTAGCCATTGATATGTCCCATCTCGGGGTCCCCATCCAGGGAGACGGCAATGACCAGCGCAGCTGAGTTTGCTGGTAATGGCTTTCATACTTCGCTGTCAAGTCATTGTTGGACCCTTACCGGCTCGTTTCCACCCTTCACGTGGTTGGGCATAACTGCCACGCTGCCCGAAGGAAGCACTTGGCCTCAGATACTGCCGGGTTGCTGAAGCCCGTGATACGAGTTTTCAAGAAAAACCAATAGCACTGGTCATAAAGTGAAGTGAAAACTACTTCAAAAAAATGACAGTATGATGGATTACCTACAAAGAAAACTAAAAGGTCCGCCTGAAAACACATTCCTTGACGCTGGCTCCAAAGATAAGAAAACAGATTTGCAAAAAAAAATACTTCAAGTTCTTGTGGTGGTAGATAGCTGTACTGTGCATTCAGATTAGCGTTGGACTCATATAGGGCTACTGTTTCTTGAAATTCAACCGTATTTCCAGCTCCTAGATGACTACGACAAAACAGGTACGATTTTTTTTATTTGGAAAACGGGTTTTTCAAAATCCTTCTATGTGTCACTGGGTTTTACTCATCGATTGAACATGCTGGCTTTTGGTGATCTGGAGAAGAGTCTGGAAGGTCTGGGTTATAATTCGTCTTAAGTGCTATAAAACGCACCTTTGTTTATCTCGATAGACTCAGACTGTTTTTTGTTGAAAATGGCTTTATACGCTCTCCTTCCTGATAAGCATTACCCCAACTTTAAAATCAGTCTCAGTTTTCTCCGGTCGTATTTCGCGTAGAAGAAAATGACCTTTTAAGATTTCCACTGAATTCCCGAAATTCTGCATGAGCCATCGCCATGAGTGGATTGGTCACTATGGTGAAGGGAACATCGTAATGTCGTGTGAGAACCGCAGCACGCTTGTTCCATTTTGACTAGTGACCGTTGACTGTGGGCATGTGAATAAGCTTCACTTATATCCCATCCAGAAACCTTGTGTGAAATCTGGGCACCCTGTCCTTGACATATGAGTTAAAGATCGACATTGCGGTTCACTTACTTGGAGTAAATTCGCCTACTTCCGTGTGGAGTATGCTTAATCTACTAACAGAGGAAAGCTTATGTGGGCGCATTTTGCCAATCAGCTAAGTTTCCACTGCCCGATCAATACATTAAATAATGAAAACCGAGCTCTCGAAAATCCTCTCGCACAGGTTGAACCAGATTCACCTAGAAAGAGAGTATGGCAACAGTACAGTGCGACGTAAAAAACGGCAAACACATACTGCGGTTGTGCATGGTTCGATAACATTGTTTGACGTCGTGGTGGATATGCTCCTCAAATAGTGCTACTCAGTACGCTATTTCCTGTTGGTTGACAGTCCGCTTTTGGTGGTTTAAACTAACATGCACTGGAAACTGCTGCAATGTTTCCCCCTTAATGAACTGACAGCATCCTCTGTCAGTTTGAGTGCCCCAAGAGGGTACCCAACGTATGGCATAAAGCCCGATGAACTTCAAAGCTGTCAAGTCATCTTCACTTGACACTCACTGAGTTTTCTTCAGGTTCCTGAGTAGACACTAAGACGTGTGTCGGGTCATCTCATGTCTTAAAAACCCCTTGACGTTCAACATAGAGGCGACAGTTGTCCAGAATGATGGGGCGGTAGTCATGTTTACTCAGAACCACAGCTTTACTAACGCTCCATTTCGCGTAGATAATTCACCGATCAACCGCCTGCCTAGTCCACTAGCTTGAGTTGTGTTCGAAGCTTATAACGGATCCTTCCATTGCTACTCTATATAGGCTAACATCTTTTCACCCTTCAGTTTGCTCAATTCAAGCTGTTCGAAAGTTACACCAACGCCATAGGAATTTTCGTACATGCACCTTGATCCAAGCATGGTGAATGGCAATATGGTCACTCTGGTCACAGAGGATGGCTGATCCCCTATAAGTAAACGCCTCTTCTGTAAACTGATTCCCCTCAATAGGTGTTAGCCGCTATCCAAGGGTACTTTTATTATTCCTTTTACTTATCTACAACACACCTGGTGCTTTTTTGGGCCTAGCATCTCAATCGTATTTTTGCTTTCCAATTACTTATGCCGTTTTCACTTGGTTATCTTGCTTCCATCTGCCAAGTACTCCCATTTGCACAGAAATTTGGTTTTTGACAGGAGACTCAACTGAATCCAGCTGAATCTCTCGTTTATGATGATTCGCCTCAACTGAGTGTGCTACACTAGGCTGCTCCGTGTTTCAGTTGGTACGATATTCGAGGTATCGTAATACGTTATTTAGACGCAACAAACTACTTAGAAGGTTGCTGAAAACCCCTTGACTGCTCACGATCGGTTTCGCCCTCCTCTTCGGCTTCATCAGGTAGGCGCAGTCCCCGAGCCCACGTCAACATTATGTTCTACTTGAACCCAATTCGGGCAGGCAGATTTCCACATTTGAATACGAATTTGATTTTGATAGGAGGAGATCTGCATATGAATTTGGCTTCTGTCCGGAGACCCAACTGAATCCAGCTGAATCTCGTTTGTGATGGCCTTCTTCAACTGAATGTGCTGCACCAGGCCACCTTGTTTCACCTGGTACGATATTCGAGGTATCGTAATACGTTATTGTCTAGAAGTAACACACTGCTCATAAGGTTGCTGAAAACTCTGCGACAGCCCACGACCGATTTCAGAAATGAAAGTATTTGTCGAAAAGTGATTATGCCTTTGGCAAATGAATAGTGTGTTCCTTCAACACAACGTAATGCAACATTTTGAATGTAACACCAACTGAAACATGATGCGGCCTTTGTGCAGCACATTCAATTTGAAGAACACCATAAACGAGAAATTTAGCTGGGACTCAGTTAGTCTCCCGCTGAAGCCAAATTGGTGTACAAATGAGTGTAGTTCGCTCATTCTGTAGAGTAGAACGTAAGACTGACGGAAAATTGAAAACTTCGCTTGCCTGATGAGTCCCAAAAGGGGCCAAGCCGGTCGGTCAAAGAGTTTTCAGCTAATCAACGAGTGGCGGGTTCGTCTGGACAAGTAGTTATGATATTTTGGCAAATATCAAATGGCAAATACGACTTTGTGCAAGCGACAGTCGTACGCAGGCAAGCGTAGAATGAAGATAAAAAACCCACCATACACAGGTTGACATATAGATGAACTACCTCACGCAGCTGCCATCCGGCAAAAGCAACAAGCGCACCCAACCTAAGTGAATTTGTTAGTTTTTAGTGGTATCTACCAATACAACAGTGGTCGCTTCCACCAAACTGAACGCAACTTGGTAGATTTCTTATGGTTTCCAATGTCTAACCACACTCTTCATCTTTCTAGGAGCCACTTTTTTCGACCTTCTGTAAGTCGATTCGTCGATGCGCAAAGTGAACGTTAAAAAAACCTGTGGACTTTCGGGGATTTATTACCAGAGAGGAAAACCTTATTTAGTTTTGGATGATGTACAAGGAACAAGCTTGACATTCTACACTTATCTTTGCTAGGAAAAAGCATGAAGGTTTTGACCGGTTTTGCCCAATAGGCAGCTAGCAAACAGAATGGCAATATCGGTTGTTACGACATAGAAATGCGGTTTCCGGGCCTCATGGATAGCTAAGAGGTGGACATGGTTCTAATCCGTTTTGCCAAGGTACCGATTTTTGGACCTTAGTGGTTGTGTTTTCCAGCTAAAGTGATTTCCTGGTGATTTGGTAATAAAGATGAATGCAAAGAACTGATGTAGGTTTTCTCCTTGGGAGTCAGGCGCAGAACCAAATCAAGCTGGGTTTTCGAAGTGGACTTGTCCATTAATTACGTTAGGACGAAAAAAACGAGGGATAATGGACATTCAAGTGCACTACCCCTTCTCCAGTACGACCTCAAAATGTGTAGTTTGTTGCTACCGTACTCTGTCCTCTCTCCGTAACGAGTTTCCGTCCGATAAAATCAGTTGGATACGCACGCTCTTCTCCAAAAGTATGATCACAGGTATGATTCACGCAATAGCGTGAATCGTGTAGTACAATCCTCTCTAAAATAAGACAAAATTTACCTTTTTCCGCAGTCCTACTAGAGGAAAAGTATTGTAATACAGTGGTCATCGTACTGTAGAGGGATAAACAGCATAACAGTTCCAAGAGTTATGCAGAGCCACACGGTCCTATTAGAGGCGAAATAGTTGAAGGGGAGTTTGACATAAAAAAGACTGTCGTACTTCAGAAACCATATTACCATTTGAAGATATGTGTATGGTTTGCAGTCACAAAGTTGTGTGCTCCAAATTATAAATTGGGTGTATCATCAGCCACATAACAAAAGTTAACGATCAGTCGTATTTAATTGGAAAGCCTCAAGTCTCATATCTTCCTGTTCTTTGAAAAATCTATAGCTTAGGACCACGGGGTTTCCTCTTCATTGCTGAACCTTCCTAACCCTGCCGCGTTTTCACTCGAATACTGACCTTTTAAATACCTTTTAAATACTGACTGGTATGCTTTACACAGCTGTCATCTCCCGAAGAGATCATCTTCAAAAGATAACTCTGGTTTCATGGTTTCATGAAACACTCTGTGTGTGGGAGAACAGTTTTATGCAGGTGCTCTCATTTGAATACGAATTTGATTTTATAGGAGGAGGATCTGCATATGTATTTGGCTTCTGTCCGGAGACTCAACTGAATCCAGCTGAATCTCGTTTGTGATAGCCTTCTTCAACTGAATGTGCTGCACCAGGCCACCTTGTTTCACTTGGTACGATATTCGAAATATCGTAGTACATTGTCTGGACGTAGTGCACTTCTCATAAGGTTACTGTTTTTAGCAGACCTGAGCTACCCTTATTTCTTACACCTCTTGGTTCGTACTCAGAGGAAGAATGTTAACAGTGCCTTGTTGGATTGCTGAATCAGATGTGTAACTTTGTACCGTCTAGAGAATAACAAAATAGTTCTTGGAGTGCTTTATGGTCGCAGCCGTTTTTTTTTTCGTTTCAACAAACGGCGTTTTTCTGTTCTGACGAGGAAACTAAGCTTGTCTGAAATTTTATTAGTGAGTGAATTCAATATTCTGCTTCTTCTTAAAGTAGGACTGATTTCATTAGGTGACAGCCGTTCTCTTCTAACACCTCCCCAATTCAGTGTGCTACTTTTTTCCGCAGGATGGACTATTTTGTTTGTTGACACAACAAGGCCACTGCCAGCTCACGTCACACCTGTCCTTTCTATACCTAATACTAAGCTTGATTGCAAACGGCATATCACGCATATGAACGGGACACTGCCACTAAGTTGTTGTCGAAAACGCGAAAGTTGTATCCATTAACCATGGCGCTGTGTTCACAACAGCCATATTTTGCAGTCTTTGAAACTCGAGCGGCGTTCTCATCAGCGCCCGAACGTTCGCTGTATTTTCTATTTGGTCGAACATATCGTGAGTCAGGAAATCGCAACAATCCTGATCAGACTTCCCAATGTCTCACTAGAGTTCGCTTTCACTCTGATTCCACTTTTTCTCCTCCCCCCTTCTTACCTTATCACGACTGTTGTCTGCTAGCTTTTTGGCGCTAATGTGTGTGCTTGCGCGCTCCAAAATGATCCATTCATTTGTTGAGCTCAGTGACGCGCCTTCACGGCAGAATTTCGCCGAAATGTCTAGGGATTGAAAGCGTCAAATAGCTGACATCCTGTGCAAACTTGTTCGTGCATGTCCAACGGTACCACGATGTGTTGATCCCCTCAGCCCTAATTGGCAAACGTCCAACATTTCCTCTGTCTGGTTGGTCATGTTCGAAAGTTGATCAGGGTACATCGGCGTAATTTGATTCAGCTGAGTACTGATGCTGTGAAGCCGGTTTATGGGATGCTATGCGCTTTCCTCCTCTCCATTCCGGCTCTGTATCAATACTTTTCCATTTCGTTTCTATCCTCAGGTGCCCTCCGGTACTTCGTATGTTTTTGCGTATCCTTGAATCCAACCTGTTAGCTTCGCGATCTTATTGGGGACATCGACTTCTCGAACGCGTTGTCAATCTTCCTGCATCAACTGGCGCCCCTTTTGGCTCAGTGACCAACACAGTAACGTTACCGTCTGTGCAAAGTGGAAACAACTCTGAGTCTGCTTTGGATTCTTCATTGCCCAATCTTCCCACAACCACGTCCTTTGTTAATGCAGCAGCATCAGCCCGAACGATTGCTCCGGTTTCTGACGAGGAGTGCGAGGTGCTTTGTAGCAATATGCTTCTCACACAGAACGCAACCGTGGTTCAACTGCTCTTAGAACATTGCCTTCCCAGGAAGGAGGAATCGGTAATTAAATCCGACTCGTTTTCATAGTTCTGGGGCCCGTTTTTTTCTTAGGTTCGTCATTTTCTGTTTTATTTGGATCTTCACGAATGGGTGAAACAGGATCACTATGAAATTTCCATACCGAAATGAATCAAGTTTGTGTTTGTGACTCTTGTTCTATTCATTCGTACAACGTTACTATTGTCAAAGCGTCAATGGTACATCTATATCATGAAGTCATTGATGTACACGATTGAAGCAAACATTTTGGAATGGGGAGAACAAAGGTCCTGTTTTGAAAGGAGGCATGTACTTGTCAGTGGAGTTATCACGTTGCCAACATTCAACGCCGGTCTGTCAATGTTTTCCTTGTTTCCACTATTGCTAACATTTTAGTCAACTCGTCACTCCATCTAACTGTCGTTAAGTAGAAGGCTGTCATCAATGTCGAGTCCATCCGTTTGGAACCTCAAGTCGCTTGTTGAGGTTTTCGCATGCACTTCAAGATATCCATATGAACTTTTAGGTGTTTTTTGGAGACTACTACCTTTCGTTGTGAAGAAAAATACCGGTATTTCTGTATGATTTCTCGTTGTATCCCAACGGGCTTTCAGTTTGTGGTTAGAAATAATTTTTCTGCATATGCTTCACGCAGTGTTAGCCTTACCGTCTTTTCTCAAAGGACAGTACTGACATCGCTTGTCCGGTTTTTGGAACTGATGGAACGGTGGGGGAATCGAACCAGGTTTTGATGTCTCTGTGACATATGCCATCACAGTGTTCACACGGGATACTGCACGAATACGACAGTCTTCTTCCGAGGTACAGTGTAACAAGGTTATCCCTTAGTGTTTGGGAAAACATTGTCTTCCGGCATGTTTTCCTGTCGTTCCACCCGAAGGCATCCTATACCAACAGGTCAAGGATTTGAAGGACTTACAAGCCATCATTCGCTTCCAGCCGAATGCCGCCATTAACCTATCCAAACTATTCACTCCTTCCTTTCTATTATACACAATGATGATGGAAGTTTATCCGTTCTACCATGACTCGTGCCCATGGGCACCAGTTGAGGAGGCACATAACGACGTGCCCTTCGTCTACTTTGCTTCCTCGACAGATTTTAGCGCACTAAATCCGAGTGTGAGTCCGCCTCATCTGTTACGCTGCCAGTATTGACGCTGCCATGTAGCAACGCAACAGAAGTTCAAGGTCACTCAATCGTCTCCCTTGCTTCGGTTGGTTGACTAAATCAATTTTCGGTTGAACTGCGATGCAGACAATAGTGGTTCTGTGTGTGTGCGTATGATGATTAAGATTGTACACAAGGTGAACTGTCTGCACTGGTCGACCGGACACTTGCTTACCGCCGAAATGCTATGAATAAGGATGGTCCAATTCCTCTAAGTTGTTTTTACAAAAATTAGGGTTGTAGATTTTAACTAATGCGGCGGGAAATCTTTGTCCACCTAATACAAACCTGTTGTGTATAGATGGGCTAACGAATACATTTCACCATCCAACCTTATCTATATAGCCCATAGCAAACAGGCAGACATACATTACATACAAATAGTCAGAGTGGCTACCGTGATTATTTTCCATTTGCTTCGTTATCAATGGACACTTCGAATTTTGAAATTTTACTGAGGTTGCTATAGTCAATAAACTGACACCAGTTTCTAGTCTCATATATCAGTGAAATTGTCATTGTGTTCCTAGCCCGGGCTGAAATGGGAGCATTTGGAGCAATTTTTATCCGACACTGAACAGGGGAACAAAATGCTAAATTTAGCATTTATTATAAGACAAAGTTGTTGAATACTCGTCGACGGCCCATTTTGTGAGTAGTGTTCCGTCTTCAAGAAAGTATATTGCGATATCTCGATTACTGTACGAACTGAACGATGAGGCGTCCTTGTGTGGCACATCCGGTTGAAGAATATCGTAAACAAGAGGTTCAGCTGTTAAAACCAAATTAATTGGCAAATGAGTGTATCTCCGGAGTAGAAAGAACAAGAATATAATGAACTAGGAAACAAATAATAATGAGCTGGCTGCTCAGCTATCAGACCGAATCCGGTGAGACAAATATTATTTTGAGCAGTCATCACCCACTATCGAACAGCTGTTGAACACTGCCAGCTAATTCACCACACACGTACAAATTTGGGCATAAACAGGATACTGTATCGTTCCAATCCTGTGGCAACCTTAGCCGGCTGTAGTTTTCCTTTGAATCATGTAGTGAGTCGAACAACACAGTGTCCAAGCCCTTGCTACCCGTATCCTTCCTCATTGGTTGCACACTTAACTGACAGTTTGTGAGGACGGTGCCATTCTATCATTTCCGCTGCCATACTAAAGGCTGCCATTTTCCATACACAAATTTGTTTTGCGGAGTCAGTGAATTAGTTAATCAACCAGGGTTGAGATTATTCCCATCACAGACAGGTCATCTTTGTTAGTACTTGTTGTGACTGATCTTGAGAACTTCGTCATCAACATGTGGACTTGTATTGGCATTTCCGAACAAGCTAACAACCGATTCTCTGGTTCAAGATGTTTTCCGCAACCAATTGAATTAGTGTATTAATTCAGTTAGCTTGTATTTGACTGGTTGGTCTGGCGACTGCTTTGAATATCGTCTGGCAGCTATTTCATTTCCTCG
This sequence comes from Opisthorchis felineus, assembly GCA_004794785.1. Taxonomy (NCBI): domain Eukaryota; kingdom Metazoa; phylum Platyhelminthes; class Trematoda; order Opisthorchiida; family Opisthorchiidae; genus Opisthorchis; species Opisthorchis felineus. The sequence continues at coordinate 2,045,812 of SJOL01009403.1, read as the reverse complement.
TTATACTGCAAGTCAGTTTGGTCGCACACCAGGAGACTGTTACTTTTGTGTATTTTTTCATGAGAATAAGATTTTCAAAAGTCTGTCCGCTCCAAAGTTTGTAAAGTCTGTTTGATGTTCCTTTCATACTGATGTGAAAGTGTGTTGAACATCACGAATTTATCTTGCTCGAATGTCTGTTTTTCTAAAGCCAAATTGTCCAATATACTGTAAGTTTCACGATAACTGAACATTATCGCACTACCCAAGTTACGTCGACAACGTGTGCAGCCAGACCTAGATGCAATCAAATGTTATTTATAGGTCTTGACGAAGGAAAATATGACGTGCACGACGACTAAGACGAACAAGTTATTGCCACGTCTCTGTTCGGACAACCGCTGTTTCTCTGTTTTTGACCCACGAGTGGCGTTGTTCCTTTAGTTTCCCACTCGTTTTTCCATTCTGATCACTATTCGTGTGTTTTCCGCACGCTGATTGACAGTTATGCTACACCCGGTTTCACTCAAGATTGCAAGACGCCTGGAATCCTTGAAAATGATACAATCGAGTTAGGTTCGACCGACAGTACTCCAACTTCATGAGAAACTTCCTCTGAGAAGCATTTTGAAAGTTATATTTTCGTTGGCAAAATTCGCCAATAGTCGAGTAGAATGAACTGTACATCTACGGCATATCACTCAGACTTATACAGAAGCGCCACCGCGTGAATAGTCGCATATCTCCGTTTGTGACAATGACCTCATTTGGCTTGCAACGGCCAAATCGGCCAAATGGTCTGAAACAAGACAAGTCAATAATAACTCTGTGGTCTGATGCGGATCAATCACTCCACTTATCCAATGTATTAAACGATAATGATATGAGTTACCTATGTCACTCACACGGAACTGCTTTTCTTTACCGAAAATCTCAAGATTGTGTCATAACAAAGTAGGGTAGGACAACCGGAAGGTTGTGAATGCATACGTCGGCAGGTTCGACGCATGGTTCAAGACAAGAAATATAACAATAAATGGCGGAGTGAGGACAAACTGTTTACATTCTGACCTCGTTTTGGGATGAACCTTGGAGTTACAGACCATTTAGGTGCCTCCCAATGGTCATTCTTCTGAGGAGGGATCATTGTATTCTGGTTGACACCCGGATTAATAGTTTGATGATAGCGCACACGTTCTTCTCTTCCTCCAGCAGACATGGTTTTTTACGACTCCGACATATAAGATAATTGGGGCAGTGTCCTTCAAACAGGTCGCTTTAAACAATGTAACACTCAACCAAACTCCCATAAATAACTTACTTTGGATTTTTCTCACTTAAGATGTGCCAGGATTTCAAAAAACCGACCATATGGCTTTTCTATTTATGTCCATATTCCGTTTAGCGGAGACCGCCACGAACAGGCAGTAAACAGGAGTTCCTTGGCAGAGGCTACATGGTTGTATCTCACTGAGGTACAAAGGACGACATTAGTCGTTCCCGAAAACATCCGGTCCGTCTGTCAACTCCAACCAACCTCTATCCTTTTTCGTTATCGGCGTGTTTTTAGTCGATACCAGTGTCAATTGTTCCAGGTTAACATAGCCACTACGTTATCCTCATGATTAATCACCATTAACAGGAATGGTTCCTGTCAGGAAGGCCAGATTCCTGAAGATTATCCCAGAGCACCGGAAACTTACTCGGACCCTCAAACTCCACTAAAAACCGATCAGATAGCCTTGGATCAAGGTCAAACAGTGCCCTCCAAAATATAGCGCGAGGCCGTTGTACTTTCGCACTCGCTTGTTCCTTTTCGGCGAGTCTTTTTCCGGCACCAAGGCACTGGAGCGGGGACAGCAGTTACATATAACAGTCCCGAACTCATCTTGGCTTTCATAGTCGAATTCCCCATCCTGCTCAATTGGGCTAAAGGACTGTTGGTGGTGTGTACAATGAATTATGGACTGAATCACACTGTGCAGCAAATTTACTCGGTTATTCTATCCTTTTTACTCTTCTTCCTGTTTTGAACTGAGAAATCGTCTCACCTGGTGTAGACGATTTGTCGGCCTCGTTCTGAAGTCGCTTTCGTGAGTCTGTCTTGTAACAGGTCGGTGATCATCCGCTTTTCTGCCTTTTTCAGACCCTAAGGTCACAAATCAGTGTCCTACGGGAAGTTCAAAACATCGTCTGTACCTACGTCCATTCCATGTTTATCGCCGAACCGGCCTTGGCCGAGGTCATTGTGTGGCAAGTAAGTAGATATTCCCGCTTTTTGCTTTAATGACGCAGGATGCGAATGGGTTGTAGCCGAACCACCGTATACTTCACTCATGTTTACACTTAGTCGTTTTTCCGCGTGTTGAATGATACTGTGTATTGGTCTGGTTGTTATCCGATATCAACTCCAGTTTATATTCTATATTCTGGACTAAGCATGCGTTTCCAGCTACTCTCCACTTATTTTTTATCGTGTTCGGCGCTGAACCGTTTCTTTGGTTGAGTCCTGCTCAGACACTCACTTGTGTCACAACCTTCGCTCCCCAGTAATTAGTTTGCTATGTGGGAGTTGACTTTCCCCTATGTCTTCTAATTTGGCTCGATGAGCCCATCTATCCGAATCTGTTGTGGCCCGTGCATTGTGTGTGCCGATGTAGTCCTGAGGAGAATAAGTTTGGGTGATTAAGTTAGAACCCGTTTGTCACGCTAATCTTGGCAGCAAACGCAGATACTCTACCCCTCTCTTAAAGGGACCCCTCCTTTAATGTCAACAGAGGCCCCTTTACGACTCACTGACACCCCGTGTACTCGCCTGATTTCGCACGAATTCTCCAACTTGTACATGCTCGTGTTACATGCTTATAACTTGACATCGTGATGAGAATCGCCAAACCCAGTGCATACAAAAACACGACTCGGAAAACCGCGTATCGAGCTCCACCTGCATGAACTGATTGCCTGAAATGGCAGAATGGGTCTTCATGTTCGGTTAGGTGCAAACGATATCGCGCTACTCAATTGGCTTATGTAAATGACCGTGACCGGTTAACCAGCTGCAATTACGGTTGTATCAAGGTCACTTAGGTTTCCCAAAATCGATTCTTTGGCGTAATCGGCACGGGAGGGTTCCATTTTCTCTGTCGCCAAGTTACGGAAAATTAGGCCAGTGGGACCTGCTTATCACTAGGAGCCCTGTTTGAGTTTTTTAACACTCTTAGTTTTCCCATAGCAGTATCTATTGCAGATTAGATATCAGCCTGTTCGACCGCAGCCTTGTCTCTTAATAAGTTCGGTCTCGGTTCCTCACGTTCCATTGAAATCGACCCACTGGTTTAGTTTCTATACCATTGCTGAGCCTATTTACCCGCCAGCTGTATCTCTTGCGGTTTCCAACTACGTCATTGTTTTCGTCTATTTCTGGGACAATTCCATATGACTCCACCACGAACAAAATGGTCTGTTTTCATAGTGGTTGACAGAAGCTTTTAGTACAATCCCGTCATTGTTGCCGATCTTGACCGCAATAACATCATCAGGGTTGCGCTCAAATTGCGGAATTGTTTACTCGCTCCGTCCATCGCACAAAGCAATGAGTGACGAGTGTTTAAGCAAATGGCTCCATCGAAAACGATGATCGAAGTCGTCGCATCAGAGAAATTCGATGCTTATCATCTTCCCCTTTGAAACCTGCCGATTCTACTTTGTAACTTAGGTAAACCTGGGATCGTCCCAGCAGAATGCCATTGATGTTTAATTTTACAGTCCGTTCATGAGTGAAGATCGTGCACACCCAGTGCACTTTGCCTCCCGTGTGTGAGAGCTGTTCATCGATCACTGCTTACGTCGATGCTGCTTTTCAGCTAATATGTGTATTCTGCAAATCCCGCAACCACCCATAACTAAACAAAACCGTGTCCAGTTGGTTTCAAGCGTCTGTGGCGCTATCTGACTGGGAAATCCTGACATATGAGCCAATCGGTCGGCACAACCAAGATGTGTTACTGGGTTCGAGGCGCCGGGCTTACCACTCACATCACTCAAGCGCGAACACGTTCATCTGTTCAGACGTGAAAATTCAGATGCGTCCAGCCTGCGTTGGTTGAGCACTGGCCTCGCATGTCATATGTGCGGAATTCAAACCCCTGCGCGGTCAAGGATATGCACTGCTGACGTGCTCTAATAAGAGCTTTCCTCCTTTGGTGTGGACTCATCAGATTGATTGCGCTAGGACGACTGTTCAAACGAGAGTGATGTGAGCGTGCATTCTAGGAATCCCGAAACCACCCACAACTCGCGTGTATGTATTATGCCTGAGTGATTTTCGGATTCTCTTTCTGTGGAATTTCCATACAGTAAACATCTTCGATGAAACAAGCATTGGGAGCGCTTCTGTGAATTAAAAAAGGCACACTCGCTTGGATAAGAATAAAAGAAAAAAATTGTTAAACGTACATAAGAACCCTTTCTTTCGCTTTGACAGTCCACGAATTACTAGCTAGTGCCGATGAAAGCAAGGTGTTCGCCCTTCTCAGTGAATCAGATCAATGTGGAATTAGTTTTCGGGTAAGTTTTGTTGTTCACAATAAAGCCAAGGATGCGAGTATTATTTTGCTCCATATGGATAGTATCATTGAAGGATTCCAGTCACAACAAAGCTTCGCACGACTACACGTCTTTTGACATTGGTTTGAGTTTCATGTCTGCTCGCCTTGAGAACCTTTACTTTGAGTTACCATTTAGGTACATCGGAAGGATGAACAAACGTTTGGCAGACAAGTATCCTGACTTGGTCCCATGGGATGAAGTAGTCAGAGAAAATTACACCAGTCTCCTGTTATTTTCTAGAATATATCCTCGCTTTCCGTCGTTTTTGAAACTGAGATGAACAAGCACACTTACTTCCACTATTCGTGAGTACATATTACTAGGTCTTCCTAGACTTGCTTTTTGACGGCCCGGGTTCGAACCTCTGCAAAGCCGCCCTCAAATTGGCTTCCGGTCCCGTCTTGAAAAGTATATGCACGTTGTTTCATCAATTAAGGACTGAAAAATACTTATCCACTTGCTCACTTTCCGAGATTAAAGAATAAACTAGATAGCGAAATACGCTCATTTGCAAACAAATTTGGTTTTGCGAGAGACTCACCTGGAACCCAGCTGAATCCCTCGTTTGTGATGTTTCGAGGCAACTGAATGTGCTGCACCATAAGGTTGGCGGAAACTCAGGGACTGCGCCTACCTGATGAGCCCCAAGAAGGGCGAAACCGGTCGTGGGTTGTCGAAGAATTTTCAGCAACCTTATGAGTAGTGCATTACGTATATACATGTATCGCGATATCTCGAATATCGTAACAAATGAAACATGAGGCGGCCTGGTGCAGCACATTCAGTTGCCTGGAAACATCACAAACGAGAGATTCAGCTGGGTTCCAGGTGAGTCTCTCGCAAAACCAAATTTGTTTGCAAATGAGTGTATTTCGCTAATTTCGTGCAATTTGGTTTCAAGTAGAACATAAGGTTGACGGAAACTCGGGGATTGCGCCTACCTGATAAGCCCCAAGAAGGGCGAAACCGGTCGTATGCTGTCGAAGAATTTTCAGCAAACTTATGAGTAGTGCATTACGTATAGATAAATGAACCTTTTTGTCCGTGGTGCACTGATTCTATTCCTGCTGCCTTTGAAATAACTAAGCCCAACGTTGGACTGGTAACAAGTAACAAACTAATAACTGTGCTCTTTCAAATGGAATTCGCTTCTATGTTTTATTGTCTTTGGTTCAGAAGACATTCACTTTGCAATTAAAAGTTGCTTTCATGCGAATAGGGTGGTAAATTTTCCGTCCCCCTCAATGTTAACAAGCTGATACAAAAATGGTTTTGTGTAAAAAGGAGAGGGGAAAATTGCACAATAAATCGCTAAAAGTGTCAATACCAGTACCCTGTACGCATAAAGTGGCTCAGACTCAAGATAGTGAAACAAACCTCGACTGAATTATTTTTTAGAGTCAATTTTAACTATCATTTACGGCAGCTAAAATGGCCAGATCGTCCGATATTTTCATAAATATGCTGGTCTCAGCTAAGCTGATTGCAAACACAATAGACGTCTAGAACCTTGACAGTAAGGTAGTACAGGAAAATAGTGAAGGACTATCTCATTCAAACTGAAGTGAAACACCATCGATCTGCTATTCAATGAGAACAAAACCCACTCAAAAGGATGACTACTCAACCGGTCCCAAACATTTTCCAATTGATTGAAAACTCACTAGCATTTTGTAACGTTCCGAAGACTGATCACGGTTAACCCGTGAATTCCTGGGATATGTGCGATATACATCAACCCAATTTAATGTGCAACACTAGAGTATTTTCCGCGATATAATTACGCAAAAATCACGTATACGCTGGAATAGGACTGGCAGCCCCCTCCCTCATAGCAACCACTCTCTCTAGAACGTCGTAATTTAGCGTTCCTACCCTCTAGGGGACCGCGCTGTGGCCATCAACAGGCGACACTTCACCTCATATTTGGTCACCGATCCCACAGAAAGTTGAGTTACCTCTAGACGAGACATCATGGCCGCCGGTTTGTTCGCTGAACTGAGCAAACTTGACACCTTTTTTATTCGTCTGACTCGGTGTTGTGTGCTCACGAGGGCGTACTTATTCCCCGTTCTGCTTTTGGGATCTAGTCAAACTTGTCTCTCGTGTGGGCTAGGCCCCTTTGCAAGCAGATTTTCCGGTGTTGTTCCTTAAGTCTTCGGGGTTGTTTCTGGAAGTTGTTAGTTTTGAAGAAAAATGTAAAGCACTCATGGAGGCTAGTTATCTCCGCACAAGGAAAACACCCCACAGAAGTGTCCATGTTGACCAGATCCGATAGGCAAGCAGTGAGTGCCACCGGTTTTACTCCTCAACCACAACCAAGATAAAGAACCGCTCCCGAGAGGTCGTTTTTCTGTACCTGTCGCGTCCCACTTCAATGTAAACCGTTCGGGTAATCATCTAAACCTCCTGAATGTGCTCTATTAAGCCATGTTGCGGCGAAATTTGACCAGCGAGCATCCTGCCCCACGATGGCTAGACAAGTATGGAGTGTAGCAATAGCCAGCGTTCACCGTTGACGAAATGCACCATCGTTTTGTGCGCATCATTCCGATGCTGGGATTCAGGGGACTGGAATCAATTGCCCCTGTTTGGCGAATGGCTTGTTAGGACACCATGTTTCAGTTCCGGATGATAATAGTAGACGTATCACTGGCGACCTAAACATTGCTGCTATGCGGCACCCACTCCCCCAAGAAAAGGAGCACTACGGCCACGACGGTGGAGTCCGTCCTTTCGATGGATTATCGTATAACCTGCTTCGTATTGTAACCTCCAACCAAGTGGCAGTCGATGTTCGGCCATTTAATAAACTTTAAATATTTTAGTTGATCCTTCTAGTATATTTGATACCTTATCAACGTCAGGTGAAAGTTCACGATAACTAACATTGATGGTGATCGGTGTATGTAGAGGTTACCACTTAGGTGCGCAATTTAAGCACTTTACATTATCTTCGTTATACATATTACTACATATGTGTTACGACTGTGCGCTGTATTTCTGAATGCTATGCAGACAGTAGTGAAGTAATTTCAACTATTTCGGGCAGATGCGAAAAGCTTAACGCCGTCTGCTGCAGAATTATTGGGACAATTTGTCGCCGACCACCAATAACCAAAAGTCTAGCCTACTCCCTAATCGCACCCAAATGCCACCTGAATTGCAAATAACTTACAGTGTGATCGGTCTGGGTACTAATCGACGTGGAATCTTCACCCAACCTGACCAACAATCTACTGTCTGTGTTCAAGCCTCATAGTTGCTCTTCTTATTCTGCCAAACGCATCTGCGCACAACGCCACAAATCACTGTGTTGGTTGTCATGGTGGTGGTGGTGATGATGATGATGTCCCCAATTACTCTTATTTTATGGATGTGAAATTTTTGTACGGAAACAGATGTTGCAGTCTGCACTCTGCTGCGAACTAATTTGGAGCAGCAGAATTGTCCTTCCCCCCTCATCCTCAGGTTCCCCACTGTGGTTTTTTGTATGGTAAGGTACTGGATCTTTAGAGTGACAGATAGTTCTCTTTTTTACTGGTGGTGTTTTTTTATTATCTACTCATAATATGAATGCCAATATTCTGCGAGTGGAGCGTGAGAAACTCGGAATTCTCATCTTCCATAGCTTATCATACAAATTTGGTGTTCCTGTTGCTTCCAGTCGAACTGAAATTATCCTGTCTAATTTGTTGTTTTATGTCTCGGTCGCATTATTTTTGTGTGATCATATTGCCTGCAACTACACAGGAAGTCGGATTTCCTCTTCATATTTTAGGCATGATCTCGAGTTTTTTTGTTCACAATTTTCTGGGGTGTTTTCATACCATGAAAATAGTAGGCCTCAGTCGACCAAAGGTCGGGTTGGAAACATCGGTAAACCCGAAGCGTGCTCTTTCGTCGTTTCTGTCCACAACGATGAAGACATAAGATCGGAATACGATCCACATTCATAGCACGGATTCAGCTCACATAACACCTTTGTTTGTTTCCTGTCTGTATGAAGTAAAGTAAAACCTTCCCGTATGAAATCACTCTATAGGAAGCTACACTGTAAACAGTATATTCTGACTTATACTTCACGCAGATCAGCCTACCTTTTTTCTGCGCTGTTGGACACGTTCCAGTTAACAATTGGAGCACCGAGGCCGTTCCCCCTGTCCTCGGTCCTCCTTTTAACTCTTTCCATATTGTGTTAAGGTTAACTGAACTACTCAGCGCTAATGGCCTACACACAAATTCACCTCAAGAGCCAAACTACTGAAAATCTACCCTCGAACACGGACCAACATATCTGCTTGTTTGGTTGTTTTGTATCACTTTTGTCACAAACGCGTAAACAATGGCAATCTTGACCTTCTAATCGAACCTCTTGGTGGGTCGCGAGACAAACGTGCACATTTCTGGAGGTCGATTTTTTGTTGTTATTGATACTTTCGAGAAAAGCCGGTGTACACTCTCTGGATTTTCACACGACTACATGATCATTCATCGTACGTGGCCTTGTCAAGTTTGGAAGTATGTAGATTGGTACTGACTTGCACATGCATGGACCGCTGATGGGCTTGGAACTGGGAGATTTCTGACGTAAATGCTTCTGAACAAGACTGTTTTTTTAGGTTGATGCAGAAGAGACGGAATTCGTATTCAAACTGCTTTTTATAGTATGAATTCTGAACAACGCGAAACTATAATAACCTGGCAACCGGGTGGTTATTAACTTTGGCACGGTTCCGTCAACATCTCCATCATTGCCCGGCAATACCCAAATCTGTATTTTTTGTGATCAGGTAGGTGCCATCCCCGAGTCACCATCAGCCTTATGTTCTACTTGAACACCAAACTGCATGCATTGGACAAACTAATTTGGCATCGACAGGAGACTCATTTGGATCTCTCGTTTATGATATGTAATTCATGTAGTACTCTTGTTCTCAGATTCATCCGTTAACAACCTCTTGAAGGAATGGAGTGTTTGGTGGCAATTTTGTTTTGAATACTGTCGGAGCTCTTGAAAACAGTAGTCTTGCCCTAACAAGGTCGTACTTAGTTGACTGACACCGCTGGTGTTTCTCAATTTATTATCCCCAGACCTTCCCCCACAGCCTGTTACCGATCAGCACTCAGGCGATTCCCTCGCTCCACATTTGCCTGGACAGCGTGCTTCACGTCTATCGACTCAGTGGTGACTATGCAAAGATGGTAAGTCGAGTTAGGCTTAGAATCACTGTCTCTTCGTTTGGCTTGATGTACCCCTTCGTTATTTGGTACTGAATCATGTTCGCGTCCGGTCGTACCTTGAGGCGCATTTGCGTGTAAGAACCCACTACTCTAACGTAAGGACTGCTGGACTGACAAACTATCAACTCGTTCCACCGTATGATACGGATCGGTCACCACTATCCAACCTCAGTCCACACCCACTAACCTCATTCAACAAGAATGAGTGGTATTCCTTCTACGGTTCATTAACTTGTCCCCAATCGAACTTCCGAGACAAACCTGTGTGCATCAATGTATTTGGAAATACGCAGTTGTCTACCAGGACCTTCAACGAGAGTATGCGGAACGTCTTTAACCTGTAGAGCTCATTAGTTTAGGGTGAACTTGTCTTATGATCGTACTAGAGGCCGCCTTGGGTTGCACTTCGCACGTCGACGGAACACTCCCTTCGTTCGGAAAATCTGCATATATTGTGAGGTGGTTTACTTAACGGAGTCAACCATGGTATTTTGTCTAGGTGTTCCCTTCTGGAGTGACTATCTGAAAAGGCCACCCAAAAGTTCTCTCGCACCCGGAGGGGTTAATTGATAAAAGGCTTAAGGCATCAGCTAAAAATGACGTGCGTGAACGCGCTCAAGCTTAGTTTTGCAACAATAAGCTGAATTAGTGACCCGATGGTGTCGTCTTGTTTAAGCCGTTAATTTTTAATTTGAACATCAATGTCAGCATATATGGTCGCCTCCAGAGTAAGCTCATGCATAGTATAAATGAACGCTGGTAATGTGTCGAAATATTGGTAGCTCGGGTGCATTAGTTGGTAATTGATCAGGTGGCTGTTGATCTGTTCGCCGAGCTTGGCTCGTTTCGTCACCATACGAGGAGACATAAACAGTGCGCATTTGGGTCAACTGCGAAGAGTTTTCAGCAACCTTCCGAGTAGTCTCATTCATAAAGTTAAATACCCCCCTCCCCATAGGTGAACCGATACGAGTATGATGACGCTAAGCTGGCCAGGTGGGACCTAATCCAGACGTTTGATCCTACTGACAATCCCTTCGGTTTCTCGTTCGGCTGGTCGTTATTTTTCTAGCCAGGGAGCCTAGTTTGTTTGATGCTTTATTCCTAAGAAACTTGTCCTGTCTGATTTTGTTTAAGACTCGAAACAAATTAGTGTATTGTTGTTCTACACTACACTTAATTTAGTCTATCATTTTGGTGGGTTTTTTTAAGTCTTCTACCCCTCTGGATTGGGTGGGACTTCTTCAGTGACGAGAGTTGCACACAAAATGGATAAATTCAAACTCAGTAGTCCATTCCCCCTGATTACTCATCTTATACACCTAATCATTGTAAATACATTTTTCGCCAGTTTCAATCAGTCATGCATGGAAAACATCACTGAGTTGATTAGTTTTCTGTCGTTCTCGTCTGTTCCGCGGACTGGCTAGGTATCACGTTTGTGGATAGCAAACGCACCGATTGTTTTACCCCACCATTCGTGATGTCATGAGTGCGTGCAAACCAGTCATCCGTGTTGGACGGCTGTTCGTTATCAGACGAGCCTACCGCCCTTCACACGGTCCGTTTACCTTGTTTAACTTCCTGGTCGGTGCCAGCTCGAATACTTTCTCGAAATCTCTCCTCTATGCTTGTGTCAAACATTCTGATGCGTTCTTCATTAGGATTGACATTATCGATCCCTTAGTTTAGCGACCCATATATGGTGATATCCTGCATGAAGCTGATAGAAAGGAAGTCAGTTTAGATGACCAGATTGGCACCATTAGTGAGTCACTTGAACTTGAAGCTGAAAAATAATCTGAAATGCGAAGTGGTGCGCAATGGACTATTCCGGGCCGGCTGACAGCTGTTGAGGCTCAAATGCCTATAGAAACCCGGCCGGTTTTCAACCCTTTAACGTTGTCCAATATACCGGTGGCCGACGGTCACAGATGTTACAGGCACGGGGCTCCTGTTGATTTGGTGAAATGAGATGCTCCATGAAATTGCATTCCACGATGAAATTCGCCAGAATTTTGAAGGTCCTCTACGAAAACATACCAAGTTGTGTTCGGATTTATATTCAATCCGGATGTAAGTATCGTCTTTCGCGAGACCGCCGGAACTGTTACAGTCACCCAGGTAGACAAACTTGTCTACTACCTCAATCGGCTCATCCGAAAGCATGAGGTTAGAGATCAAGCCCACCCAGTCTTGCAGTAGCACTTTACACTTTGCAGGTGTTGAGCGCATGCCAAACCGTGGACCAGAATTATTTAGATTATTTAACAGTTTGCGTTACCACGGCATCAAGAAGAAGAGCTATGTCGTCTGCGTACTCGATATCTGTAAGCGGACACCCCAGGAGCACTTCGACTCCACAGGCAGTAGAGGCTGATAGTGAGTCTCCCATAATAGTATCAGTGACAACGTTGAAGAGGGAAGGTGAAAGGGGACAGCCCTGCCTGACACCACTTGATGTGGTGAACTCAGAAGAGAGCTACTCGTAGACCTTCACACGTCCGTGTGAGTTGGCGTACAACGCCTTAAGGAGGGTCAAGAATTTAGGGGGGACACCTTTGCTTCATAGACACTGCCATAGTACCTGACGGTCCACAGAATCAATGGCACCTTTCAAGTCAAGGAACACAATCTCCACACTCTGGGTTGCAGGATGCCAGGTAAACTGTTCTTCGAAGTGCTAGGCAGCGTTCATAAACCGATTCGAAAGCTGGTAATCCTATATAGATAGTATGCAACAGTTGCCGGCGTTTAACCCCTACTGCCGGCGGTAGCTTTCGCATGTTTGGTGGCAGCCACGCTATGCCGAAGCATGATCCAGGCTCCGACCTAACACCAAAAATTTAGGACTGTATCGTTTGATTTCCTGCAGTCAGCTTCGCTGAGTTGGACGTATCTCCAGACTGTCACCTTGTAGACCGCCCAAACATGCTGCCTTCACTTTAACCGGTCTCGTTCGGAATAAACTACTGGAGGTCAACTATCAAGTGGTTGCGTAAGGTGAGAAGATAACAGTCAGGCTATCCAGCGCCAGGCCGGTTTAGCTTCTTCTCAGCTTGGGTCCAGATGACTGCGAAGTGCTTCTGGTTGGATTGTGGCTGAAATTACTCAAAATCGAACTCAGTGGTACGCTTAGTGTTCTTTCCCAGCATCATATACTCCCTCTTCTTTCTCAGTTTCTTTGTTTTCCCACAACTGATGTTGTATGTGCTTTGGGCATAGTGAACTTTTTGAATCAAGCATATGTAATGTTGTAATTCCTTTGATAAGTTTCAGCAGCTTCGCACTATTTGAGGTCGCATGCACTATATATATATATATATATATATATATATATATATATATCAAGACCAGGGAAGTTGGTCGGGCATCCTTGCACTCTTTATCCGAACGAATGTTGCATTATTTGGGAAAGCAATCTTGGGGTCATTTTACAAAGCTGGAGGAAAGTGAAACGTTGTTCGGTTGTTCCCAGTTTTTTCGAATACATTACAACTGAACTTTATTTTGAGTTACTTTACTTGTTAGTTGGATGAGAATTTTTTTTACCGACAAGGAGACTTGTTCGCTTACATGGGGCTTACCGAAGTATTCATACACACCCCAGCCACGCACGTCTACGTTTCAATCGCTTTCTGATGTCCTGACAGACCAGCTGCCAAACCGGACTATTTCGTGTGTCTACCGCTTTTCTCGCTCCCATGGTGCCCGCCATTTCGATCGGACGACGAGCATGATATCTTACCTGAACACGTCTTTGTGCCCGACAAAATTATTGGTAAAAACCATAGACAGTTCACCCCTACCCTCTATATGTGTGTGAATCAAACAGCTCTTTACCGTTATCAACTCACCTTTCCTCAGTTAGAAAACCCTGGAAGGTTAATCAGCCAAATATAGTTGTCGACTGAGACCTGACTGTCCGCTCCTCCACCCAGACCTTAGTTACATATCTCTTGTTATCCGGACCTCTGATTTGGCTCCTCAAGTCTCGGAACAGTTTCCTCATCCAGCGTACTGTAAAACGCCATCTGCTGCGACCGCTCGCCTATGGTGACTGCAGTTGACCGATCTCATCTAATTCCCTTTATGACAATTATAACATCCATTTTAAACTAATGTTGCAACTGCCGGGCCCTCCCCTACACCAGCTTTCCTTGAGAATAGACTAAAAAATTAATTGTCCTATTCGGTCATGTTCGGCTTACAATGCGAATGAGGAAAATGTTGGTAGCTCGGGTAGCGTGGATGGTCGTTGGCACAACCACCAAGCCATCGCTACGCGCCACTACGCTCCATAACAACGCACTGATGATGTCACCTCTATTGGTGATGAAACGTTCGCAATCAGATTACCCAGCTCAGTGAACAAGCCAACGACCAATGCGAATGAGTGTTTCACAGTGCATGTCAGTGTAAAAAAATCCACGTTTTTATGAAAAACGCGCAACATAAACTAAAAAGTGCACTCCGTCATACGTATCGCACGTTAATAACAATGCTTTTTTTGAAAGACTGGTATCCGAAACTGAGCTGATGTTTGACGGTGGCCTAATTGCTCGATCCTTGTGCTTTGTTGGTCCAGGCAAACCTCTGAGACAATGCCAGAATCGATACAAACCCTAGGGAATAACCTCGAGGAAGACATGTAGATGTCAGTTGAAATAATTGACTGGTACATTCATGTTGGCATAACAGTGCCTGTGTCACCATCGATTCGTAAAATAGTAATAACTTGGGTGCCGCAGCACTTTTTCCAAATTTTGTGTACCCACTTGATAGTACCTCTAGCTTCTCTATCGTGTGAAGAAGGCTAAACTACTCTGGTCATAAGTTCAATAAATGCTATAACACAAATATTGCCTTTTCATACAGTTTATGGAGAGGAAATCTATTGTTTTTTCTAGTGTTTTTGTTTTAGTTTGAATTGTGATAGTATGCCACGATGAAGGCCACCTCTTTGTGTAAATGAATGTGCGCTCAGTCATGCCCCACACTCTCTCTTGTCCTTTTACCACGCGAGGAGACCTATTGGGTGTTGGATGTTCAAATGGGGTGTAGTGAGTACTATAGGGTTTTATACCATTTGGTACACTTTTAATCAATGCAGTGCGTGTAAAAACACTAGGGACAGGTTTTTTTCCAACTTGGTGTCGACAAATCAGATAACAGAGGTTTGAAGGTCCCTCTTACGCAATACTGCTTAGTAGATGGTGTCTATTTTCCGCTCATCTTTTCGCCAGGTTTTCTGCTTGGATCTTGTTTCACATCTATCGTTGCACTACAATATTCAGTCGGCTTTCGAGCGGGCAGCGTTCATGATCGACTCCCTATTCCACCTTCTATCAAGTACGTTTATCGCTCATCATCATGCTTATTTATACGTGTTCCAAGACATTTCGACGTTCAGCAGTTTGTCCGTTATTTTCTCTTTACCTGTCATTTCAACTGCACTGGTTCGGCTGGCATGATGTTGCGTACTGAGTACTTTTTTCAATTCTCATCCTCATTTCCTGCTTGCCATACGCGCTTACCACTCCATAATTTGGCGATGAAGGTAGTTTTATATAGCATAATTAATGAGATCTGACGTTGCGGTGCGGTGGTGCTCAGTATGAGTTCATATGTCTCCCCTCCCGTCCCGGAACACCCAGCTGTCTTGCGCGTGGGTTGGTTAATTTGATGCCTTTTGGCGACCAATTTTATATCCGCACGCGATGTTCTACCGATAGAATTCTGTCGCGGATATGGACTTCATATGCGTGTAAACACCGGATCATACCACCAAGTGATCAGTTGGAGCGTTTCCATAACTACCGTCCCACCTCATTTGCACGCTATATGTTTCAGTCGGTAAAATCGATGCGATAATCCAACTGAAGGCCGTTCATCTCATTGGAAGCGATCAAAATCCTGAATTCCTTCATTCTTAATGCAGAAAGGTCTATTGTTCGCTGTCATTCTGAAAAGCACTCATTATACACACTAGTCAGTTAAAGTCAGGAAGAACTTTATGAACCCATGGGACTGAAATTCCACAGGTCAATTTTATCAGACACGACATACTTAACAGGCAGCAGGATACAACAGATAACAGAGCTATGGATACCAGATTACAATATGTGACTCACTTGAAGTTCGGATGTGATGGGAGTACGGTTAACGAGCAGGACGGCTATACAGGAGCCGTCCAAATTATTCCAAATTTTCCGACATTCGTTCCAACAGTTAAGCAAACTGGCAGCGCATGCAGTTGAGAGAAACCTATTGGTAACTTTCACTGGGAGTGGGGCCATACCGCAGTCACCTTGAAAACACGCGCAACTTACACAATTCAGACAAAGGAAAGCAGAGGGTAGCGGCACATTCTATGACATCGAACACAGTACATCGGGACTGTGTGCCTGTAGATTGGATACCTGACCATAAATATTGCGGGGCTAATACAAGTTGACTGAATAGCTAAATAAAAGTCACAAAGGGGCACTGACGTGGGAGAAGAAAGCCACACTTTTGACCTGTACCTGCCACCGGAACGTCACAAACCAACACGACTACAATTTCCAAAAACAGTCTCAGTGTAGAGTGCATTTAAACATCCAGCTTTGATTTTGATAAGGCGCGACAGACAGTTCACTCGGTCCTGCTAACCGAGCTCAAATGCAATCTTCCTTTATCACCGAAGATGCTTCAATTGGTGACGAAAATCTATCAGCTCGAATTAAAATGTTTTCAAGTAAACGACGAACGTCAAAAGAGCGATTGAGGAGGTCACACAACAGCGAAAGGTCAGGAGTAGTGAAGAGTGAGATATTGACTGCGGCATTCCTGTCCTCCATGTTTAACTAACCTTCAGACGAACAAGTGCTATCCCAGAGCAACTGCGTAAGTTAGGTAATTCTTCCTACCACAAATTTTTTACAGCAGTGCCAATACGCACTGACTGAGAAGTACCGCCGAACAGAGCTTATGAATGGGGAGGTCACTAATAAAGGTAAGAGATGAGACATATTTAGAAATTAACGTGGTTGCCCGGGCCTGAAGAAGTTAAAAATGGAATGGAAAAAGTTGTTCAATACCTTCATATCTGAATTGCAAGATCTCAGGATTTTTAAAGATAATAGTAAGTTCCTACCCCATTTTGTCAGCATCCTTCACCTTATTCGCGAACTTCTCCTTTGAAATCGAATTAATCAGCTTCCAAGGAAGATTTACACTTCTCATGTGACACACCATGTTCTAGGTGTTATGAACTTGACTCTACATGACTCTCCCGGCGAAATCCGCCTCGCGTACTAAGGTTCGTGGCAAATAGGAGTACTCTGAGCGTTTGGCTTCATCGTGTTAGTTTTATTAAACGGATCACAGGCACGCTTGGGTTGTGTTTTCAAAACAAGCAAGAATACTTCTAGACTGCTTTTCCCGTTTCCGTCGCGTTTTTTAGACACAGTTACAGATAACTGAAAAACTGTTCAGAAGCCAGAGACTTCCGGTTGTCTTAGCGACTCTTAATGGAACGTCAACTTTTGGTACAAGACTGGTCTGTATGACAAAATGCAATTCATGCTAGTTCTGTTGCACCAACTGTTCGGAACACACTTGTCCAACAAAAAGTCGGTTGTCGAAAAGCTAACCGTGGTCTGACGATGGCGGAGCCGGACGCATCACTGCAATTTTCGTCACACTTGAGTTACACTGCTGCTTAGAAACCTTGCTCAATTGACGTACCACACTTGTTGACTCGGAAATTAAGATCTAAACCAGGAAGAAGGTCTCAAAGAGTTGACTACCTTGGTTTTTAAGCATAAGGATAGGGCTAACTGATGGACCGGTCGGAGTTGTCGACCCCGGAAGTTTGGACGAGTGAATCCGTACCAACTCTACTATGAGTTTGTATGTGCTTGTTGGCTCACAACTCAACCATAGATTTTCCGATCTTGTAGCAACTATAGTGCATTCTTGTTCCAGCATCATGGTTCGTTGCTGGATAAATTCCGACATAACAAACTCGACTTGTTACGGATCCTTTCTTCGAACCAGGATGGCAGATGATTTTGCCTCTTTAAAATTGTTGAAGGGAGCCAATAGTAGGTAGTTATAAAATTTTAGGTAGCCTGAACTTTTTTCACCATTCAATTGAAGGAGTTTCCTCCTCCCTTGTTCCCGGAATGGAATAGTCCCATTTATGCGAGAAAGTAACCTACTTCGTGGTGCAATTGTGACCCGAACTCCAGTTTCAGTGGACCACACGGTGCTTGCCATTTATATTTCGCCACCCGTTGAAATGTCTGGCCATACTGTCTTTCGGTATATATGTGCTTGCCAACTATTTTTTACTTTCTTCACTGTATTGAATCACACTTTTTGAACCTAAAGGTGTCGTATGTGCCGATGACCGACCCGATCTCCTACAAGCTTGTCTCCCCGCATTTCTTCGGCTCGGTGGTGCATTTCCTAGTCTAGCCCCGGTGATTGTCCGACTTCTTCTCACTGTTGGTACCCTGATATCAAGCGTTCTGCCAGACGAGGCCCGTGATAGACTTCGGCTGCGCACATCTGATGAGAAAAGTAAGTTTTTTTTCCCGGGAGGTTGGTATTGTTCCTCAATCGATAACAAGTCTGAGCAATCCGGAGACCTGCTAACCGAGTCCAATCGACGATGGTCAACAACGAGCTTATGAAAGAAAATAGTGTTGATTGATCTAAAAATAATAACGCACTGGAGCGCACCTAATCAAACGTTTTACGTGTTGGTAACATCATGAGAAGGTACTGAGGGAAGCTATTTTATCGTGTAGATTTTTCTGCTGGCAGTATAACCAATCCGTGTCACCTGGAATAATCGGCCGTGGAGTGAGTTGTGCAGTTGCTTATCGTCTGTTTTTAGCGCCACGTCTAAATCTTTGAAGTCATGTTTCAGAAAGGAGCACAATTCGCAGACTTAGGTTACTGGTCACAGCCTTGCTTTATGTGACATTTTCACAATCGTAGGAAGTGTTGCCTTATCGCGCATCAGTGTCACTCTCAGAATTACTAGGCTTTGTTTGGCAAAGCAGCTCTGATGTGCGCTACTATATGAAACATCAGCACAAGCCTGATGCGTGACAAGCTGACTTGATCCGACTGTATCAGTGCAGGCCATTCGCAAGGATATTTTCCCTTCTCATAAATATCTATCAGCTCTCGGAAGCCAACTGTTTTCCAACTCCCGAATCGACCGATGTGCACTCAATATTCTGATTTTCATCCGTGTTTCTGTACCACTTACAACAGTGTCACAATGGAGGAGAGGACTCGTAGGGATGTTGGGCAATTTTTTTTGTTGAAAACATGAAAAGCTGCTCTCATACACAATACATCATAAATAGTGCACAGATAATGCACATCTGTTGGGCATCATAAAGGTGGGGATAGATGAATATGGACCCTAGTCTCGAATATTTTAAGATAAGAATTCGAGAAAAAACAGGACGTTTGGAAGCGAGCAACCCAGGCGAACCTTGGGAATGGAAACAGATTTGTCCGGTAACCGAAACGAGTAACTAGGAAGTCTTAGGTAGATGGGGCGATTGGAGAAGTGGAGTGAGAGAGTCGAGTTCATCGGTGATAAACTAACGAGATAGGGCTACATCCCGACGACGAAACGGCATGCACACCATAGATCAAAGTATGAGTCCATGAGACGTTGAATACTATCTAGGAGGGAAAGTATGTGTGTTTGCCCCAAAAGTGGCAGCAGCATTCAGCAGTGGGATCAATCTGGATTTGCGCAGTATATGTTGGGAAATGGAAAAATACTTAGAAGAGCGAGCATTCTAGGGGCTCGTGTTGCAATTACTTTCACATACGAAGACCAACTGAGGTTGTTTTCGAAAGGACATATCGAGAAACGAGGATTCGGTTGATCGAGGCATTACGTTCGAATCTCAAGGGGTTGAAGTTGGCGCAGAAACTTGTTTGAATTCCATAAAAGTGAATTTAGCCGCGTTTCACGAGCCCCAAACGTGGATGTTTTTATGGTCGACGTTCAGCGTTTTGATGGCACCCACATGGATAACACTGATTCCGGATGAGCTGCATCTTTGAGCAGCATAGGTGTTAGAAATGTGGAAGTCTGCATCATCTGCAAGGATCTGAATGCAACCAGAAACAGAGGAAAGGAGGTCATCGATAAAGAGGGTGAACAATTTGCAAAAGTAGTAGAATCTTGTGAAACTCTTGTGGTGACCTTCCGACGACAGCAAGTGCACCGTCAAGGCACATCTCAGTCGAAAGATTTGTCAGGAAGTTTGCGGTTCGATTCACCAAGTCAGGATGTAGTCAGTGCATTGGCAGTTTGGCAATCAGTTTGTCATGCCATGCTCGACTGAAGGTGTGCGAGTCATCGAGGCATATCGATTCGGTTTCGCCCAACGAGTCTAGAACATATGACTATACATATGACACGTACTCAAGTGGTACGGTGGGGCATGAACTCCTAATTTTGTTTTCTAGGTCATGTAGGAGTTCCTTTGCCAGAACTGGCTCCAGGACTTTAGATAAGACAAGGTCGCTAGAAGTGGGGCCGTACTTGTCCCGGTCAGACACAGTCACACTTGATAGTAAGGAGCATGTAAAAACTTTTCCAAGCAGATAGATGGAACTGCGCCGGAAGGGAGCAAAAGACGAGATAAGTGAGAAATGATTTGTATCCAAATCTGAGTTACGTATTGGACGACCGGGAAGCTCAGGAGTGTTTAGCGCGGTTGAACTACTCTGGTTGTGATGGTGGGTAGGGAAAAATAGTTTTGAGCTTCAGTATGGACTGGGATAGAAGGGGGGTAGGAAAGATTATTGAATAGTTTGGCCCCATTTTGGGGGACGAGTTCAAAACCGCACTGGGGTCAGGAGTAGGAGGAGTGGAGTAGGAACAGAAACTCCGACCTACTGCTTTTGCAAGATTTCAGAAGTGTGGATTTCCGGAAGGTATACTGGCCCCTTTGTCTGAGAATTATAGTCCACTAGGACAGCCAGAAGACTTAAGTTGACATTTCAAATTATTTTCGTCAGTCGCAAACGTAAAACATTCAATATTTATGGGTAGTTGACATAGTAACAACCAGTTAATTACATCAAAGGAAACATTGCTTTGAGGAACGCGGTTGTTCGGGTTCAGTTCCAGGGCAGTCGGATAACCTGGATCAATAGCCTATGCGCACACAGTTTGAGCTGTTGTGCTCTCATCAACATTACTTCACAGGAAGCCTGCAGTTTTGAGTTTTGATTGCGTAATAGTATGGTGAAAGCATGAACAAGATCAGCTAGGTGACCTGTCCCAGAGTAATGTTTGGCAGTGGACTACCTCCAGCTCTATTTGGCTGTTAGTGTCGCAACCTCTGTATCAGCTGATGTGGAATATGCTCTGAGATCTTTTAAGATAGCCCGCGGTCAATATATTTGCTTAGGATTATATTTTCTACCCTCGTCGATGATCATCGTACGGAAATTGCGAGCGATAACATAGTCCAAACGAGATGACGGGAAGGGAGGCGGGAACGCCAACGTTTACATACTCACTTTTTTTCTTTTAACAGCACAAAGACACGCACGATTAAACCATCTTAGGAATGAGGGTTTCCAGGATTTATGACACTCTGCGAAAATCTCAAAGCCGTAGGCATGGTAGCCGAAGAATTGTCGCATACGTGTTCAGTCAATAGAGGAGTAAAACCAACAAACATCAAGACAGGAGTGTGTGAGTAGAATTTAAGTGTGAACAGGCATAACACAGTCATCAGAAAAGCAGAGGGTTCAAATGAATATGACGAGGTGATTAAAATAAGGCCCGAGGTTTGTGGGGAACTGCCGTCGCAGGAAGTTGGACGGTTTGGAGCAAAGAATTGACAAGCGCAAGGCTGCGTCCTTGTGTGACTGGATAGATGACTTTTCAGAGTTGTAGACACTGAAATCGCCGAGGACGCAAATTACAACAATTGGGGCGGACTTCAGTATGTGTTCGTAGCTGGTACTTAATAAGCGGAAAATTTGAGCAGTGCCACTGCCGTCGGGTGATCGATATACATAATATACCATTTTGAGATATGACGATTTTAGGTCAAAAATATTGAGAAAAAAACAGGTGAACAGCAGTTGAGTGAGGGTAATGGAAGTGGAAAGAGATAGAGGAAAACGACTATAGTCACAAACTGCACCCTCAAAATGGAAGCAACGATGTAAAAAATAACCGGGACACTTGAGACATGGGATTACGGTTGCCGGATGTTTTTCTCGATAAGAAACAGGGCAGTTGGGGCGGAAGATGTTGAAGCGATGGACTGAGTTTATGTTACTGTTCAAGCTACGAATGTTGCAGAGTGATGTTTTAAATGTGTGAGTGGAGCAGCGAGTTTCCATCAATTTGTATATATATTCATGTTTATTCAAGGTTTGAAAGACAGATATCTCAACGCAGTTGCTTGGAGTTGCAAACCACATAGGTCTCCTATAGATTGAGCAGTGGCACTTCTTCGGATGGCGGGATAAGTCACCCGGATCTACCGCGAAGTTCAACTAACAAAGTACCCTTTCTCCACTACAAGCTAGGTTAAAGCAGCTCATTCGGTCCTCTCAGAAAGGTTGTCCCATTAGAGTGGGATAGTTAGTTAAATTGGGATCGTTCCACTAGGATCATCGCACTTTTTTGACAGTTGTGCCATATATTTTACTAAGGTCAAGCGTTTTCGTAACCAACCGTATGCTTGACCCATAAGGGTCCAAAAAACTTTTTTGTCTCCCTTAGTAAGGTGTTAGTTCTCTTTTCCCGTGAGTCTGACATCTGGTCTGATAAAAAGCCACATCATTCATATCAAAACATTTCAACCTGGAAATGCATTAGCAGATGGAGCTGGATCATACGGTTGATGAATATCATCTATCGACCATGCTCATACTGATGTGATGGCACACTGCCTTCTCGATTTCTGAAATTCTCATAAAAGTCTTATGATTGTGCTGGACTTTTCTGTCTCATTAACCCTCTCCCATGGTTATTTAGTGCAGAGCAAAGTACAGCGACCCTCCGTACGTCCAAACTTTGAGAAATTTTGGAAGTTATTTTTCCGGAAAATGTTTTGGAAACAGTGTTTAGATTGATCCCTTAGCAGCGTTTCAAGCCAAATGAGTAGTTTACAAGGCTGTTTGACATTTAGTGCGTCAGGAAAACCGATCAGCAAGATCTCGTCCGAATAATAGGTTGAAACGTTGTTGGATATCGGTTAATTTTTTTGTTGGCGCGGATTATCAAGTGTAACGGTCGATGGATTAGGGGCTTGTTTTTCACATTCAAAGCACTTGAGTTGATGTTCACTTTTGGATATCTTTTAGGGGTTTTATTGATCCGTGCATGTGAGGTAGTGCCCCAAAAAAGAGTGGAGGGATTACCTGAATGTTGTTTGGCTTGGGCTCTGTATTTTAGAGCTAAGCCACTTCTCTTAAGTGACATCCACACGCTGCCACGTGTTAACCCTGTTGTGCACGCTCGGCAGTTCAAAACACCTGTTCTAATTACGCTTGAAGATTTCTACTACCTCGGCTATCATCAAATGTTGTAGTGTGACCCGTAGTCTTAGGACTTACACGTTTTCTCCATGGATTCTGTCTTTTCTAGATCACGTCCTGCGATTCTTGAGCTTTTTAATCGATCCCGCGTGCTAGTAGAAACATATCCTATTGGTTGTTTGTGCACAACTCGGCCTACCTTTAGGCCTATTTAGCGACCCACAAACCAAAGGCGATACATTGCTTAGTAATAAGTCTACCGATTTTCCACAAATTTCGCTGGAACTAACATTCCTACCTGTAATTGATCCTAATTCGTCTAAAACTCGGTTTCCTTGCGTTGCGATTAGTTCGGTCACTATTGAATTATTGCGTACGTTTACTATGAAAGAGTTTTGTTCCCACATAGTAATGCTCTTTACCGGCTTGACCGTTGTCTTTTCGTGTCCGCATGTCAACTCCGATTTTAGCTTTTCATCTATCGTGTATTGACGGATACCCAACCCGGAATTATGCTTCGGTCATTTGTCGATTCATACTACTCATATGAAAACGCCGCACTGGCGAGAAAGATAGTCGTATATCACGAAGTATTTCAGGATTGAAGAACTCCGTCCTGTTAAAGAACGATAGTTACAATGAGTCCGTTGTGTATAGTTTACGCACGGGGTCTGCTTGTCCAAAATTTACATCATGCAGTTTCTCGTTCTGGTTCACATTGTGTTTTATTGTGCGCGCAGACGGGCCGTGTTTTTCTTTAACTCCCTTTGTTCATGGTATTGAGGGAACTTGGCCTTACCAGGAACAAGCCGACTACTACGCCCTCTGCTTGCTCTCGACGCGACACTGTGCCTTCTGCCACCCCAATGATTTATGCTATTGAATGCGTACTCGTGAGTAATATAACTTGTTTTACAATTTCTAGGACCGGAGCCCGCCACCTGGACAGCTGCGACGTACGACTTGCCCTTGCTTGATCGGAGCATGCTCTGCCTAGAGCACGTGATGTGGACATTCGATAAGCTAATTCACAGATGTTCTGCCCAGCGTTACCTTTACTATCCTCCTGAACTTACATGCTGATCCTCAGCTCTGTAATATCTATCATGCTTTCTTACCAATCCGACATCCAAAAGCTTTCCACCATTGCTTCTCATCAACCACGGGTCAAGTGGTCACCATTACTTTTGGATTGTAATTCCGTTTACTTATGGGCAGTGGTGCACTACGAATAATTTCATGGATGGTTTGTTGAGCAGCAATACACGCGAGCCGTATCCTCTTGCCGTCGTAATAGCTGTCTTAGTGTGCACTGCCCAATAAATCCAAAAAAACTGACTCTACAATGCGACACCGATTCCTACGTCCACGAGACAAAGGACAGCAACATCAGTAATCGAAAGCCCCAGGTGTCGATTTGGATGCTGCAGTTAGTCCCCATGACTCAAACACCAAAACTATCTCTGCCGTTAAGAGTGGAGAGTTTCGTCACCCGACGAACTCTTGGATCATGCAGACAGTCTGGTTTTCGTCTCCCTGTACAACCGAAATTCCGCGTTATTTTGATGTCATCTTTTACAAACGATTACTGATGCCACCGGGCGGTACGTCCAACGTGCACTCGATCAACCCTTATATATCTGGGAATTCAGTTACCTAATTTACAAGTTCCCGTGCTTCAGTAATATGACTCGACTTATGACCTAGTATTGGGACACTTGTCCCAATCTGCCCCATTACGAGGTTCCAATAAATTTTGAAAACCGGTTTAACAAGTTCGGTTAGCAAGTTCTTTATTCAAGTCAAAGAAGACGACTATTTCACACTATCTACCTCCAGTATGAAGATGCTAGCTTCCCCCGCATGGCTTTCACATATGATCGACTCGATGCTCGGAGATGCCGCGGTCTGAGAGGCCGCTGGAAAATGTTTCGTTGGAATTAATGAAGAGAATCTATCTCCATAAGGCTTTTCTAGAGACATGATGCATTGCAGTTAATCCCAATAAGGATGACGTAACTCCGCGTGCCTACATCTCATGTGGTACGTACCACTGTCCCATCTGATCACTTCCACTGCCAGTAAGTTTGGATGTCGATTTCAGCAGTAGTAACTGTCTTGCTTAGTCACTATAGATACTTCCACACTAGTCTGCTTGCGATTGATACGGCAGAAACAGACTCTGGCATGATTTGATGTACTTTTCACGTCCATTCACTGTGAAACACCCGTATCCCTTGTGACTGGATTTAATAACCTCCGTAAATAAAAGTGAATTCAGATAAACGCATGTCAGTAGGTCCATGGTAGTAGAAAAATGTTCAAATTGTGCATGAACCCACACCATTGATACAGCCAGGTGCAGAGCGATCCGTTGATGAAAATAAATGAGGTGGCCATCTGTGCTCTACTGAAATGGAAATGCTTCAGCAATGTTTGAACATGTGGCACAGCGGGCTGCAATCATTGATAGTACATTTCATCTGGAAATAACTGGGAAACCTTGTAACACTTCTCCCTAGTTGACAACCTTGTAATTCATTGTGGGTTCGAGTTTGACTGATGCCCCCAGCTATCAGCATCCAAGGTGCCTTTAAATCGGTTGGTCACTTGTCTGTAGTGATGGCCTCATCATATCGGTCCTATGAAACCGAGGACACTTACCTTAATGACTGGTTTGGCTTGAACCGACACCACTCCGAACATCTACAAACAGCTCCTAACACCTAGATACATCTGTCAAGAAGAGACCGAATCTTCTTGTTGATTTGCATACCTCAGCGACCCACTAACCTATACTACAGGATAACCTTGCAGCATTTACAGGGTCTCCCATCAGGTTGGTCAATGGATGAAGGTCTGACAAACGGTCTCTTGGACCAAGTGGATCAAGTGTGACAACCAGTTCCTTGAAGGTTTAAGCGCTCTGGTAGCACTGCATTAACCACCGCTGCGTTGTGGTCAGGTTTTTGAGGCTAGTGAAATTGGACTACGCGGACGACATTGTCCAGTTACTTACTGATCATCAATCCGCAGTCTATTATAGGCAGAATATCGGAAGTAATTGTTTACCTCGGTATGGGCTTTGCTCCCTCAAAGCGCAAAGCGTCGGTACAAGATTTTCAGTCCCACTGTCATTCCGAAACCCCAAGGAGGGGAAATTAATCTCGTTTGACCGGTTTACCAATCTGGACGGCTGCATAATCTGCGACCACTTGGTAGGGAAAGTCAATGCACACATTATCAAGGCGCAAACGAAACTCGCCAACTATCGCCATAAATGAATTTCATTTAGGCAAAAGGGTGATGTGTGCAAGGCAACCGTAAGAACAGTCTTACTCTATGGTCGCAAAAATTGATCCGTCCGATCCGAGGGCATTAAACGGATTGGACCTTTTGATAACTGATGTCTCGCAGCATAACGGGCGTTAGCTGACTGCAGCGTGTTCGCAAATAGCTAATGCGTAAACGAGTACTTGGTCACGAAACAGGATCACTAGAGCAGCACCAAAAGAAACACTGTTCCCTACTACTTGTTGGCCAAAGGCTCACGAACATGACTTGGCGACTATCGTCAAACTGAGTTCTGTGGGCACCCCGCCGGTCGGGGTCCACGTCACCCGCATTTTGTGCAAAAATAACTTACATCACACAGCACGTAACCGGTCCCAGTGGCGTGGGTGCACCACCTAGTAGGGCTACCCAAGTAAATCTTATCCATCGTCGTACGTTATGCGCATGTTGAGTGAGGTTTGCAAATGATTCTGGGTCAGTCCAATTGATGGCGTCCCGCTTCAACATGATGCTCAGATGCGTTTATCTCTGCTACTTCAAGGTGTAGGTACCTTGTTCTTCATCCATCAATAACAAGCGTCCACCACTCTTAAGTTACCGATCAACGACATCAATGCGTAAAGAATCCTTCCCGTTTCGCACATCACCAGCAAACGAAATCGTGGCAGCTGCAATCAAGGTTTACGTATGATGCGGTTGACGTCGAAACTTTTTGGCTAATCTTGCTGGGTTGTTACGTGTCGGATCAGTCTCGTCATCTTTGAGAGTGCGTTTGCGACAAACAGAGCGCCTCTCTTGATAGGAAGTACAGCTAATCATTCACATTGAGGGTCACTTTTTCGTGTTCGGGGATTACAGTAAGCCTCCTAAATATACGCCTTCCACCGCAGCTTGCACGAATCAAAACACCCCAAACCACGTTCGGTCGATGATTGAATTAGCTAACTTAGTGGAAAGACAAATAATAAGCAGCGATCTGTCATAACTAGCTTCATGCCCTGCCTTTACAGCACAAGTCTAGTGTACAAACACATTTGCGAGCGCTTCGTGCCTTCGTTTGTCCCAGATATCTGGTTGCCACCATCCACCGTTGTTTGAGTCAACGTTCCAGTCTTTATCCCAATTTATTCAACAATATCACAAGATGAGAATGACGGACTGGAATTCATTTTCAAACTTCAATGTTCAGTTAGGCACAACAAGATGAACTGCATGCTGACGTCTTACGCCTCGTTCATTTCCTGAAATCTAGTCTCCATTTTGCCTTCTACCATCGGTTCGGTTTCCATTGCTAGTGTGTTGGTGTACATGATGATGATGAATTGTGTGATTTCCAGTTGTGTTTACGCAGTTGATTGACGTAGTCGTCAAAACAATGTGGCAAGGAATTACGATGGTTGACCTGTGATGATCGTGAATTGAGATTGGCGTGTAAACTAATCAGGAGGGTTAGATGTGCTAACTAGCACAAGCACAGGATAACGGAGACAGTGAAAACGTGTGCAACAGTTACCGGTCTGCTAAACCGACTGGTCGATTGATTACGAAAAGTGCAGAAAGCTTTGGCATGACTGGATTTTCGGAATACGGTCGGTGTGATCCAGTATTCGGCTAGAGATACCAAGCGGTGTGACTGCTGATGAGTAGCAGCAAATTTCTTGACGGTCTTTAAACTTATTTTGGATGTAGGCAGCTGAGAACGAACTTCTGATCGAGAGATCCGTGGCATTTCGGTTGCTACTATCTAGGTTTGGGTAACCTCCACTCTTGTGCTTCCCTCGAATTGAATGGCAGAGATATGGGAAAGGTTCCACAGATGACAGATTTGATTCTTGGGATTTTGTCACTCTTGTGCTCTTGCAGCAAAAAAAAAACAAGCTTTGACGTGACGCAAGGAAGAAAACAATCGGAAGTGTCATTCGACTGACCATGGTCGGGGCTCATTTATTTGATGCACCACGTTATTCAAACACAACGTGAAATTAGTGTCCTTAAAGAGATCACTATTTAAATGCACAATCCCAAAATGGATTGACTGCAAACACTGATGGAAAGTGAAATTCCATCGTTGCTTATCGGAGTAAAACAAAAAATGTTACAAAAATACTGACTACAAAGTGAGAATGGTATCTATGGAAGTGGGTCGGTTGAACTCAAGTTTCATTCACCGAGAATTCTTGTGGAGCCATCCAGGTTGCCGACATACACCTTGCGTGTCATGCCGATGAATAGGCCGGTTTCCACCACTCCTGAAAGTGAAAGGGGAATTTATTAGGTGTTGTTATCGTGGGAAATTCAATTACGCGATACATCTTAAATGGGACAAAACGATAACCTCAGACTGCAAAAAATCACACAACGCATGGTTCTTCACATACCCCAGGTCTGCTCTACCCGCACGAGAAGCCGAGGACTTTCTGATTCCGTGTTTTGACCCACCGACGGGTGTTCTACCGTTTAGGCTGATGTGGTAGCACTAGATCCCTGGTTTGGGTAGTTCACCGTATATATCAACCAAAGTTCCATTCTGACGTGTAGACAAAAATAACGATTGCATCAACGGCAACCTTTTGATAAGTGAAAATTCCATGCGGCTAAATGAGAATCAGGCTTCTGCAGAGCTGCTCACTGAATTTGTCACTCAGAGCTAACATCCGTTTCGAAACCCGCCTGCTGTTGAACCACAGTGCGTAGTGTGTAACCGCCGGAGCAACCCGTGATCCCGTCTTAAGCTGAAAGTTCTACGACTTAGGGATTAAGACAAGTCAGTACATTTTTTGGAACGTGCCATCACGATAACTTGATATCCTACCAGTCAGGCTTTTAAGATACAAATTTTGGTCCAGTAATATAGAGTAATATATTTTCTCTTTACTATTCAGACCCGCCTGTCTGAAACCAGTTTTTTCGCGTCTCTCTCAGATTCGACATGCACGCGAATACCCCATGAGCATTTGACGCTTGACCTAGTGAATCAATTATTGCAAACCCTTCACGCGCACTTTTCGACCACCTGCATCACCACGTGTTGTGCGCACAGGTTTGTGTTAAATCATACGATTTACCGTTTCCTCTGGTTATGCCGTTTCTGCAGCGTTTTCATGAGAATTCAATGCCCTGTTTGGACTTGCACCAATTCGCGCATCAGCGTAGAAGGAAATCTCCATAATTTGATACTTGTACATGTTTCGTATACGTATTTTTATGCGTGTAGTACCGGAACTTATTGATAAATCTCGAGTCCTGGCCTGTGATTCCAGTCATCACTTAATTGGGCTTCGCATAATAAACGAAGTATTCTACAATATGATCATCTCTTGTCTAGGTTTAGAAGTCTTGACAGTATTCCGGCAGAAAACTCACCCTCGGTTGCACATACCTTTCCTTGCGTTGGCTTGTAATCCAATAAATCAGTAGAGTATCCACACCACTTCTACGAAGAAACACCTTCAGATATATCACAATGTACCCTCGATAGGAATGTTTTCTCCTGAGAGTATAAACCAATAAAACAGCATCTCACATTTTCTGAACTGGATTGGCGAAACTTGTGTATTCCCATCAGCTTATATCAGAGGATGGAGGGAATGCTTCAGATGATGCGCGACTGCTTTTCTTCATCCAGGAGAAGAACAACCGAGTAGGATGAAAACTATGGATATACCCAACTAGTGGATGATGAGTTGAGCAAAAAATAGTTGGGTTCCGCTTAGTGTGGACTTGTGGTCTGTGGTGCCTATAAATCACGCACACAGCAAACGAGTGCGACTTATTGTGGTAAGCCATGAGTTAAGCCTTCTTGCACAGCGATGGTCACAAACCGTCGTTTCTGCCACCGTTGTTGGTTTGGCTTCTCGAAAGTTTCAAAGATTTGGTGCTTCTTTACTGCTTCTGGACTTGTTCGTCACTATGTAAAGGAAACCACATGCAGAGTAGTTTGTGCTGAATAATTTGCTGGCACCTGGCGAAAAGTTGAGAGAACGTGACTGTTGAGCGAATAGGAGGGGTACGACAAATCCTTACGGACCGAACTTTCCGCTGTAGGAGGCTCGTTTTAAGAGTAACCTTAAGGGTGGAACCACACTTCCCACTGGTAAATCCGAGGACCATGATTTGAGCATGCATTCTGTCTGATTATCTGACGGCTATCCACTTTCATGATACGGTAAAGCTCTTCAGTAAAGGACCAAAACGTCCGGAGTGTTTGTTCTTCAGGCTATACCTCCCAATACTCAACAGCGATTGATCTGTCCACTCTCAGCCACCTTGCAATGATAAAACCCAACGATATGAGGTATGATTCTTCCAAGTAATTAATCAGGAAAGACTTTCTAACGACTTTTGAACGATTTGCATTCAGAGTACGTTATATTTGCGTCAATTTTAGACCGTATTCACTTCGAAAACCCGAAGTCTTCAATAGATATCGGTGCTATTTCGAAACGTCCCTACGGCCTTCAACACAACTTGTGCCTATTTCGGTTCAAAAAAGTGATCGTCTGTATTGTACGCATCAGCAGATAAGAGATCCAGCAAGCCCAATTGTAGTCGTGTTCTCCGGCACCGATTCGGTGGATATTTCGTTCATTTTACGTGCGAAAGACCGCCAACGTTATTACAGGATTTGGATCTTATGAGCCAGTTATGACACCTGCCTTTTACTCCGGTTTACAGATAACGAGATCCATGGTCGGAAACCCAGTACAAGTGTGACGGACATCGAACTGGTCCTAAACGAAATAACTATGGAACACTCGGATTCTTCACTAAGCGATTAGTCCGCGGAAGGCTGTGATGATTAAAAAAATCGATTATATACGGACAGCCCGGTGGTTATTCCCAACTAAACTATCATCCTGGCGACAGAATCGAGTTCTCGATTTCGAATCTCATTACTCAGACGAATAGGATGTGGTGAGACCTGAAAATGCACTTGTATGGCATTCCTGAAATAAACCAATAAGCCACATTCAAACTATAAATGTAGTGAAAGTCAGCACCAACCTGGCATATGAAGGAGTGTGTCTTCAACTTTACGCCAATCGTAATTGGCCTGAGGGTCAAAATGCCAGTCTAAGAGGAAGTTGCCATTGTCGGTTAGTTGCGGTCCCTGAGAGAGAGAGGGGAATGAGGGAATGGGAGGCCAGAAAAGAGGTGTCGGCATATGAAACAAATATGGGAGTAATGGACGTATGATATTGAGTCTTTTGGCTTGTGTGGACTGAAGGTAGTGTTCTGGCGTATGGCCGTATGGCGCTACAAGGAGTTTCGGAATTAACCTGTCGCACAGTGGTGAGAAACCCGGCTGTATGCTGACGATTTCCGCTCTTTCAGATTTGCTATCCAGACATATGCCTGACATTATTTATTGTGCCACACGCATGCTTAAGGCGAGTTAATCACGCTGCTGATCAGCCGCTCGCACCCGAACGGATAGGTGTTCAAACTACTAACCGAGAGGTCGCGCGTTCGAAACTCTGGAGTTTAGTGAGGTGCGCACTGTTTATGGTCCCCAATAAGGATGAAACAGTTGTGCAATGCTTCTCGGCTTTTCAGCATAGACTGGCTTTACTTGAAGGACGGAATTTCAACTGAGTTCCTAAATCCCTTCACACTACCGACGAGCAGACAGTCGATGCTTTTGCCCGAAGCCTGATAATCCATTGATGGACTGTTACTTACGTGCTAAGATAGGCGCCTTTTCTCAAACAAACTAAAAAGTGTTGCCGAATAAACAAACAGCAATGAATAAACTTACCATTTTAGTTCCTGCAGGCCTCAGGAGGGGATTACCACCCAAAACTTCCTTGATTCGTATCTGAACCGGCTTGATCGCCATTGGTACCACCTCAATCGGAAGACCCTTTGTCCATTGTGTGCCCAAATTCTTGGAGCATTTCCTGCGTCAGTATAGAGAGGAAATTCTTGGCGAAGGGGCACGCTTATTCAAAACATCATTGATAGGTGAACTAGGGGCAAAGTCACAGGATTCCCCGTCCCCAGTGAACGAAGCCATCAACGGAAATAGTTCATTGTGGCCTTTCCTAGAGAGTAAACTCTCTGCGGAGGTAACGTCTTTAATACAAAAACCGTGTATCAGGGTGTCTAAAATTTCGAAAGACTTGGGGAACCTGACATGGGCGTTTTTGGTAGACGAATAAGTGTTCTTCGGATTGTCACTTAGTATATGGCAATTCACACTAAATTTCTCCATCAGAATTCATGGATGTTGCGTCAAAGTGAACCTGTTGCTTATTCCATGTGCCGGATAGCATCCATTCACTTTCATTGTAGGTTTCGCTCGTGTATATCTTGTTTTCTGCAGCAAACTCATCGGAGTCTTCAAGGATCCTCAGAACTATATGAGTACAAGGGACGTCGCCAAGCAAACCCTCAAAGTCTCGCACGGTTATCCCGTAAATCATCTTAAAACATAGTCGCCACCCTAGTACCTCCTTCCGTCACAGGTTACGATAAATCCAGGGTCACATTTTGATAGCTACATTGTGCAACATAAGCTTTAGTCACCTTTTCGGGGACATCCTGTGCAGATCATGGTAAAACAGATGCACCAAAATCAAACTTGGCTCAACAGGCCATTTACTCGCATCCTGTTCTCACCAGCGCTCCTTGATCAAGCCTTAAAACCAGTAGCTGAACGCGAGCACGCCACGACAGGCAACCACTACATGATCAATGACAACAAAGAACTAGTACTGGGAAAGTAGATGTGTTGTTCACTGTAATGTGACGTAGAGCTCAGAACTCATTCAGTGGTGGCAATACTTTTCAAGCTTTGAATTGCAACCGGTTTTCAGCAGA
Organism: Opisthorchis felineus; assembly: GCA_004794785.1. Lineage (NCBI taxonomy): Eukaryota > Metazoa > Platyhelminthes > Trematoda > Opisthorchiida > Opisthorchiidae > Opisthorchis > Opisthorchis felineus. The sequence continues at coordinate 2,012,326 of SJOL01009403.1, read as the reverse complement.
TTTTTAATGGCTCAGAAAAACATCCGCCTATGGTGGTGCATTCATTCCACTCGACTCGGAGTACACGAGAGCTAAGATACTGCTAAGTTGTCCAAACCTAGGCAACAGCGACCGAAAAGCGGGAGTTGGGTTCCTACGACGAGCCCTCCGGTTAGTGGCCTTGAGCCATCTCAAGCCTGGAAGCTACGTACGCGTTGAGTTGCATCTAATAACTAACCCGTTTCAGAATGACCATATGGTTGCTGGATTGTATAAGATTACTCGGTAGTTTTAATGCACAATCATACTCGTGGCCTTTGTCGAGGTAAAATCCCTCCTTGGGTAACAATCGCGGACTCTGAAGGGAGGTCTTTGGTGGTCTCATCAGCGGAAGAAAAATCCTGCATAAATCTAGCGGGAAATGCTCGCCGTGGACCCTTCTAAGGAGCGACCTCTCTTGAGATACTATTGTACTCACAAGACACCACTGTGTTAAGGCCGCCTCAACCCCTAAATGGTACACAATTTAAGAAGCTCTGAGAAAATGACCTCACAACTCGCGAAAGAAAACAATTTGGTTCCACTAAATTATATGTATTCAAGCAACTTAAGGGGATTGGTATTGGTACATTTGTGACCAGTATACTTAAGGTAGCATGCACTGAAATTCTATCTCAAGTCCGTGACCCAGTGACAATGAGATAAATGGGTGCTAAAATCATGGGTATCACATAAGAGTGGAGAAAAAATGCAAACAATAAAATGGCCCAGTAGTTATCGGTGGCCAGGTATGTCTGGGCCAGAGCTGAACAAGTGCCGTGAACCATTATAATTCTGATCTATTTTGGATTGTCGCGAACAAGCCGACCTGAAGAGGCCCGCAAAGCGGCCACATGTATCAACCAAGTGTCAAACACCTGTGGGATTTAGCTAAGTAATGGCACCAATTGAATATTATGTGAATTTATGGTATAATTTACTGATAACTCGGCAGTTTGGCAGCAGCCAAACGAAAAAATTAAAAGTGGAACCAGTTGTGCAACTGAGTCCACGCGGCCAATCAATAATCAATACTCCGGTTTCGATTAGATTGGATATCATGAGGTAGACAAAGTTGCTAGACGTACAGTGCTGTCACATTCGACTCATCGCGGTTATGTGACGGCTTCAACACTGGAACGTTTTCCCATCAACGATGGGGAGAACGAGCACGACGATATTGTGAGCGAGAAAAAATAGAAGATACGACGGGTTTGAGTATAGATGGAAATAAGACAACCACTAACATATGTAGCGGTGTCTTCCCCATCGCCAATGAGAGAACCGGATAAAATAGTTCCTTTAAGGGACACTACTCATAAGGTTGCCGAAAATTCTTCGACAGCCCGCGACTGCTTTCGCCAGTTTTGGGGCTCATCAGGTAGGCACAGTCCTCGAGTTACCGTAAACCTTATGTTCTACTTGAACCAAAGTTGTACGAAATTCGCGAAGTACACTCACCGCCGAAGAGTTTTCAGTAACCTTATGAGTAGTGTCCCTTCAGGAAAATATATTGCAATATCTCGAAAAAAGTAGAAACTGAAACATGAGGCGGCCTTTGTAAAGCACATTCAGTAGAAGAATATCATAACCGAGTGATTCAGCTAGGAATCCGCTGAGTCTCAGATTATTCGTATTGACAGATGAAATATTCTCCTTGAAACATTTTCTGTTGAGAAAATGTTTCGGCCCTGCAATGTACCATGGTTCCAACACATCCATCGTGGATACTGCAGGGAAGACCGACTGACAAAAAACGAATGTGGCCTTTCGAAACAATTGTTTCGATTCGCTCAGGCGAAGAATCTCGCACTGTATTATTATACTCTCAGGCAGGCCACCTGTGGAACAAATGCGTGAAAAATACCTGGGAAATCGAATTGTACGTTACGGTTCGGCTGTTATTCAAAGCACGGACCTCTCCTAGCTTCCCACTTCCGCGGGGAGCGGGGAAGGCTCCCTGTGCCGTTCCTTCAACATCCTGAGGTGGCATACTCCGTTTAGGATTCCGTGATGTTCAGGAAAGTTGAACAAACCTACGAATATGGACAGTGCTGACTGCCAGTTATTGAAGGCATCAAAACGACTAATGTGAAGCGTAAGCGATCCGACAAACACTTTAGTTGTGATCTTACACTGATTCGACTACCTTTGGTCTGGGCTCGTGGGAATCACTCCTAACTCAGCAATAAGACGCTGAGGTTGGCGTATAGGGAGAAAATACCTTTCCCCTTGGGTGCGCAGGTAGTTCTCTTAGAAGCACCTCTCTTGTCTGCCTTGTCTATCTTAATTAGAATAATTTATGGACCGGACAATTTTAACATCTCTCTAGAGGCAGTTTTCATTCGCGAACATTCTCTTGATGGACGGTACTATATTGATTAAAAAAGTGGCACAGACTGAAAAAGGTTGATTTTTAGTGCGAATATTGAGCATTTTTGTCTGAACATACCGTTCATCAACGAGGACTATGAAATTTGCGGCAGAAGAAGCTACTATTTTCTCCTGAAGCAAACAGCCTCCACCTCCTTTGATCAAAGTGAGCGACTCGTCCACTTCATCCGCTCCATCGAAGGCAACAGATAGCTAAAAGCGTAGGCATTGTGTTGACATCATCTTCCCACCTTATGGTGAATATCCAAACTGGTCAACTCCAGATTGTGCTTCACACAGAGATCCCGAGCCTGCATGGTAAATAAAGCTGGAAATCGCTATCACTTGGAATGAGGTTGGAACACATTTGATCCTAAACTTCTCGGTTGATACTTTGTGCGCTGTCCTGGAACTCAAGACAAAAACAAATATGGAAACTAACCGATGGCTTCTACAGCGTACTCAATCGTGGTGCCACTACCAACGCCTATTATTTGCCCATCCTTCCAAAGAGCAAGTAAAACTGCCCCCTGCTACAGTATCGTACCTGGAGCCAATCTTTAACAGCTGTTTCACTGGCCTTTTTCTTTGCCTCTTCGATTTTCGACATAGGTAACTGAGAGTACTGAAGAAACCAGAGGGTCGTGCGCAATCCGACTGGAGTAAGAACAAACAGAATGCTGACTGAAGTACGACTTGGAGATTAGATCGGACTGAGCTGGAAAGCAAAAAAAGGAAAATCGAGTGAACAAGGCAGCAACACCTGTGATACTGTGATACACTTAGTGACATAGCTACTAAGTGAACTGTGGCCCCTTATCGAGTCGTCGGCGCTGAGTGTGAAGAGGTTACAAAGGTTCATGCCGAAGTCTTCTAAGAATTCGCCTATTGTAAATGAACTCTCCACGACCACGCTAGTAGTCCAGAACGAACAATCGCATTTGCTCAAGACGTCTTTCGAGGTGGAGACACTAGCTTCATGATAGTTTTCGTACCACGGCGCTGAACTCTTTCCAGCATGTCGCGCTCGTATTTGGTCAGTAGGAAGATTGCCAGTAATCCGTACTCAAAGGCTTGATGTCAGTGAGGAGTAAATAAGTCTGAAGTTCTCACGAATCATTTGAGCGAAGTATCTCCTAAGCCAAACATTTCACTGGCAGCATCGACGTCTTCACGGTGTCTAGAGGAGTTCTGTGGCCAAGGGACACTATACTCAGGTTCCCCTCTTCCTTAGTTTTGAAGAAACCCCCCCCCCCTAGTGTGATAGGCATCAAAAGGCTCAGGTGCACCGACAAGGACGGAAATTCTCATTCGACAGACCACTCGTCACGCGAGTCCAGAGCCTTTTGCAATTCATCTGCCTCCTCAATACTGGATTCTTCAGATTAGATCTTCATCTCGCCAACCCATGAAAAATCATCGGAATTTCGGTTCAGTCTAGTTAGTTATTTGACAACCGTGAACTATGTACGTATGTAAGTTGGCTTGGACCGTCACAGCTTGTGGCATGAAAATATTTTTAAAGTAAAAATTATAAACAGAACGGAGCAGCAGGCTAATGGTTAAGATCAAGAGAATGGATACAAAGCCGCCACTGGTTGGGTGACATCGCTCTGCCGGCGGGTATTTCCAACCATTTAGTTGATGGGTCTTTGATACCCAAATTCAATAATACATATTCAATGCTTCGAAGGCAGCGGTGGTCAGAGACAAAAGATTTTCTCTTATCTACGATCCACAACCGCAAAACAACACTGAACGCGCAGCCGCGTTGTAAACCCTCAACTTTACTTGGATTGTGGCCTCGTTTTGAGGCGCACACGGTCAAACACCAAGTTCATAGCATTCCGGATTTCGGAACAGTCTTTATTTGGCTGATCGGTTTGTTTCATGCTCGCAAACTGTCCAGACAGCTGACGCTGATAGACTGGTTTGACGACCGGATCGTACAAGCAATGAATATCATAGAGGTGAATGGTCTTCTTAGTTGCTGGGAGACAAACGGTAACACTGGCATGAACCAGGGCATGAGCTGACCCAGTAAACGAATCCCAAAGGAAGCAACAGTGATGAACACAAGACCACCATCTATTGCTGGCTGTTTTGTGGTCAATGTGAGTGTTCAGTTAGTTACGGCTTGGAGGAAATTAGGTAACGCGATGCTCATTAGTGTGCCGGAAGTTTATGCTTGCGGCAACTGGATGTCGATCAACGCACACGTCGGTTATGAGAGTATCTGCACCAAATCTCCCGACGAGGCAGCCCTCACGATTGTCGATTTTTCCTAACTAAGCATTCCAATAGCCAGCCAGAAAAGTAATGTCCGTACACCTGGCCTCCGAAAGTCCTTCATAAGAAAGGCCTTTGACAGTGTCATTGCTGCAATTTATTGGAGCGTATGCGAAGATAACCAACCAATTTCGGGTCTGAGTTCGTTTGTTGCTGATTTCGCAGACCCGGTCAACCGACTGCAAATAGTCGGCTATTCACAGGATTCCAGTCAATTAGAGCGTCTTCAGCTCTTGCATTCAACGCAATACCCACACTACTGAGACCACCAAGAGCCGCTTCTGGATCACCTGAGACCCGGAAAGTAAACCGTATATAAAGTGGCCTTGCCTTGGACCGTGTCCTTAGAACGGTCTTGAATGCGTCATTCGGACGAAGTAAAAATCGATTCTTAAAGAGGAAAGGATACAATCAATGGAAGCCTGTTGACTTATCTGATTTAGCGCCGATAGCAGGTCACTGACGAACAATCCCATCATCATCATTGATAGCAACACCAGAGAAAGATACTGGTGTTTTACAAACGTAGCGTCTACTTGAATGAAGCCTCAAATTGAAAACTAGCCGTCATGAAGAGAATGGACCTCACTGCGGTGTGACGGTTTGTGCACCTCCATAACTCACTGAGCTACACTGGGGAGTATACGCGTGACACCCAATAGAGCCCCTCATGTCATGTTGATAAATGGTCAGAGGTCACACTAACATGGTCTTCCGACCCTCCAGGTTGGGGATTGGAACATGTGTGGTGACTTACTATTCAAAAATGTTATCACCATCGGAGACAGCAACATCGGTGTTGGCACTGATGCTTCAGTATCGTACAACCACAAACCTTATCCATTTATATTTAAGGCTTCAAACAGCACAATAAAGATAAATGAGTGAGGGATGCATCTGATGCTAGACTACCGCAAGCATTCTGACGTGCCTACACCTTCAAATGCTCAGTCAGACAATCTGGAAGGACAAGAAGGATGCCACTGATATCGATTGGCCGCCATTTCGACATGCGTAGCATATAGCAGAGCCATCGCAGTTGATGGCACTGGATATTTTCTGCTACTGAAGTACTTGCTGCACAACCAAATACCCGTTTTCTAGTTACTTCGTTACGAATCCGTTGACACCAGCAAACACATCTAAGAAATCGGTGGTTAGAGACCTGAAGATACCTTACATCACCTGTCCACGGAGGCCATGTTTTGCAACCATACAACAACTTAGTCCCTACTGTACCCTGGTACACACGACACTTAGAACCTAATGATATGCCTTTTTGGTAGCGTAAGTGATGCAAATTAGCAAACATGATTCGGACCTTTGGTATTTGTGCACTGACTTTATTAGAAACGCTATCCCGTAATACACTATTGAGGTTGGTAGAATTCCCCGCAACCTCCAGTACCTCTTAAATAGCAAGGAACAGGTTCAGAGATTGCATATTCTAAAGCATAACTTTGCATATTGTAAGTACATGGCGAACGCCGAAAGATGGTATGATGGTGGTCAGTTCATTCATGCTTGGCCTTTACCTTCACCTTCAAATGTGGATGATGTCGTCCGCGCACTCTAGATCGACAAGGCTGTCACCAGCAACGGTGTGAACAACGTAGTTTTGAAGGCCTTTCAGCGTTCGCCTCACTACTTCATCGATGAAGGAACTAAAAATGTAGACTGTCCTGACGACCTTACGCCAACCATCGATATTTTGCGGTCAGGCTTTCGAGCCAACGGCTTCAGTTGAATACCCCAATCGTCCTTCTATCTGGACCTGGAAGCCCCAGCCCACGTACAACCATGAATCGCACAACTACAAATAACATCATGCCGCATTGACCGTTGTGCGATGTCATCACCAAGTAGGTAGACATAACTCTGATGACGTTCATTTGGGTTGTCATCCTGGATATGGATCGAGGTGCAAATACGACGGCAAACGCATCCTGCAGTTATATGCTGACCAGAGACAGACCACATTGTCGGTAGCTACAAGTGGCGCGGGTCATCATCATCACCATTATCAGCTGTAAAAAGCGTGTACTTGCCGTACAGCGGTTCTATCTGCCACAGTTTCGTTCACCGGTGATTTGGGGAGCTGGAGTAGATAGCTACGCATCGGAGGCAGTAGCTGATATGATTGATGAGTGTCAGTGGACTTTACATTGGGGAGATCGGGAGGGGGGTATGCATTGAAGACAACAGCTTGGGTGACTGAGCGCCATTGAGGGCGTGACTGGACCATGTTTGACAATGTCACTAACCGTTGATGTGTCCCGTCTCAGAGTCCCCATCCAAGGAGACGGCAATGACTAGCGCAGCTGAGTTTGCTGGTAATAGTTTTCATACTTCGCTGCTAAGTCGTTGTTTGACCTCCCCTGGCTCGTTTCCACCCTTCGCGTGGTTGTGCGAAAAAACCCTTTGAGGAAGTCCGTCGACTGGCATACGGTGCAAGTGTCAATCCAGCGCAACCCATGTGTGCTCAGTTCATCTATCGTTGGTATGTTATTTCTTCCGAAAACCATTCGACGTAGTTCAGCATTACTGATCCGGTGTTCCCACCAGACTCGAGCAATGCTCCGAAGACATCCATGCTCAAATGCTAAAAAACGTCTAACGTCCTCGGTGCACAGCGGCCAGGTTTCTGATCCGTGTAGTAATATGGAACTCACCGCAGCATTGTAAACTCGACCGTTGACGGATAAGCTGATATCACAAGTACGCCATACGTGATGCAAGTTCACAAAAGGTGCTCTGACCTTCCCAACCCGGATGTAAGTATCATCTTTCGCGAGATCACCGGAACTGATACAGACACCCAGGTAGACAAACTTGTCTACTACCTCAATCGGCTCATCCGAAAGCATGAGGTTAGAGTTCGAGCCCACCCAGTCTTGCAGTAGCACTTTACACTTTGCAGGTGTTGAGCGCATGCCAAACCGTGGGCCAGAATTATTTAGATTATTTAATAGTTTGCGTTACCACGGCATCAAGAAGAAGAGCTATGTCGTCTGCGTACCCGATATCTGTAAGCGGACACCCCAGGAGCACTTCGACTCCACAGGCATTAGAGGCTGATAGTGAGTCTCCCATAATAGTATCAGTGACAAAGTTGAAGAGGAAAGGTGAAAGGGGACAGCCCTGCCTGACACCACTTGATGTGGTGAACTCAGAAGAGAGCTACTCGTAGACCTTCACACGTCCGTGGGAGTTGGCGTACAGCGCCTTAAGGAGGGTCAAGAATTTAGGGGGGACACCTTTGCTTCATAGACACTGCCATAGTGCCTGACGGTCCACAGAACCAAAGGCACCTTTCAAGTCAAGGAACACAATCATTGTTGGTTGCTGGAAGCAGTGTCGCTCTTCCAGAATCTGTCAGAGGGTGAAGGTGTGGTCGATGCATCCTGTTGAAGGACGGAACCCGGCTTGGTTTTCGCGGATCTGCCTTTCCCTGTGTTCAGTCAACCGTCGAAGGATAAGTTCAGAGAGGACCTTCGATGCCACAGCTACCAGGCTAAAGCCACGGTGGTTTTCACACAGCATCCGCGTACCCTTTTTGAAGATAGGAATAACTGCCGACATGCCCCATTCTGCAGGCACTTTCTCTTCGTTCCATATCGCACCAATAAGCTTTGTTAGATGGGTCACGAGGGATTCTGAAAGCCGCTAGCATAGCTCCTTTCACATTTTGCCATGCTTTGTCCACGTGCTCACTACCAGTACAGTTTTGGTTTACTGTGGAGGGGTGTTGGGCTAGCTCAGATCGATACTGCTGAGCGATGGTGGTCCTTCGAAGATGGTGGATTGGCATGCTTCTTGCTGACTTGCGAGGGCCTGAGTGGAAACGAACTATCAGGCGTGTACGCACCATGGCGTGATCAGAATCAAGTTGTGCCCCAGAAGGAACGGCAGACTTGAGCTGTGACCATCGGTGGCTGAAGAACTTGTATGCGTTTTCGGAGGCAAAGCATACGTCGACAGATAGGGAAAGCAAGGTTTCAGCAAGGGATGCCCGTTTTTCAATCTGACATAAATAGCGGACATGAAGAGCTCCAATGTGGATCAGATTTTCTGAGGTTAATAGGTGATTATTTTGGTCTATTTCTCTGAGCGACGGTTTAGACACGGAAGTGGGTATGGGGTTAACAGATGGGTTGTTGGAACTGTACCGTTCGACGGGTGCGAAGGGGTGTAGGGGAAGGCCCGTGAGCGAAGAGCTGCAAGGGCGAATGACGCTTCCCGTTTGCCCAAGTCGAACAAGGGGGTTTGGTTGAAGTACCCCACATTGAGCCTTTGACTCAAAAGTCCGACCCACAAGGCAGTGGGAGGATGTAGGGTTTTGTTTGAGGACCCTGCCCCTAGCCTCTGACTCAAAAGTGTGGACCGAAAGGCAGCGGTTTTTAGGGTTTTCTTGGGGGACCCTTTCCGCAGCTAATGACTCAATAGCCTGACCCACTTGGCTGTAGGGGGCCGGCCTGGCCCGAGGACGCAGGGAGTAAGGCATTACTGTCTCACTCCTGATGCGGCTGCGCACAGAACGTGCCTTTTGAACAGCACTGAACTCTTTGGTTTTAAAAGTATTTCGACTGTATTGAATAATGTGCTGCGGCCACAGGCAACCGTTGGGCGATCAGAGTGTGCGGTTTTAGGGCCGACCCTTTCTAATCCGTCCTTCCTCGGAGGAAGGCAGTATCGCTGCTTCCTTGAATATGGACATGCTGGTCGCCTGGGGAGAACATCTTACTGCCCTCATATTCCTATCGCAGAGGACAGTACGACTTTACCCCCAGACCGCCTCGTAGCACGATTGCTCGTAGTACGGGATCTCGCTGCTCTTGGTCTGACTGCTCGCCTTTGGCCTTCGTGGCGTGGTTGCACCTTGTGGAACGTAGTTCCAGCCAGTGTAGCCCGCGGGATCATTGCAGCACAGAAGCGCGACCACCACGTCAACGTGGCAGCTTTCGGTCGTGGGTAAATTACTGATTATCGGTCGCTCTGGAACACCCATGTGGATTCCGGCCACACGCTTGCTGGTTAGTGCTTCTCGCTGCGGTATTCAAGGATGCGCACACTTCAACTGGTCACTGAGAAGCTCTCGAACCGTAACGTGAAGCAAACCTAACAAAACCACCTACGGAAGCCACCATCACTATCATCATCTTTGGCAACAACACCACAGTACACTGTTGCTTCATTGCCACAACCGTGCTTCACAAGCACGCCAATTTATTTGAACCATCAGCTGAAAAAACTGTGCAAATGTTGTACACTGATTATAGCTACCATAGTTTCGTTCGCCGATGATCTGGAGAGGTGGGGTGGAAACCTATGCTTTGGAGGTGGTAGTTGATGCAATTGATGCGTAAATACGGGGGTCTCAAGGGACTTTTTATTAGGAATGTATGCGCGACCTCCAGGATAGTAATCGTTCAGCTGTAACACCCTTTCGGTGCCTAGCTGCCATGCCCTCCATGTCTTATTAATAAGACAAGGCCGTGACCTCCGAGACCAGTATGGACGTTCACTTTCGCTTCCCCGAAGTGCTTTCGTTGATGCTGCAGCAAGTTCTTGACGCCCTTGAGATCCAACGGCGGGGTCCCGTTCGTCAAGTAAAATGACAGCAGTGCCTTGGCTTAATGACATTGCAACCTCTGTCGGTCCCTTGATTCCTGCTCCACCCACTATGGTACATGAAAAGACAGAACAACGTGGGGCAGCCTTTTATGCGAACAAAGGAAAATTATTGCAACCGTATTTACAGGGCTATCACGGGACTCTTCGCGGGATCAGGCTAGAATTTACGTACGGGGCGAGAGGCCCCGAACTGAGAGCTTGATCCTAATTGGCTTATATTCTGACCAATCGGCACATGCCTTCGTATGACAGCTGGCTCGTCACAAATCCGTTTAGTTGATGCGACGTGCGGTTATTTAGGACGGCTTGCCTGCGAAAAGATTTATCATCAGGTGCAACACCAGTCAATGGTGTTCCGTGGTCGTCAGGGTGCGATTCGACTTGGGGGTATGCTTTCGACCGGCCAGAGCCCACTGTGATGCCACGTCCATCATCAGCTCGATATTTTGACCAGTCACGTGCACGTTAGATATTTGGCCTTGCATCGTCTTGCACTGAACTGTCGGGAGCATGAATTACTCCCAATGCGCATCCAAATTTTAAAAGGTTTTTTCATTCTTATTTTATTCCAACACTCTTGAGAGAGCGGAGGTCTACGTTGAGTATTCTTTTGTGATAAGTGTCGTATGGTGTTTCTGAGGGATACCCACTGTCACCCTTCCTGCTCACCTATGCAGGCGAACTTATGATGGTAGTTAATAGACTTAACAGAATCAAATCATATCTTGTGGCTGAGCCAGTCGAAGCAGCCGGAACATTCGTGTCAAAGCAGATGCAAACGTCCCGATGGACTGGCCACAACACCCCCGAATACGGAAGGCCGGGGATCCCGTGTCAACCCTCGATACCTATGCCGGTGTATTTCGGTTTCGACTTTTCTTGGAGTGGTACACATTTCGGCGACAAGAACCATTCATTACTTTGGCTGAGATGCGGCTCCTATGCATGTAAGCCATGCGGGCGCTTTCGACGTTTGAACGCCGGTGTCTCACAAGAAGTGCCTGGGTCCTATTGAAATATTGTTACACTGACGCTGAAGCTCTCCAAATGGGAGAGGATTTTTCCCCGAGATGCACTACTTCCATCAAATTATTATGGGACAGCTAACTCATCTTCTTTGATGAGCCACTCGTAGTTATGTTACAAAGAGTCTAGTAGGCTTTTCGCAGAACCACTGTGACAGTGATGTCTTTCCGGCCAAAATAAGTACATGCTAAACGTGTTTGGTCACAGGGTATTGTCCTTCCTTCGTCAAATAACCGCTGAGTAACCGAAGGATGTCAACACTAATGTATTACTATCGAGCAGATCCTGCATAGCTGGATAATCATGAGTGTTATATTTGCTTCATACAACGATACCGGGCCACGTTCCACGCAAAAAACGAACCGCGTTAGTCTGAGGGTTATTAATAATGGCACTTTACAAACCGAGGTAAACTTCTGTTAGATTGACAGGCATAGTTGGACGAAGAACCGTATTGCCCTCAGGCAATATGCTACCATTGTCATAAGGCAAAAAAATTTTGTGATGAAGAACTGTGTCTAACTCTCATTTATTTTAGTCTTTTTATTTGGCCGTAGCATATCATTTTGCATCTTGTCTGAAGGGACTACTTCGCTAATAAGTCTATGGGGGCGTGATACTATGAAAAATGCGCCCAGTCATCCTAGATAACCTTCCCTGTGTCCAATGAGGGCTTCAAAGACCCGAGTACGAATTGCCTCATTCGGCCAACAATGCACAATATTGTGGAAAGGCTAATTCTCGTTTATCAGAGGGGGCCCTATGGGTATCGCACACATGCTGCACTCTCGAAAAGGCCTCCGCTTTGCGGAGTATAATATCGAAGTGCGTGGACCATCGTGCACGTAGGTGAAGTCATCGCCGTCAGACGCCAGCATCAATCCATATATTCACCGCTTCGTCTTGTACGTGCGGACCACTGTGTACCCCTGGTCGACAGTGGTGTTTAAAGAGGCATGGTCGTCTCTTTTTCTGAATGAAGACATGCACGGTGCTTAAAGTGGTCCATCTGCTGACTACATAAACTTGTTTTCGCCCTGATGTGTTTCATTGGGTGTTGTGGTGTTCCGAAAGAAGCATGTTTCTGGGGGCCAATTTTACCGACAGCGAATAAGAAGAAGAATAAGAAGTATAAATGATCCGGGATCTGCATTTAGAAAGGACGACACTGCCCGTGTTTGAGCATTCAAGACCCTAGCATTTTAACCTTGTAGAATGTGGGCATTTTCTAGATGTTAAGTAAGGTACAGTACACTCTTTTCAACGTGTATTGCGATATGCTGCACGGGAACAACCGTTAAGCGGCGGAACACTGGTGGCTCATTTGGTGAAGGTGGCAATAACCCCAAACAGTAGCCCTTCTGGCCCGGTGAGTGACGTCAAAACCCAGTTTGTGGTGCCTTGAGGAAACTCGGGGTTCTTCAGTGGGCTTTCAATTGTGCTGCATACTCGCCTGGAGGCAGGCGCGGTAACTGGCAAATACTTTGTGGGATTGTTCACAGAAGTATCCGCCGAGCCATAAATCAGGCAAAAACAATTGACACCAAAGCGCAGCCCGGGGGCTGGTAACTCGCTGCTGATTACCTATAAGTCGTCACGAAAATGTATGGCCGAAGGAAGTGGTGGCTGAAGTGTATCTTGGCACTGACGTGCGCGTGCGTTAAGCAAAGTCCAAGACCTCAAAAGGACTATACCTGAGATATGTGCGCAGGGTTATTCCGTCTGATGAAGTCACTAAAATGCCCCGCAGAAGCCCGTTCTTTCGACGTCACATGGTTCCCCGGGAAGACGTTTTACGCACCAATTAAAGGAAGCCCATAGCCGGCTTCTGGAGGCCGGTGTAAAATGTGCTTAATCAGCTTTTTTGTTGTGTGATTATCACAGCGCTCTTGAATGGCTTGGTGCCTTATGTGCCTACCCCTCGCCTCCTTTTATCATCAGAAGGGCATGGTGTTTTGCTGACTCGAACACCTGCATTGTTTGTATTAGCCCACTTTTTGCATTATGTGGGGGGCTTGGCTACCCCCACGTTATGTCGACGCTGCGCATTTCTGTATTATCATTCCCTCTCCAGAGAACTTACTTTCCAAGTTTTCCCTCATTTTTGATGGTTTTTATATTTGTTGTAGTTTTAAATTTTAGTCACTGAGTGTCTCCTGGCGCCAATTTTATTTGGTGGCTGTAATCTTTCGATTACGCAATAACTCAGGACATTTTGCACTGCAGGAGATATATATCTCATTCATCATTTTGGAAAGTAACACATTCTGTTGAACGGGTATGAACGGGTGCTGTCAAGTTCTATCTGCAACCCGACCCCGACCACTCATAGCACAGAAGGGAGAAGCAGGCGGGACCTTCCGAGGAAAGCTTTTAGTGCCCCACCCAAAAGCAACGTGCAGAAGAAGCAACATAATATATATCGTTATATCCCACAGCTGTCTCCACTCCTGTGCCTTAGTGCCGGACCATGACTCGCTAACAAGGAGCACAACAGCTTTATTGCGAACAAGCGGGTGCAACAGTTACAATGGACCTCGCGCCATTTTGAATTTCACTTTGATCGATCCAGGCTGTTGCTGAATTGATTGATTGATTGACTGTCCTGGGCGCTTGCTAGCTCCCCATAGGGATATTGGTGAAGTTTTAGGGTCTCAGTAGATTTCGGGTATTCTGGGGTTATTTTCGAGGATCTGACCGTCCTCGCATCTCTCCATTTTGGCCGTTCAACGTAAGACTGTTGGCGTGGGGCAAGTTGGAAAGGTTCCACCAGTTTCTGGCGCGATCGGTATGGTGGCCCGGTTGCAGCCATGGATGTGTCTTGGGCGGAACATGTGAAACAGTGGCTATTGGTGCTGGCCTTGAGGGATCAAAGGTTTCGCGCGACAGGTTGAGGTCTGGTGACTGTTCCTCCGGTTCTGAGAAAAAGCACTCAGTCGGCCGTAGCTAATTGACATGCCTTTCCATATCAGTGAGCCTACCCGAAAGATATAAATCACCTTACCGATTCTTTTGAGAAGGAATCCAACAGTTCGGTTTCGGTGCCCAGAGTGGTAGTCTCTCACAAGCACGCGATCTACAGTCCAGAACGTTGGGTTCCTTGCTGTCGGTGATCGAAAACACGTGAATATTGACAGGATAGCATCGTTGGTAAGTCCCAACCATCTGTTCATCATAACCTCTGCTGGAGAGCGACCGTCCGGAGACTGTGAATTTAGAGCTGTTCTAAAATTTAGCAGAAACGTACCCGAGACTTCCGCCATGGTCCCTTCCCCTTCTGCTTTTGTCAACGCGCGTTTAAAAGTGTCTGTGAACCGTTCAGCTTGGCCGTTGGATCGAGGATGGGATGGTGGGGAAGCAACATGTTTGATGCTGTGTCTTTGAACGAATTCACCAAACTGATGGAATGTGAACTTAGTACGATTTTCGGATAATGGTTTCTGGGATACCGAATATTGAAAACGAGTGCCACAGTTTAGTGATTGTTGCCATCGTTGTTGTCTCAGACATAACAGAGACATCGGGCCACTTACTGAATGGATCAACAACGATGAGGAAGTTCAGTCCGTTATTTGGTCCAGCAAAATCCATATGGATGCACGACCATGGTATTTCTGTCTGTAACCGAGGCTGCGGCGACTGTCGGTTGGGTAACTTCTGAACAGCTGTGCATTGAAAAAACTCCAAAGTACCTGCTCCATGTGCTCATCCATACCGGGCCAATAAACATTGCTGCGAGCGACGGCTTTCATGCGGCTTATCCCCGGATGTCCGTTGTGGAACTATGCTAGGACCCGGCGGCAAAGGTTGATGGGAACAACGATTCGTTCAATAAAGAGGAAACGACCACTGACAAGAGATAATGAAGTCTGTCGTTGAGAAAGGTGCCGGAGTTCTCCTGGTGGACTGATTGTCGGCCAGCTAGACTCGTGGTATTTCATTGCTTTCTGTAGTACGCTGTCATTTCTGGTGGCATCGTGGACCGTATCAAAAGTTGCGCGTAGTTAGTTCATGGTCTCTGGCATCACAGCGCGGGGTTGCGGCCGCCACAAAGGTAACTTTTGCTTCCAACTCACTGGAAGCAACCAAGTGCGTTAGATCGCTGGCGTGTTTAGTTCGCCCGGTTGAGGCATACTGTATGGTAAAGTTGTAGCCAAGCAGAATAGTACCACATTGTTGTAGGTTGTTGATTGTGTGGTCCGGGTACATTTCTTGGAAGCAAATATGGCCGACAGTGGTTTACGCTCCGTCACAAACGTGAAGCGTCTGCCATAAAGCATCTTGTGGAACTTCTTCAGCCCAAAAATGATGGCCAGGGCTTGTTTTTTGATCTGACCGTAATTCCGTTCAGCCGAAGGCAGCGACTTGTAGCGTGAGCAATCGCCTTTGGCGTAACATCGGAGAATGTGCGATTCATGACTGCAACAACTCCACGGTTCGATGCATCCGTTGTGAGAACAATAGACAATTGGGGATTGAAATACCCGACTTAAAGTTCAGACCGTAACCATTTACCCCTTAGAATGCAAGCTGGCAATCGCGTGACCAAACCTACCAACATCTCATGCTCAAAAGCTGATTGAAGGGTTCGCGCAATGGATGCATAATTGACAGGAAGGCGCTATAGTGGATAATTGACCCCAAAGAAGACTTAAGTTCAGCAACATTCAATGGTGGAAGCATTTGCGCAATTATGTCAAGATTGGATGGGTCGGGTTGACGGCAATTTGTTCGATAATGAAACCTAAGTACTCCACAGAACTCAATAGAAGCTCATATTTTTCTTCCTTAGCCGAGGCCCATGGTCATTTATCCGTTGAAGTAAAGCGTCCAACCGGAACAGAAGGTCTCCTTTTGTGGCCCTCACGACGATGTTTTCAAGGTATGCGGCAACTCTGGTGTTTTGACAATCACAATTGGCACAACCCATGAGGAGTAAATCACCGGCTTCAGAACTGCGGCATCTTCAAGGCGTTTGAGTTCGGCATCGAAGATTGGTAAAACCGCGTATGACACTGGCCTGTTGTGTCTGAAAATTACCTGGACGTCCGGGCGCAGATGAAGCACTGCTTTTGCTGCATTTGAAACCGTTGCTAAAACGTCATCACGTCTCTGTGGTGGCTACAGATTCGCGGAATCGACTAGGTTACTGGTCCCATACAATCTCAAGTTTTGAGTTGGTTTCGATACGCATAAGTTGTCGATCGAAAATGCAGACGATCAAACCAATCTTTACCCCAAAGACTCAGCTCAAAGGCAGCAAAATAGACAATACCACCAGCAAGATGGCCTGCTATTTCTATCCCACAATCAAATTCATCAATCAATTAAAGCTTTCCTCCCGGTGCATTTCTG
The DNA here is from genome assembly GCA_004794785.1 of Opisthorchis felineus. Classification (NCBI taxonomy): domain Eukaryota; kingdom Metazoa; phylum Platyhelminthes; class Trematoda; order Opisthorchiida; family Opisthorchiidae; genus Opisthorchis; species Opisthorchis felineus. The sequence goes on along the minus strand of SJOL01009403.1, from coordinate 1,995,631 downwards.
GCGGGGTTTATTGCTTATCTGAATTTCGGTGATCCAGTATTCCTCCAGGTGCGTCGGGAAACAATCGTAATGTCGGAAGCCGTATAAAGCTGCACTCGAATCGTTCTTCTTTTTGCTCTAATTGTAACATACTTGCGAAGAGCATAGACCTGGTTATTGTATGTGGCAAGTATTGCTTTAAGCGAGGTTCCGACTGGCTCTGTCCTCTTCGTGACTTCTAGATTTGGCTGCGTCTTCCACTAGATTTTCGCGTCCAGCACTGGCTTTCCTTGTGCCGAAGCCGATTGCACACTGAATATTTGTACTTTTTATCCGGACATAATCGCACAAAATGACATTCGTTGCATTGTCAGCACTCCGACGGGGGGCGTGCTCCTTTGTAATTTGCCGCCACGGGAGGTTGTCTTGAAGTCATCTTGGCAATATTGAAAGCAGGGTTGGATAAGGGTCTCTCCAAAATGGCCGTGTCGTGTTCCAGGTTCAAGAGGCGCTGGCACTCGTGAGTACTGGACTCTAACGTTATCTCGGGAGATTGGTTCACCTTGTTTAATAGCCTCGCTCTGATATCACTCTCTGAATGTGACTGAAGGCCACATATGAAAATAAGACACTTAAATTGGCCTACGGCCATGGCAGATAAGTTGAATTGTTCACACTCAAGGTTTACTCTACCGGAATAACTGGTATGTTCTTTAGATTCCACTTTCGCTAGTTTCGTGTACTATTAGCGAATAGTGAACAAAGGCAAACGCTTGCCGAAATTTGTCGAGAATTGCTGTACGGTTTTGTCAAAACTGAGATCTCACGCGTTATTTGGCAGGATGAAGTTGGAATACCGTGCCTGTTCTGTTGCACCAAGCTTTCTGAGCAGTAATTGCACTCTTCGGGCATCGTCTTTGGGCTTCAGTTCGACCGTGAAATAATCTTCGTAACGTCTGAACCACGAACCGAAGTTTAGGCCAGCATCAAGGTCATAATGGAATTCCGTGATGCTGTTGGCAATCGAGCCGATGAAATTTGCACCTGAAACGGGATTTGGTGGTTGAATTTTTAGTTGCTGAGCCATGGTTTTGACCAATTGCGCCGCTTCAAACCGATTTCGCGGTTGTTGTCTGCCGCGATCTGGTTGTAACGACTCGATCATGCCTTCATCAGCATGCTATCTACATGTCGGGAAATGAAACCCATTATTATCATATCGTATTACGCCCACCGGTTATGACGCTGCCCCTTTTCTACGCAGTCCCCTGTACTCGCAGCCCTTCAGTCATACTTTTATTTTGACTGTAACATTATGATCATGCCTGACGGTATGCCACCCACCAGTTGGGAATAAACATTATTATTATTATTAAAAGGCTCACCAACTAGGAACACAACAGCTTTATTCTGAACAAGCATGTGCAACAGTTACAAGGGACCTGGCGCTATTTTGAGTTCTACTTTCATTGATCCGTGTTTTTGCTAAGTTGACTAACTGATTGACTGCCCTGGATGCTTGCCGGCTTCCCTACAGAGATTTCGGTGAATCTTTAGGGTCTCAAGTTGTTTTGGGCATTCTAGGTTTGTCTTCAGGAATCTGACGTTAGTGGCATGTTGGAACGCCCGGAGTACGATGAATGTCTTAGTACAAATAAAGCGCAATTGGCTAACACAACAGAAAAGCGGTCTTTTAGGAAATTGTCCTGGATGAGAGAGAACAGCATGATAAATCTGCTGGGGATGTCAGCGTTCCCAAAGACCGTTTATTTTTCGAGTTATTGCCAATTCGTTTTTCTGAAATTTTGAATTTTTAAATTTCGCGCCTTTTCCACCATGTTGCACCTCAATCCAAAAATACCGCGCCTTCTTCCTATTGGCCAGTTACTCTTTGTGTGCGCTAACTTATATACTGTTCCCCAAGGTCGCCCGAAATATATATAGACGTCGGTGCTCCCACTGTAATTTGCCTTTGGCTGAGGCAGTAACACCCCTCCTCTGAAGGTCCGGTCTTCTACTGTCTCTGCGCTAGGAGTGGTTGGGCTCGCGTCATAGCTGGGGATTGTGCGCTCGTTCTCAAGTCGCGTATAGTCGTTGATCGTACCCGTTTAGATACGTAACAAAATCAAAAAGTAAATTTATGGAAAACAACTTGGAAATAATTGGACAATCAATTGGATTTTAGGGATACCGATGTGCCCAATTAATTTCAATGGACGGGGCTCTCTTTGCATGTACATGCAAAGAGAACAGTTGTTCTTATTTCTCCGAACTTTCCTTCTTGACCTGTTTCATGGCTTTTTAAGTTGACCACGCACATAGCGTATGACCGTCCACGGTTGAATTGCTATGGTTTGATTATGCCATTTTGTAAATGTCTCTTGGTGCAGCAAAAAGCACCTCTAGAAGTCATTTTCTGAAATCCGCCCATCGTCCTTTTTGATTTCAATGCAACTGGGCGAATTGTCCGGCTGAATGCCCACCATTAATGTTGCAATCTGATGTTGCAGCTGCAACTGTAGCATTGTGCACAATAGCTATCGATGTTCATTTGACTACCTTATCGTGTTGAGAAGCTGTCCACCACTGCCACTTTAAACCAATGCAGCGTTACCGTATAAATAAACAGGAGACAATTCTGTACGGCAGCCATCCTTGAAAATCGAGGCCCACCTAAAAGAAGCATCCATCGTTTCAATTAGATGCTTAGTAACACGATGCCTTTAAGTTTTCGGTCTGTGATCTGGACGACGAACCCTTTAATTAGGGAATTTTTTGGCGTTCCTCTTAGTTTAGTAATATTCCCTATCTAAATCGAAATACGCGGCCAGGCAAAGGCTGAACGGGCAAAATAAGCTAGCTGCAGCGAACAAACTTCTTGAGAAACAGCACCTTTCGTGACATTGATTTCACGAAGGTTGAAGAAAGCAACAAAAAACTGGAGGTTTTAGGTGTCCTTGTTACAACGGACAAATGCAAAAGGAATTCCACGAAAGGTCTACGCATACGGATGAAATCCTGAGCTGTCGCACCAACCATTCAAACCGCCACAAACAGACTATACATGAAAATCGAAACAAAATGCAATACAGTGAACTGTAATGCAAAAGAAGAGAAGAGCTTGTAAAACGTCTTTCCAGGTAAAGATTACACAAGGAATTTTATTTAGAGATCTTACATTAATTGAGACCACTTCTGCTTCTGATTCACGTAAACGACATTCCGGATGCTCTTTCATGCCATGTCTACTTTTTGGGGACGACCTAAAACTCCGGGGTTCAAATGCCAGTGTTCCTCAAACGGATGTAGAAGCTTCTAAGCAGTGGTCGTTGGACGGGCACCTTCCTATGACTCACGAAGTACGCGTTCATGTCATTCGGAGGAGGCTCAGCGAACGCCTCTGTCGTGCACGGTAAGAATGGACCAGAAGACGTCACGAGGACAGTAACCAAAAAGGATTTAGGTATCTGGCTCAAATTAAACGTTTCCTTCTCATTGCACCATGAAAAATCGGTTCAAAAGGTATTCGCCGTTCAACGGATGATTCGGCGCATCTTCCAGGTATTACTCACATGGACTTTCAGATACTCCTTGGGGCCTACGTCAGACCGCTTTTTGGATATGCCAACCAAGTTGTCTAATCACGACGCAAGAAATACTTAACCCTCATCGTGCCTATCCAGCGAGCTGCCACGAAAATGGTTGCTGGCCTAACATCTGTGGACTTTGAAACGCGTCTCGCCGCGCTTGACCTAGTGCTCCTAGAGTGTCGTCGCCATCAAGGATACCTGATACTTACTCATGTCCAGTTTTAATAAGGTTTGGCAAACAGATTTTTGACCGTTGACCCAACTAACACACGGAGAGAATATAGTAAGAGTATTTTGAAGCTCAGAGCACACACGTTTTTTCTCATTTTGAATAGTTGGTGCGTGGAATAACGTTTCTCCGACGATCGTTCACGTTGCATCGGGTACCCAGTTCAGATCACTTTTAGACGTCTTTTTATTTAAGCTCTCGCGTTGGCAAAATTACTGCTCCGTACTGAAAACCTAAAGTGCAATGCAGAACCATTTTTTTCGCTTGTGCATTTCAGGTTAATGGCATCTGCTAAACGACAAGAATAAACCCTAAGCGTAAAGCCTTGGCAAAAGCCTTAATCTTGTGTATCAGCCCGTAAAGCCATGAATCCGTGAATCCGTGGGTAAATGTATCTCAACCAACTGGACGGCCAAAGCACCAGCAGAAGGAATGCACTGCCACACATATGGAGCAGTTTGGAGATGCCTGCAAGAATACTACGATATCACGCTGTAACGGTGTCTCGCAGGCCCACAAACACCTTGCAAACAGCACTATCAAAACCAATGGGGAAACCCAATACGGTGGAAAAGAAAAGCGTTATCTGCAAAAGCTTACTCAAGAATTGTGACCAACAGTACTCGGGACAAACGGGGACAAATCTTTCAACCAGAGTTAATAAGCAAGAGGTTGCTACTAGGCCCGATCAACTCTCGCTGATCTCTGTAGATGGAAAGCGCGAAGAACTAAAATCAGACTAGCAAGACTCCAGCAAACTAGGAGAAGCAGGGACGAAGAACGAACACCTATTCTTGGAGGCTTGTTACTCCAGTACTGATGGAGGATATAACGGACTTATTGAGACCAAGTCCCTCTAGGAACCTCCGAGGACAAAGCAAACACACTCCTGTCAAATCCTGAGGCAAAAAATGAATCAACGAACAAACTAGTAGAAATAGAGCATAAAGGCCTCGGGATGGAAAGGATAAGTTGCTTGGACCGGAATTTTCGGCCCTCGTTAAGGATAACTAAATACAGCCACCAAAGGAGCAAAAATAATTGAGACCCTGCGGAGAAAAGCCATGCAAATACGCCGACCAGGCTCACGACAAAAGACCACAAGTTTGGAATGGGCCAATAATGGTAAAGACAGCAGACGACTAAAGAAAGAATATGCTCTATCGACCGATCCCATAAAGGGCAAATAGATCGCGACGCAATACAGGCCACCAACGGGCCAACCAGAAGAAGAAATAATGGACAATTTCAGAGCGTAGTGGAGTAATCGAAAGCAAGAAATGCAGTCAAAAAGGCAACACAGATCACATTCGGACCACTGAGACGGTAAGTGCGACGATGGTAAATAGCCAATTAGGTTACAGCTTAAATATGCTCTTTGCAGGCTATATAAGCGGAAGCACGAAGAGAGGAACCGCCCACCCAAAAGCTCACTGACCGGGTCTCCTTGAATGATGACGAAACGTCGGCAAATCAGTTGACAAACTGGGCCAACAGGTCTGCAGTCACCTGACTAATCAGCAATAAATTCACGCGAACTACCAACACCCCGACACATTACAAACTTCCGACTGTAAATAATTGCACCTATTCATATTAGATGTGCCCGTTTGCGTGTCAGTTACTGTCCGTCGGACCCGCGCGAGGGTAAGTTAAGCAAGAAACATTCGCAACCATTTGTTGTCATGTGTGAAATAAGTGTGGTGCATCGAATTTTACCGTAAGTTGCAGAGGTTTGCCAGAATATAACCACCTTGACTTGTACCATGTAAACTGAGACACCGGCATTCACCAATATTTGAGTGAGAGCATCGTTGAAGTGTTTGTTTGTGTTTAGGTTTCAGATAAAGTACTTTGAGGCATATGCATGTCTGACGAATATCAAAATGAAGAAGTTTGTTCGAAAGCCTGCAGCACTATTGACACAAAGTAAAAAATGTGCGACGAACCTCAACTCTTTGCTTTTGTTGTGTCGACAATCGCGCAAGTCTGACACTGACCGGCGAATCGCTGCGTCAAAGTCTACACGCCAAGTAACCTTCAGGTGGAATGTCGGCTCCATGGTGTGGGCAGCGATCGACCCTCTCAAGTACAGTTTCGTCATTGCGATTGGAAGTGCGATCATGCGGAAACCACGACGGAACTGATCAGAACAGCTGTATCAGACGGGACACCGAGTGGGTATGTCAGTGACATGACTACATGCGTACACCGCTATTATGCCAGTGCCGGGCAGAGACTTTTTGGCAAGGTGAATGACGAGTTTAGAGGACTGAAGCGGGTGGAGATCACTAAGAACGCGAGCACAGTAAGAAGAGAACGAGGGGATTATCACCATGCATGATTCGTACCGTCTCTAAAAGCGCTCAAGCCCTAATTTGCGCTCTAAACTTATTTTTCAACTGCCGCCATGGTTGAGCGCGATCAGTATGTGACCGCAGGAGAGATTTGTGAAGAATTTGTTTTTCCTACGATTTTCTTTTTGTAGCATTTGAAAATGTCTTGAAGAAGTGCACGGACAATAGTTGCGTCCTTGTCATTCGTGTGAACCAAAACAGTAGCAGTCATTCAGGGCTTCCGTCGGACAAGGTGGTCTGTCTTTGCTGGCGAGCGTCCCGCCAGAATAAATCGAAGCCCACGGACTCGGGGGAGCTGATAATTTTGATAGATTTTTATAGCGGACAGCACACTCCACAGGTGTTTGGCTAAGTTTCCCCTTCTCTGGCATAATAAGCCTCTGATAATGACGCCTTACCACATGTGGTACAACCCCCTAGCCCGCAATTCCATTTTCACGTGTTGCTCGTCAACCAACGCATGACTCGCGGCGAGTTGAAAGAGTGTAAATCTATGCTGAATTTAAGGACACCAAGGGAAGTGCGGCAATACGTTGCGGATGAAATTGGAGAGACACTGAACACCCAAATTATCAACAGCTACCGCGTTGGGTGCCGACGTCCTTCCTTAAGTAGCTCGAAATTTACGTTTTGCTCATTGAGCTAAACGAAATGCCGTTTGTCCTCGCAAAATGGTGAGGCCATGTGCTCCTGATGGAATTCAAAAGATACCGTTTTGGCCGTACTTGTTTTTCCTGCGCGCAGCAAATGCTCTTTATATGGTTCTGGTAGCTAAGGATCTTTCAGGACGATTGCAGCCGTCAAAACGCAGGCAGTTCCTATTCATTAGGCAATGGTTGACAACAGATGCTTTATTCAAAGCTGGTTCTATGAACAAATGGGACAGTAAATATCATGAATTAAGCAGAACGTGAAGTAAACAGTAGCGCAGTCAGCGGGAGTAGACAAAGAGAGAGTAAGCCATCTGAACTTTGGATACGGGCATTCAGGTTGTGTAAATAGGCCGAACACGAAGACAACGGTTCAGAAAACGCTCAGTACTCCGTGAGGTAACGGAAATTGCACGGAAAACGAGCACTACACGATAGTAAATTGGCCACGTCTTTTCCCTTAGTGTCATCTCCAAGCGAATGCTGTCTATGGAAACCGAGAAACGAAGTTACTCCCAACTATACACTTTCATTGCATAAAGTAAATAAAACAGTATCCTTTTTCAACGGTGTTTTCGTAGAACTCATGCTCGGAAAATTCAGAGCAACAACGCATACGGTTATGGTAGTGATGAGACGTTGCCCATATTTTCAAGGACACTTCCGATGGAACTGAGCCTACTCGACGCTGAGCTTTCTACCGAGTAGACCTCTTCTAAGAACATTTGTAATACGTGTGCAACTTGTCGAGGAAAATTGCATTGTCTTCTGATTACTTGAGCATCCTTAGGGTGGAGACCGTTCACAGAAGATCACAGTTGCCTCAATCTCACACGAAACATCATGCCATCTTTGCGACGCAAGATGAGTGTCGCATACAACAGTGTCGCGCTGTACCAGTGTGAACTAATTTGACCATTTTGTTGAAGAAAAACACAAGCTTTACTCACTTATGTGGAAGGAACATGCGTTGATACCTTTGTACAAGTTATCTCGCCCTTTGCAGAGAGCCAAATGTTTTTTTAACGCAGCAACGTTTCCGATTTGCGCTTTCTTAGCAAAAGTTTATTTTCATACAAAACAACTGCGCAAGGTGACTTTGAAAGTCAGTTTACTAAAAAAGTGGCTATCAGCAGCATGGTTCCAAAGCGTGCAGCCGGACTAGCGTAACTTTCTGTGAAATTTTCCACGTCAAACTTCCATAGTTTCGGCAGAATCAACCATGGCATGTCTTCAACGATCGGCCCACTGGCGAGCCCAGGGTGAACTGTCACGAGGCGGAAAAAGAGAAATGGACAAATTTGCTGCAGGATTACTTGCAAAGATGGAAAAATTTTCAGAATCTCAGCACCAGAGGCTAAACGCTAAACGGGAGAGGAACAGTATGGGGCCGGCGTCGCGACAAACGAAGACAAAACGAGCTTCTGACAAAGTCACGATAAATAGAAAAAGTAGCCAAAGGTTTTGTCGACGTGCTCGTAATCAATAGCTGCACAAATAAGTACATGAAAACCAATTGAATTTTTAGTCCAAATGGCTACCACTGAATGAAAATCTTCTAAGTGGCGAGGGAAGACACACTGTCAGGAAAAGTTCTATACTGCCGTGGACTACTTGTTCTTGCGTTCAGTAGGACAAACCTTCCAGAGTTGGGTTGCCCACTAACAAAATCCTACCAGATGATGCTGAATGATGGCATCGTCTGATGCTATGATGGCAAAACTCAAAAAAATCACCTGATATGAAGTGGAATTGGATGTTTTAATATATATATGTATACATGTATATTAATATATTAATATCAGAACGAGACATGTAAGGATTAAAATGAGCCATACGCGTCGATAAGCTTAATATTATGGGCCAATCAGAAAGCCAACTTCGGATTACATATTCACAGTTTTTGAGAGCACCATCACTGGCTGTCTGCGTGCAACTAATCGATATTAAAACGTCCAGCCAAAAAATGGATTGGAGAGCGGAATAAAGAAACCGTAATAGGGACATCGAAGCGACAAAGTGGATGACAGCCAGTTTGCAAAGGTGCAGGTAAAGTGGAACGCCAAAGGCAAGCACACATGATACTGTGAGCACAGTCGGTGAGAACGCCATGGGTGAGGATGCGTTCGCTCGACGAATGGATGGGCCGAAATTCTGTCTAGTTTTTGCGTATGTGAAACCAAACGACCGCCGAGCTGCTGCAAGTTTTTATTTTTATCCCCATTAGCAGTGCAATCACCCACACGTCCCACTGCTCCACAAACTCGAGTCTTACGGGGTTCAAGGGAAGATCCTACTCTGGATCAAGGCGTTCCTATCAGACAGAAAATTCCGAGTGAAAGTAGGCTCGACCTACTCTTCTCCGGCGCCGGTCTCCATTGGAGTTCCTCAAGGCTCCGTTCTGGGACCACTGCTGTTTCTGATATACGTCAATGACCTTCCAAACGTTTTTTCAAGTCCATGTCTACTTTTTGCGGACGACTTGAAATCCTGGAGTACCAATGCCAGTGCCCTTCAAATGGATGTAGACGCTGCAAAACAGTGGTCGTTGGACTGGCACCTTCCTCTGAATGACGAGAAGTGCGTCCATATGTCATTTGGTGGGGACTCAGCGAACGCCTACGTCGTGCATGGTGAGAATGGACCAGAAGACATCACGAAGATAGATACCAAAAAAGATTTGGGTATCTGGCTCTCTTCAAACATGCCCTTCTCACTGCACCATCAGAAATCGGCCCAAAAGGCATTCGCCTTTCTACGGATGATTAGGCGCACCTTCCCCCGTATTACTCGCATGAACTTCCAAATACTCTATGGGGCCTACGTCAGACCGCCTCTTGAATACGCCAACCAAGTTGTCTACTCAGGGCGCACGAAGGACGTAACCCTCACTTAGCGTGTCTAGCGAGCTGCTACGAAAATGGTTGCTGGCCTTAAATCCGTGGATAACGAAATGCCTCTCGCGGCACTTGACCTCTTTCCCATCGATTATCGCCGCCTCCGAGGAGACCTAATTCTCACTTTTGCCCTGTTTGAACAAGGTTTGGCCAACAGGTTTTCACCTTTGTGCCAGCAAACACACGGCGGGGACATTGTGAGGAGATTTTCAAGCTAAGAGCGAACACTTTTATCAAGCAAAATTTTTCTCATTTCCCGCAGTAGCTGCGTGGAATAACCTTCCTCCGACGGTTGTCCACGCTCCTTCTACAACCCAGTTCAAAGCGCTATTAGACACTTTCCTATGCGAGTCCTCGTGCTGGCAAACATACTGCCCCGCTCTGAGAACTTTAAGAGCAGTGCTACACCCTTGTTTCGCTTGTGCCCTCCAGATGTACGACACCCGCTGAACGACAAGAGCAAAACCGACCAGGGAAAGTCGGAAAAAGCCTCGATCCTGTGTATCAGTCCGTGAATCCGTGAAAATCCGTGGAACGACCAGCCAACTTGTGTTAGTAATTCATAAACCGCGGCTTTTTACTTCAGTCAGTAGAGCGCCGCAGAAAATGCACTAAACGCCGTCAGTTGAGGGGATTTTATATTCACATTCACGCATAGACATTTCATTCGTTGTTTGTCCGTTCAGCCAGGCATTCGGACCGCGAATTTTGGCTTCACTTTTTCGACGTTTTTTTAGCTGACGAATGTCGGGGGACGGTAGTGCAGTTCCAAATGATTTATGGGTGAGTCCACCACCTCAGCACTCTTCCTTTCAGCTGAGGCATCAGAAAATAAGGGTGCTTTACTCTTTATCCCTGGTAACTGGTGGATATCTCACTAAATCCCAGTGTTATGATTGTCATATTAGAATGCAGAACCATTTGGAACTGAAACTTGAGTTTCGAATAAAAGCAGTCGTGTTGTGTGGCCTAATTTTGACAATCGTATGATAGGCGCATATGTTCTGTGGCGGTTTCGATCGTTCTTATAGTGCGGGTGATCCGAAATTCCCGTGGTTTCATCCCATCGGTCGCACGTGGATATTCAGAGACAAGACAAGGGGTCATCATTGATAAACTTTGGAATTAGTGCTCTACCGGGTCTGCCGAATAACACTTGCCGATACCTATGCTGTTGCTCGGTTGGGCGGACAGTAAATTTAAGCTAAACTGGTCCATCTGGATGGTATTTGCAGGGCATCGCGCCCTTGTGTGGAGCCAAGTATGGGCCGTAGACTTCCCTGTGTAAAGGGCGTCCAGGAAGACTGTTTTGCAGTTCTGTGCCAGGACACTTGTCATCCTGCAGCTTAACACGGGATTCGGTGTTGGGACCGCTGCTGTTACATGTCTTCATCAGCGACCTACGGCAGCCCCCAATACAACTTGTCAGCGGTTGCTGACGAAATCAAGTTCTGAAGAGCTACACTTCACCCGGTGCCTGCAGTTTATAAACGATACGTGCAGAACTACCTTTCGCTGAATAGAAGTGAATGTGCAAGGCGCACACCGAAAGATGGTATGACGGTGGTCAGTTTATTCAACAGGGCTTGTGCTTGGCCTTCATCTTCAAAGATGAGGATGATGTTGTCTGCGTACAGGGAACGAACTTACTTCTATCTTACTACAATCATCCCGAGGTGTCTACACCTCCAGACACTCATTCGGGCAATCTGGATAGAAACTGACGACAAGACCGCCACTGACATCGGTTGGCAGCCATATCTTCCAGCGTCTCCAACCAGGCGCAGTGAGGATCACGCGGTCCCCATTCTGGAAGGCGAGTAGCACTGACAGCACTCAAGCGTTTCTTAACCTCTTTCATACCCCTCTGACAGGTCAAGGGTTGGCCACCTCTCTGCTTCCGCCACTCTGAATTGGGCATGGAAAACAGCACTCTTTTCGACAAACGGTGGCTCGGCATACGCAACGCAGCTTCTGCTGCTGGACACATTATTCGATGGAAGTTTCTGTTTCTCAAGCGAAAACTCGCTTCCTAATTGACTCCTTACGGATTCGCGGACACCAATCCACACGAGACAACGACTGTCGAACACCTAAAGACGTCTCAGTTCCGTTGCTGGAACAGGCCACGTCTCACAGCCATACAACGAAACAGCCCGCACTGTAGCTTGATACACGTCCCTTGAGATTCATGGATACACCACTCTGACGCCATAGATGCCTCAAATTAGCAAACGCGACCCGTGCCTTGCAGATTCGTGCATTGACCTCGTCTGTCACACTACAATCAGAACTAATACAACCTCCCAGATACGTAAAACGCTCCACAACTTCCAGTGCCTCTCCCTGGATTGTAAGTGGCGTGTTCAGTGACTGCATGTCCAGCAGCATGACCTTACACTTTGTGGGTGCAAAGTGCATACCAAAGGACGGGATGACTTTGGTCAGTTCATCCAAAAACACCTGCGCCCTCTCCTCCTCTTCGAAGATGAGAACGATGTCGTCTGCATATTCCAGATCGACAAGGTTTTCGTCACAGGCTATCTGAACACCGGGGTTTTGGAGACCTTCCAGCGTTCGTCTCATTATCTCATCGATCACGAAATTAAATAGGAAAGGAGAGAGTGGGCATCCCTGACGGACACCGCTTTGTGTACGGAAGCTTTTGGAGAGCTCGCCGTATACTCTCACACGTCCGGAAGTCCGAGAATACAAAGAGCTTATTATGTTCACAAACTTCCGGGGCATTCCTTGGTGGGCAAGCGTGTCAAGAAGAACAGACCGGTCAACCGAGTCGAATGCGCCTTGGAAATCCAGGAATACTAGAATCGTGGGTCGCTTATACGTATGGCGTTGTTCTAGCACCTGACGAAGTGTGAAGATTTGGTCAACGCAACCCCTACCAGGCCGGAATCCCGCTTGCTGCTCTCGAGTCAGTGTTTCACGAGCCACCGTAAGGCGACGAAGCACGAGTGACGCGAACAGTCTCGTTACGACCGGGGTCAAGCTGATCCCCCTGTGGTTGCCACACTCACTACGAGGCCCTTTTTTGAAAATGGGCACTATCACCGACTCTCCCCAGTTGTCTGGGACAGACTCCTTTTCCCAAATGCAAGCGAACAGATCAGACAAGCGCTGACTGAGGACTTCACCCCCATCTTTGAACAATGCGGGTGGGAGGTCATCCGGACCAGAGGCTCGGTGGCGCTTGAGAGAACATATGCAGTCATAAATCTACGAGGCCGTAGGCGGTTCCACGTTCACCGTCCAGGGTTCTACGTCAGCTATGGGATCCAGATGAGTGCCAGCTGGTGGCCATGACAATTGTTGTTCGAAGTGTTCGGCCCACCGATCGAGGCGTTCTTCTTTATTCGATATGGTCACTCCATTCCGATCCTTGATGGGGGGTAAGATGGCTCAGTGGTTAGAGTGCGAGATGGCTCAGTGGTTAAGGCGCCAGTCTACGAACCGAAAGGTCCGTGTTTCGAACCCGACCTCTGCCTCTCGACTTCCCCTGTCTAGGCTTGGGCAACCTGGCAGTATCCCAGTCCTCGTGCATCCCTCTGGTGGCATGGCAGTTTGGCACCGAAAGGATGCTACAGTTGGACAATTTTTTTTCTTGATGGTTTCGCCCACAGGAGGTTTCCGGGGACCGTACACGCAAATCAACAGCAGTAATCTTCGGGCATTCCCGGCTTTCTGGGCCTCTTCCATTTCCTTGGCTTTCTGTGTCGATCAGACTTCACAGTGGTTTCGCACGCTCATTTTCGCTTGACGTCTGATAATTCGTCGTGTAAACTTTTGCTCGGGGCCCGGCGGGACATTTCTGCGAGATTTAAGCAGTGCCACTATTCGGTCTGATATCCAGTGCTTGAGTAGGCCTGGTAGCGCCGTGCCACAGGTAAAATTGCCAGCACAGTGTAAAGGGGTGGCGATCTCGCCTCAGTACTTATTCACATCTGATGGTGGGGCAGTTGGAAGGAACTCCAGAAGACAATTCTGGTAAATTCGTCTAACGTTCGGATCTGCCAGTCTCTCAGTTGCCAAGCGATTTGTCCGCTCCTCAAGGGGTCCTGGGAAATGAACAAGCGACTCCAAACGAGCGCGTGGTCGGCATCCACAAATATGTTCCAAAACGACCGGCATTCAGTTATTAGACCGCGCCATTGGTAACTGATGGCAATGTGATCAATTTGAGTTCGTAGATGGTACACCGCTGGAGGACACTACGTGGCTGTTGTGTTTCACCTGGTCCTCCAGGTTGGGGGTTGGAACATATGGCGACTTCTTCCGTAAGAATGGTAATGCATTTGCATTTCCCGCCAAACACCGCTCCCTTGCGGTTAGGCTTTTTCGTCCTCCTGTCTAGGTGTGGGCGCCCTGACAGTATACCAGCCCTCGTACAACCATGACACAACTAACAATACTCTCATGCCACATCGGTCGTCGCGTGGTGCCATCAGCCAGGCCGCCTTACTCGCTGCATACAGCAAGGCGGGCAAGCGAAAACATGCTACCGATGACGCCTCCCTTCTCTCTCTTTCACATACTTTTCCTTCCCGCTCTCCCCATCCCATTACTAACTCTCTCCTTGTAGGCCCAGCACTTAGGACTGATGACTCCGTTCGTGTTGCATCGGTTTTGCCTGCAACATCTGCTCGTCACATGGCGCCGACATCCTCAGGTATCTCGAAATCAATCTTCAAGTCTCGATGCCCAGTCTATCTGACCGCCTTCAATGTCCGCACCCTGAAGCAAGCAGGATAACAAGCTGCTCTTGCTCTTACACTGGACTCGCTTGGCATTGATGTGTGCTGTGTCTCAGAAACAAGAATTCAAAATGCAAGCGCAGTGATTGAGCTAACCGCCCTATCACTCTCCACTCGCTTCCGGCTACGTGCCTCTGGTGATCCGGAGGCTGCTTCGGCGGGATGTGCAGGGGTTGGTATCGCCCTAAGTCACCGGGCGGAAGTATCCTTGCTTGACTGGATACCTGTTGATAGTCGCCTCTGTGCGGTTCGTCTGGCAACGTCTGTGAAGGAGTCTCACAAGCGGGAAGTTGA
>SJOL01009403.1:1890874-1944786 GCA_004794785.1 Opisthorchis felineus | reverse complement strand
GGTATGCACTTTGCACCCACAAAGTGTAAGGTCATGCTGCTGGACATGCAGTCACTGAACACGCCACTTACAATCCAGGGAGAGGCACTGGAAGTTGTGGAGCGTTTTACATATCTGGGAAGTTGTATTAGTTCTGATTGTAGTGTGACAGTATACTGGAAGTTGAGGATTGAAAATTAATTTCGAGGTGCCTGAGGCTGTCGGCGCCGATGATACGCACATGTCGCCTGGAAAACCGACGCAAGACCAACGGGGACGTCTGTCTTAACGGGTGGGCCTACAAAGGGAGTGGGGAGGAAAAAGAATGTAAAAGGGGATGAAAGGAGGCTTCAGCAGTAGCCCGTTTTCCCCTGCCTGCCCTGCTGTATGCAGCAAGGTAACCCGCCTGATGACACCACTCGACGACCGGTGTAGCTTGACAATTTTGTTAGTTATAGGAATCGTGGTTGTACGTGGGCTTCGTACTTCTAGGGCCCCCAGACCTACACAGGAGGACGATTGGGGTCCTTCACCAAAGGATTTGGCTCAGAAGTCTGACCGCAAGGCAGTGGTGTTTGACGGGAAGCGTCAGTGCATCGCCACGCATTTCCCAACCTCCAACCTGGGTGTAGTAGCGGTATTTTCCTCAGCTTAGTTCTCGGTCTGAGCCTCCCAAGCTAGCGTTCACGTCAAAACAACCACCAAAGGTGCACAAGGTATAATAGCGCCAAAAACCAAGTTGAGAACACTTGTACAGCGCTTCATCTATATAGCGGAAGCGGCGATAACTTTCTGGAAATCCTGACGCCTTCTGGGTGCGCCTTTGGTAACCGGCATTCGGCCAATCCTGGGTCATGATTGGCTGTTGGGTCCAGACTTTCGACCAATCAGATCTCGGCTTGATGCCGGACCGGCAAGCGTCCCGAATTTTTGGTTTTCAGTCACTCCCGGGGCGAGTTGGCTCAGTGGTTAAAGCGCGAATTTACTGACCGGAAGGTCCCTGGTTCAAACCCGACCCCTGCCTCTCGACTTTCCCTGTCTAGGTTTGGGCAACCTGGCAGTATCCCAGCCCTCGTGCTTCCTTCGGATGGCATGGCAGTTAGGCACCGAAAGGGTGCTCTAGCTGAACGATATATATCAGTCACTCCCACGACGATCATGCACAGAATGTCTGTCACGCTGCCAGAATGCTGATGACGGCTTTGCTCCACCGGAATCCGCTGACGCGGAAGGCCGCCTCAAAATGTTCTTGGCAATACAGATAGCAGAGTTGGATGATGGTCTTTCCGGATGTTTTTTTGTGTGTCTTAGGTTAAAGGGACGCTGGCGCTCGTGAATGATGGTCTGCGGCGTTTTGTCGGGGGACTGTTCAGTCTTGTTCAACAGCCTCGTTCTGAAATAACTGAATGTGACCGGAGGCCACATGCATGCATGCCACTGTGCATTTGAACTAGTATTCCATCATGGTAGTTCGCATAAGTGAAGTAGTCTCCTGACACCTTTTTCACTAGTTTCACACAGTGAAGTCGAAAACCGAACAAAGAAATTTTCTGAGAACCGCGTATGGTTTCGTCCAAGCTGAGATCTCGTGTGCTCGTCGACAGGATGAAGTTGCAGTGGCATCTTTCCTGTTGTACCAAGTTTTTGGAGCCATAGCCGCACTCACCAGGCATCATCTTTGTGCATGAGTTAGACTCTGAAAATATCTTCACAATATTTGGACTGGATCAGGTTTACGATGGAACTCCGTGATGCTGTTTACGGTCGACTCAGCGGTATTTGGTTGCTAAATTGAGTTCTCATGCCAACGTTTCCATCACTCGCATTCGCACCACTCCTAACTGAATCTGTTGCTGCAGCAATATTTGTTTCGACGCTTCGGCAGTTATTGTCACGTCTGTGGTGAATCGGATGCCGTCGGTCTGGTTCCAGAACCTTAGAGACGAAAAATACACCTTTGTGACGATGAAGCGAGTGTAGAATTACCGGGTATCTTTTTTGAGCTTGAATCAAGGTTGCCCGGTGGGCATCGAATATTGCCGGTCATCCCTGACTGACTGCGCGAATGTCCAATCGTCAACTACCTTGGCAATGTTCTAGAGTATAGGTAGCTCGGGTGCGCTGCTTGGTTGTTGGTCTGTTCGCCGAGCTTGGCAGTTGGATTGCAAACGTTTCATCACCAATCGAGGTGACATCGTCAGTGCGGGGTTGAGTGGGACCCACTCAACCCCGTACTGACGATGTCACCTCGATTGGTGATGAAACGTTTGCAATCCAACTGCCAAGCTCGGCGAACAGACCGTCAACTACCTTTTCTGGCTCCGAGACTTGGTGACGTTTCAAAAACCATTTCGGCGGAGTTGATGGTTCTCAGTAGGTTATTTTCGATAATCTGATCCTCCTTATAGGAACTAATTTATTGAACACGGCTTTAGGTACCTTGAAGACCAGATTTTTGTTCTATAACGGATCCCTTGTTCCATTTCAGCGCGTAGACACATCGTAATGTGACAGTTTCGTAGTTCAACGGTCCGGATGCGAACATGTCCAAGGTATGCATTCGTTCCCTGTCACATGATCTGCTCCTTCAGGTAGAAGATCCGGGTGTTCAAAAGAATCCTTCCCTGGAGTGTATGAACGCCGGTTTCACTTTCCGAAGTAAAGCACCTGGATGTAACGTTTTACATATGCCTCACGCACCGATTTCACAAGCTGCTCTCAGTGCTTCTGGTCCATGTGATTGGTTAGCTTCCTCGAATCCGTCTACGGAGGACTCAACGCCCTCCGTAACTGGTCTAACCTTTGAGGAGACACGAATGTTATGGAGCAATAGTGCGTTGTTGCCCAGTGCTTCAGTCCAAGATGTTCCCGTCATAAAATCGCTCACACTCAACTCGGTGCCATGGGAGTTGCCTTCGACCCACACGACCTCTAATTCGATACCCATGAATTCAAATCGCAGGGAAAAAATCGGGTCGGTACAGTTTACGGAATCCGGTATAGCTGAAGGAGGTATCTTGATGTCACCAGGCTCAAAGGATATGGCAGCCCTTGGGATGCAGATGGTTGATCAAGTGCTGAGCAATTCTCCCGGCACTGGAGGTAAACTTTTCTCATTTTGCCATTATCGCTTTTAAAAGTGTGCTCGCCGCAGAACCTCGTTCTAGTTAGTTTATCGTGAATGCCTAGAGCCTTTCATTTTATTCAAGTCCTCGCAATGTTCGATAGTATGACATCAAGTACACTGGTTCTAAGCCAGAAGCGTCCCTTCATCAGAAGAGGTAGCTGGAAGCAATTAAATTGTGTAGCAAGTTGTTGTAACTAGAAATAAGTAACAGAGGAGGTTATCCAAGGGGATGCCATCATTAGCTACTGAGGCACATCAGCAAAGGTTCTTACCTATTATTGAAAACATGAAGTCGGTGTGGAGACTTGCATGTAAGAGCCTAGTATCCTCATGGAACTGGATTGCGACCTTCCATACACTGATAAATTCCGGCTCCTGCTTCATGTCAGACTGATTTTCTATCGCTCCCGTCTATCTGAATGCTGATGGACTCGTTGAAACCGTAAGAAGAGTTTTTTTTACCAAGGTGACAGTGCATAAAGGGTACGGTACCAACGTACTGATCTCTCAGAATTGCGTTTACCTCCCCCTCATCGCATTCTGAACCCATGCCTTATGAACACGGAAACGTTCTGCAGTTTTCAATATTTGACGTCTTCTACATGTAGAACTTTGTTCCTTTCTCACAACAGGTATCTTCCTGTTAGAAAGAAGACTGAAGAGGTTCTTTTTTTGGTCATAAACTAAATGACGACTATCGAGCTTGATGCTTGCATGGGACCAACCCGCCTTCACCGTACCTAGCCTGTGATAATCGACTTGGATAGTAGCCTGAATGAAAATCGCATGTGAATACAGATTGGGACTATCTTGAGTGGAATTTGGTCGGCCTAGCCTTATTTGCGCTTTGTCTATGAATCCATACACACCCTTTTCATGAACTAAATTGACTCAATGAAGACTGCTAATGTTTTTTCATGCGTTATGTAGCCGCACAATAAATCGCTAGATGTAAACTGTGATTGTAGACATATGTTCCTCACTTTGATTCAAAAAAGATACACTGTCCCTTGGTCAGTGTCAAATCTCATTCACGGGTATTCCCCCCAGAAATAGGACTCTCACTGGGACTGTTATTCCGACCAAAATGCTCTAAATAAGAGGTATCCTTTCATCCTGCATCTAAACGTTGCATCAGAAATTAGCAGTATAACATGTTTGCTTCCTCATAGTTCCCCTATCCACCAGGTATAAAGCTGATGTGCTTTCTGCTGATGGGTGGCCGTTCTGGTGTGTGTTGTTGATATATGGGTGAAGCGGATACCTTAGAACCGGCTACCGAAGAGCTTGTTGGTTGAACAATCCCGCTTTTAACCTCTGTCGTTGTTTGTTCTGCATTCGCGCAATATACAACACGTGTTTATCACTTGTGCAAATGATAGTGTAATTTGACTGGTTATACAGTATTAGGTCTTCAATTAACTCAGAAAACTTTCAGTAGGGGTAGAATCTGACTTCATTACCCAGGTAACAACACTTCGTCAGAAAGGACTTTTTCCGTTTGTACGGTTACCATTTGTTCGATGGAGTTTCTCAGCTGTTGCTGCCTTGGCACCTCGAATGCCAATCTACCGCTCGGCAATTTGAACCCTCGTCGCTTTGGCTCAATCTGTCCTTCTAACGTTGCTTCATTTCAGCTCTGTTACTTCGAGAGTTTCCGGACAACCAACACGGAGCGTACCGCACTGCAGTATCTTCAACTACGCTAACCAGCTCGACAACCCCAAGCGCGTCTTTCTCGTACGATCCTGAGCTACGACCCTTAGAAAACGATACAGCAAGTATCGCGCATACAGGTGCCATCCCTACCGCAGTTACTAGTTGCTTCAATTCAGCACAATTTTATATTCGTCCGTCAAACTCGACAAGGCCAGCACTTCCTCACATCCCGATTCCATATCCACTTATGTCCAACCAGATCTCTGATTTTATGCAGTACAACAACCCCGCATGTTCCGACCCTACTGGTAGTGAGTACCGCGAAAATTCGGCTCAGTCTGAAAACCTTTTACACCAACTCATCGGTGTTCACTCAAGAGTTGAAACTCCTGTATCCACACCGACCGCAGTAACTTCCGCCATCCCTCTTGGATTACCGGTGTCTCAAGCTTCTAGAGAGGCGCGACTCCTTGGGCAGTCAGAGGTAAACCCGGTTATGTCCATGGTCCCGCAAGCTGACCAGGTACATCGATATCAGCACATGGACGCGGGCTACATGCCTCATCCAAACCAACACGGACAATTCAATCCCCTTGCCGTTGCAAATCCAGGCAGTTCCATCAATCCTTCGGAGATGACTATCTATCCCGAACAGAATGGCTCAATGGCACCCGCCATCGGTCCTCTGACTTCTGTCGGCGCTGAAGGGTTCGCAGCAAGCGCTCGCATCCCGACAGTTTTCAATCCCGTCGATCAAAACAGTTGTCCGGGTTACGCTGCTCCATCGTTGGATTACTATTTAAATGGGGCATATAATGCTGAGAGCAACCGTTTACCGGAACAACCAGTCCTTGAGAACATGGGTGGTGCATTTCCCACGACCTCCCAGTTAGGTAAGCTTTCGGTTTATTGTGCTTATTCCTCACTTTTGGTATAGCACCGCTCATATTCTGGCTCGTGGTATATCGTCATTAGTATTTTTGAAAGAAATCAGTGCATATATTTGCCGTTAGCGTGAGCTTTGTTCGGTCGTCATTAAACCGATCCAATCTACAAACGTTGACTGCCAACAGACTAACCTCTCTTGACCAACAAATTG
Source organism: Opisthorchis felineus (assembly GCA_004794785.1). Taxonomy (NCBI): domain Eukaryota; kingdom Metazoa; phylum Platyhelminthes; class Trematoda; order Opisthorchiida; family Opisthorchiidae; genus Opisthorchis; species Opisthorchis felineus. The sequence continues at coordinate 1,938,922 of SJOL01009403.1, read as the reverse complement.
GCAGTCGTCTAACACCTTCCGTGTCCGGTTTGCTGTCACTTCCAAGCGTGAATGCCTCAAGGAAGGCGAATATTGCTTGGAGATGTTGACGGACTTTGTCCAGGCTTGTAGTTGATGGCAGTCCAGAGTATTGGCTGTTGCGTTCAGTGTGTCTGCCACCAGTATTTACTCAGACTATGAAGTCCTCATGTCATGAGCCCTCCTACCGTTATTATGAACTGCTGCCCACAATATGCAACCGCCCCCTGATTTCTGTGTACGGAACCGTGGTACAGTGCCCCCTCGAGGAAATTCTCAGGAACAAATACCTCCATCGAAGAAACACTATTTGAGGCACTGAACTTTCTCCATTGCAGTCTTCCTTCGAGAAAACGAGCAGCCTCCAGAACCGAAGTGGTATTTTCTAGTTTCTCAAACGACCGTTTTAATTCCTTAGGGGAGATGCCACAGTGAGCATACTTTATGCCGTTGAAGCAGGTTTATCACTTGACTGTCACTTCAGAGAATTTATCATAAGCGCAACTCCTGCCGTTACCTGGCATCTTATTTGACTTGAGTTATCCGATAATGTAACCTTAGATACGCGCACAACAGAATTCGCCCCGAATGTTTCACAGTCGAAATACCGGTTGACGTATAACTGCCTAAGCTCAGGAAGAAGTAGTGTATGGTAAATCAATAATGATAAATCAATACCGATACCTCAGTAATCCCGCAACCACCCATAACCAAATCAATGTTTTTCGAGTTCCCATTCTTATCTGAGAATCCGTTATCTTGATACTTTATCTTGTTTAGTGGTTCTTATTCAGGTGTAGTTAGATGAAAAACCGTAGTTCCCGATGACCTAGACGACACAGCTTGACGACCATTGTGCAAGTCCACCATGTTGTTCTAGTGTGCTCGAATCACAGATACACAAGACTTCTGAATATCTGGAGCATTCACGAAAAATTCCAAGCCGCTGAGAAACACCTTAATGCAGTTGAAATTCCATTACACCAGTGCATAAAATGTGCGGCACCGTTCTTATTGGTCACCTTCCTACAGGGGAACATCCCTATCGATGAAACACCTTGGGCGCCTTCGTGTTTTATCAGAGATGAATAGTGTACCTAGCGCCATTCTTCTGTTAACCCCTTCACAGAACGAGCCACAATCAGACCATACACTTCTCTGATGTATCGTTCGCTTTTCATAGGCACCTGACTTTTGTCCCACACTCATATCAGACATCTTTCGAATCTCTTACACTGACATTCTTTTCCCCGGAATGTATAACATAATTACTAATCTTATCTGATTATTTTCTATCAGGCGATACCGACGAAATAAAAGTGTTCATTCCGATACCTTCGTGCATCGAACGCAAATGCTGCATAAGTCCCGCAGACAGCGGATTGGATAGAGGGAACATGCCGGTCAATAATATCATAGTGAGGAAACTAAGGAGACAGGTGTCATTAAGATACTCCATATTCAGTTGGCGTAACGGCGGGACAATCATAACGCGCTACATTGAACAAAACAGACGCGGCTGGCTAATTTTTTCTGCATACTCGACCGAGTGTAATAGGACCGGGGTGAGGGCGAAACCAACCGCATACCGAGCATTTCTTCTCAAAGACTTCTTTCTGTTCATCTTTTCAATGTCACTTTGCTAAGACAGTTTAATTCGACTCTTGGGCATGAAGTTTCCGTTTTCCTGAAAGAGCACTTCTTGGGGACGTTCGTTGCTGGACAGTTTGCCTCGCTCTCCAGGGTTACATCATCGTTTAAGTAAAGTGACCGATTGTTATTTCGTACGAAACTTGTAATCTGCTCCAGTATCCTCGTTATCCCAGTCACCTCTGGTTGCGAAAATTCGGTCTTTTTCCAACCGCTCCAGTCGAAACATGTTGTTAGACTCGAAAGAGTTCATGATGAAATGTTTTAAGCAGTCTTGAATCCTTCCTATAATGCTGACTGCATTTTCTTATGATCATTCGCTAGTGAGTTTAATGGTTTTAATGAATATTCTGCCAATTTTTGGTCAAGTGATATGAAGAAAAGATACAGTGAATGTTGTATGCCTTTTGAACCAAAACTTGGTGAAAATTCGATCGCGTCTCGAAAAGCTCAGCCACCTGAACTATTTCGTACTTTTAGACTAAATGGTTTCAACTGGTTTATGTTAATCGAGCTCATTTGCTTTGAGTGTGCAATCGAAGCTTTACTTTCTTTGGTGACATGGAGTTCACAAGTGGCTAGGACACCAATTATCGGGATACCCGGCCAATTTCTCTGAGGCTTCCGTCAATGAACGACCGACTTGTAATGGTCAAAAACACGTATTGCTACTTTTTTATAACGTGCGGTGAATCCCATCCACTGTTTTTGGGTGAGTTGGCGGTCACGTCTGTAGTTCGCCTTCATAGTTGTGAATACATGTTTGACTGCAAACACGCTGTTTTTAGCGTGCCCATTTGCGAGCAGTTTTCCTCACCAGCCCTCGAAAGACGAACTCCACCATCAGTATTTCTAGAAAGTCGTCATAACTGACTGATAATAAATAATAGAAAAGGACCATAGAGCTAGGTTGAAAGTGTTTTTAAAATCCAGGGTACCGCATAAACCTATCGCAGTATTTCGGGTAGATCGCACAAAACTCAAGTCACACTGATCGTACCTTTTCCTGTTGAACCCGGTACTTCCCTCCGCAGTGTTTCACGATGAGAGGTGTATTTAGTGAAGTATTCACTGCATGACTAGGGGATATCAGACCGGAGCCTCATGCGTTCAGGCTAGCCAGTCCACAGGGTCGATTACTTGTTGACCTAGACAGACATACTTTCCGGTGATTTAGCTAGAGTAGACGTCAGGTCCTATCATTGCGAAATGCAAGAGTGCCTGCTCATCAATAGCTTCTGTAGTTGGCAATGTTTTGGAATATAGGTAGCTCGGGTGCGCTGCTTGGTTGTTGGTCTGTTCGCCGAGCTTGGCAGTTGGATTGCAAACGTTTCATCACCAATCGAGGTGACATCATCAGTGCGCACTGATGATGTCACCTCGATTGGTGATGAAACGTTTGCAATCCAACTGCCAAGCTCGGCGAACAGACCAACAACCAAGCTTCTGTAGTGCTGTGCAAAACATAGGAGCAGCCGCTGTGTTGTGCGGAACGTGTGTACAGTTCTCACCATAGCTGACCATCTGAGACGGCAGCTTGTGGGAATTGTGTGAAGTTTTGAAGCGCATTCTTTTGATGCAGTGATTTCGCTGTGAGAGAAATCACCTCATGATACTATGGCTTCCGTCGTTCCAATTTCCAAAATCATTCATGTTCACTTTCGAGTGAAGTATCCTGTGGGAGAGCTCTTTTTTACCTGTTCCTCGAATGTCCTCTCGAAAAGGGAATCATGTTGTATTTTGAATGACCACTGCTTAAACACCTTGAGGGTTTGAATGAAATGAACACAGTTTTTGTCGTACTCTAACGCTATTCCAGGTGTGTTTAGCTTGCCCTTTAGTACCTGTAATTTACCTAGGCCCATTTGATATTTCTCAGAACCACTTCTAGTGCAGTTGGTCGCTACTTTACCGGGTCTTTTGGCACACCTAAACGGTTATAGTTCCATCAACTGTAAATACCTTGGCATCCTCTTCAACTACTCTGAATATCACAACTCAAAGCCATGTCTGACTCGGCAATTTATCAACTGGAGGACATGTTTCACCAGGACCTTTTTGTCCCCGAAGCCTCTTGTATAGTTGTACCTCTCTGACTACATTTGATATTTTGGATTGTGTAGTTCGTTGTGCAGAGCCCATCAATGGCTGAACAGAAATATACTGGAAACCTGTGCCTTATTTTGTCCCGAGTGTTTAGCTTTAGGGACCGTGCAATAAAAAAGGAATGAGATTAGTGCAGTATGACTGACAATGTGGCTCATTCAAGGGCTTCAGAAATTTCATTAAGGTAGGTACGTCATGTAATCATGACTGTGTTTTTCATCATTCAGTGAGAGCAAAGCTTCGGATTGGTGAGCGGAGGCGAGAGAATTGATATAAAAAAACAATAGGAACCAATGATCTAGGTATTTTGCTATTGTGAAGAATTTTAGTAGCTCAGGTAGCATAGATGGTTGTTGGCATGTTCACTGAACTAAGCAGCTTAATTGCAAACGTCTCACCATCAATCAAGGTGACATCATCAGCGCATCGTTCGAAAGCGGAGCAGTGCATCGGCGCTCGTTTTAGTACCAGTTTTTAATGCACCCTGACCTCTGTTGCAGCAGTTAATGCTCTTCGCTTTTTTCTTGTCCTCATTTAACAGCATTTTGTTATGTTATCGTAGTCGGTGTCTCTGTAACTCTGTTTTCTGTTCTACCCAAGGTTTTTTCTATGCCTCGTCAGTGTTCGGTTTCTCTCAAGCGGTCGACATATTGATTCACCGCATTCACCCGTACTTGCTACCCTCTTTTTCAGGAGGACACGGCATCCAGGGTGGATCATGCGGAACCGGAGCCAATGGATACGTTCCCCAAGTCTACGGCCATCTCCAGCCAGAGCAGATGGGTGTGTCGGGTACTCCTCCCGTTGCTGGTAATATTCTCGGACCTCAATACATGAGCGGTCCTATGGCAAATCAGGGACAACAGAGTGTAACGTTTTCCAATATACCTTCTAGTGGGTTATATCAGTCTTTGGTACAGCCTAGGGATCAACCTGCAACCTTTCAGCCACAACCAGTTTCCTCTGACCAGCAACAGTCGATGGCCCTGTTTGCAAATACCCTGCAGCTATTCGCGGCAACTGCTAGAAATCTAAATACAGCAACCTCTGATCCTCGCCTATCTTTGCAACCTGCACCGAACAATGCCAATGTACAGATACCTACCGCTATGGAAAACGTTGGAGGACAGAGTATTGGTGCTCAGCTCCCTTTCACTCAACATTTACTTCCAGATCAGCTCCAGGTATCTATGCAGTGGTCTCGCCCCATGATGATTGATTTCCATCACGAATTTGTTTCTAATTTATTGTGACTCCATTAACTCTGGTTTATGGTTACTCGGGGTTAGCTTAAGTTGGACTGAAGCTGATAGTGGTTCAGTGTTCTGGAACTGGTGTCCAAATTCTATTCTAATTATCACACTTATGGCTACTGAAGCAAACTGCGTAACGCTGTAATTCTACCACTTTTTATTCCCAGAAGCTAGTGATTTTCGCGGCCGCGATGGATAGGTTTCACTTTTTTGTTGTGAGCCGGCACGATGTGCCTTCTGAATCTAATTCATCGTGAACTCTTACCTTGTTCTCGTGGTCATTTATCGGTTGCCATATTCAGGCAATTACACATCCTGAGGTTTCGTCAGACAATGTAGTATTTAACTTGTTGATGTCTTTTTGTATTAGTACGTTGGCTGGACTATCCTTTTATCAGGCAAGGACCGTTTTCTATTCATCGTGACTGAAGAAATTTGGCTCAGAACCTTCCTCTAGGTCAGCCACAGTAAAGATGTTGCGATAATCTCTGGGAAGCTTGTTTACTGTAACATTTACATAACTCGTTAGTAACATCTTTTGTGGGACAGATCCATATTCTTTTGGATCACAAAAGAACGGAGTATTTTGAGAGTGCCGTGTACCATCTGTCAGCCATTATCCTCGTGGGTGCACTTGTTTTGTCTGGAGGTGACCTCACGTCCCTTCTCAAGCATATGTTACTTCATTCGGATTCTAGTGTCAGTAAACATCTTGTTTGTGAATGTTAATGGGATTTAGGTATGACGCATCACACACTTTTTAGCTTACAGTTCGTTCCCATATTTTCTTGCTGTTACTCTTGCAGGCATTTTCTAATTCATCTTGCCCAATACCAACTGCGCCCACTATTGAAAGCCCTATTCCACGGCTTCCCAACATCTCCCAGTTAGCTAATATAGATACAAGACAATGCGCTGGCTTCGCGGGCCCTGGCCCTCCACCTGTGTCGTCACCTGCAATGTACCAGTCAGTACAAGCAACTGGGGTTTTCTCCACGCACGAAATGCTGCCTAACTCAGAATTTCAATCAATCAGTATGGGGTTGTCTGGTCCTGTGACAGCGAACCAGATGGGCAGCCGAATTTTCCCTGCATCTGCAACAATGCCCCCACCCACTGCCCTAGCTACTCTCACTTCCAACCGACTTCCTTACCTACCATTGGGTACTGAAACTCAGTCCCCACCACCTCTAAGACCACCCCATGCCTTTCCTGTTACGCGAAACGGATTATCGACAGACACCTTCCGAACAGCTCTACCTACCTCAGGTCTGCACCCTTCTCGCCGGGGTGTTGTTCCTGCTCCCACCACCTCACCACCGGTACCTAATCCACGTTTTCCTCATCGACCACCTTCTAACTTCCCGCAGCAACTCGGATTATCGTTTGTTCCCCAATCAGTCCCCCCATTTCACCCTCGTCATCCTATGCACCAACCTCCGCCTGTCCTTCCACCCCCGGGCTTTTTGCCCCCACCAACCCATCCTCCAAATGGTACCAATACTTTCGGACCCTCGTTTATCAACACAGCCCCAGGCAACGTAGTGAGGCCGAGTTATGTGGATGTGGCAGCCAGCAAGTACGCCAAGGATCATGCGGCACAACTTCCAGCGGTGGCCGCTGCCATGCTGTCACTTGCTGCAGCTCAACAACCGAACGGTATTGCACCAGGTTTTGGTCTTCGTCCCCCATCCACGCATAATATGCCGTACCAACAATCATTCTATAGTCTGCCCGTTGGTTCTGGGACAACACAAAATTTTCACGACAATTCTGCTTCTTATCCACAACCCAGTCATCCGCAAATTGGAGGTTTGGTCCCATCGGGTACTTCGAGCACGCTACCTACGGATCGCAGCCGACTTCTTGATGAATTCCGGTGAGTTTTCTGACATTCACTGGGATTTCTTAGTGAGCGTACTTATTTGATCGGAACGTACCTCTACGTCGCATCCTAAGGCTCTAACAAATGCGTCTGAGAATCTAAACCAATCAACGCGTGAACGTTCAGATGACCAAAAGGTCAACTCAGAAGCTACACAAGTAAGAGATATGTGATTGAAAGCAGAGTGGAGCACTAGATTCTCTGAGCTCAAGTCGTGAATTTGTGTTGCTAGAATTGATTAGCGAATCGACTGATGACAGTAGAGTCGAACTAAGTTGGTCGTTGGAAACAGACCTGGAATCAGATGCTTCTGGATACACGTTTCATGTCTTTGGATCTTGCTGGTTGCGGTTCTTATGGCACTCAGCATTCAACCCCATTTTTCCTATGGTATTTCCAGAGTAGATAACAGTGAATGCAGTTTCAGAATCTACTTAGTATCTTGAAAGGTGTACCAGCGCTGAACTCCCAATAGTTGTTGCAATTCCTTTTTCCAGCAAGGAAGGCGGCATATGTTCAGACATGCGTTTAGGCAACGTTCTCTTCACCCGACCGCCATAGTGATCCTCACAGGAGCAAGCGAATCATTGAACGAATATAAATTTGCCTCTAAACGTCGCGTAGGTGGAGCATGTTAGGGTAAACGAAAAGCACTAAAAGTGCGTTTCAGGTTCCTAGAAAAATTCTGTCAAAATTCTGGCCAAATAACCTTTGCAAGTCAGTCGTGCACATACTGGCTTCCTTGCATCTCATGCTCGGATGTTTTTCGTCTAAATGGTTTCATTTTGGCCCCCGAAAACCCATCTATATAGTCATTGCTTCGAACTGTGTCGAGCAATGAACTGACCCCTCTCAACGACCTCATCTGCCTCCTCGAAAATGCAACTCACTGTCATATCCAGGCGTAATTTACCAATGTCTTGTTAAATTTTTACTTAGACATATTTTGTCAGTCTATTTCAGCGCTTGATCGCGGTGGCAACTCCTTCCCTCGTCACATTTGATTCATATGCTAGGGCTACTCTGTTCACGTCTGCGCTGTCGACCTTAGGAAAAAAACTATGCTCAGTCGAAGGCATTGGAAGCTGGAATAACTTAAGTTTAAGTCAGGTCCTTCGGATGGAGGGAGCAGCTTGACTCTCTCGTACAACAATGTTTATAAATGGACTCAATAATCGAATCAGTCTGTTCCGAAAAAACAGTTTCCAATGTATCTGCTTTCCGCACGCATGCGTCAGCTGAACTAGGTCACTGCGAGTGCGAAGGCAAGTAGGCTGAGCTGTGGAAGGACAACGAGAAAATTGAGCGTCAGTATACCCGTATGAGTGGGAAACGACTCTTGTGAACTACCTGCGTAAGAAATTGGATTGAAGTGGTTGCGCGATGTCAGATGAAACATCATTGTAGCTAGAGGCTGCTAGAGGCTAGAATGCTTCTGTAGATACAAACGGAAGAACAAAAGGGAACAATGAAGGAAAATTTGCGAGCACAAGATGAGGACCACGAATCTTAAGCTCGGTTTTCAATCACTAGGCGTCTACATATGTACACTAGTTTGGGTTGACGCAACATCCAGATGCCGAGTCTTCAACGATGGGGCCAGGTTCGGTAATACACTATGATCCAGACACTAACTGAGTAGTTTCACTTTCGGTTCTGTTGACCAGTAGGACTTCGTAATGCCTTAGACTAGCCATGATTCACATTTGAGCAATTGCCTCGTCTCCGCCAAACCGAGTTTTAATTCTCGAATGATTCGGCGACGTGGGGTTGTTATGTCGCACAGCTCAGCTTAATGCAACCTATTCGTTCTAATTGCGACGGAAACTTGGCCACTAACGAACACGATACATACTTCAGCAATCTTGAGCCCCTGTTAACACGAAAGCGGCGTTGCAGGGGGCGGCAGACCTCAGGAGATTCCCTGTCACAAGTCCAAACAGAAGGAACATAGATGGCGAGTTATCTTCGCCGATCCCTTTTCCAATTCTGGCGGCTTGAAAACAGGCAACACAATCTAGACGTTTGGAGTTACGAATTACATAAGGCTCCCATAGGTTGGGCGGTTTTACCTCCCCAGAAAATCATAAGCTATCTGCCACCTGGCCATTCTGTCCGTTCCAGGCCCCTAGACGAAGGTAAATCAGCGCAGTTTTCGCACGAAACGCGTGTTTCATGACCTCATAGTTGCACTCATTCGTTTTCAGCAACCAATATTTATTTGGTTACTTCATTCATCTTGTTCCAGACTACGGGTTCCTAGCCTCGCGTGGAATTTGTCGCTTCTGTGGCCTAATATTAATTTCTTGTTTGCTATCTGTATTTACTTCAGGTTTTATATGACATCCATCTCCCAACTGAACGTAATACCTAGGATCGTCGTCGGTTGAATCAGTGTAACCCGTATTTTTTCTAGAAAATTTCCTACGTCTTCGCCACTACTTACCTACGATCCCGATGACGAAATCGTATTCCCATTATCATCACACAGTCGACACGTAACTGACATGGTTCATTCCACATCAGCCTACAGTTCCCCACATGCCTTCCAGAATATTCTTTCGTTGTTCTAGTAGGTCGGCCGTACAACCCAGTAATAAATGGCCAGTCTGTGACAACTTCGGTGAATATCCCAAAAGACAACTAACATCGAAATCTGTCCTTTTCTCCCTGAGAATAGCTATACGTTGTACTGAATGATCGACTGACTTCTTTTCACGAATTCTTTGTTCGACCTGTTTCCTTGCAGTGAGAGCTCATGGTGATATTAGCGAGTCGTCGGGTTTCAATGTTTTTTGCTCCAGTACGACAATGACATATCATAATCCTAGTTTGTGGGTCTTAGAGCTTTCAGTCTTCCCAACGTCTGCTGCTGTTTGAAAGTGACTATCGAATATCTATGTCTTAAAACAGATCGTGAGGTTTTCAAGTTACCGGATTTGCCGCAGGCGTTGCGTACACAGTTAACCTTCAAGAGATATCCCTCTCCAGGAGAGGCCAAACGCCATCTTACCATAATATCTTCTCTTCAGAGCTATTCCTGCATGCGAATGACCTATCGGGAATTCTTTATAGTCTGTTTGTAGTGCGAAGAGATTTGCGAATTTTCAGTTGGAATTCCATCCTGCAAGGGAAGCCAATCTATGCTGAACAGCCGAAAAACTGCACAGCTGTTTCATCCTTACTGGAAATCTTTAGCAATGTAAATCTCGCCAAACTCCATGGAGTTTCGGACCCGAACCTTTTAACAGTTCGACCACGAGCGGCCGATCAGCAGTGAGATTAACTCGCACTTAGACGATCCACAAATCCATTCATCATTCATCACGGAATCCACACTAGGTGTTGACTGGCCCCCAAATTGAGGACTTCTCACATGTAGTCTCAATCGTCTTATGAAAGGAAGAATAATTTCACAAGACGAGTGAGCACTTGTCACTCGAGGAGCCAGGTAACACGGTGACCACATGATGGGGATTCCGTGATTGAAGGATGAGTGGCGCTCTATCCTGTCTAAGTGCTAGTTAGTCACACTGATCAGTCGCTCATTGTCAAACTATTAGATGTTTAGACTACTCGCCCGGGGGGAGTGACGGGTTCGACAGTCCCTGAAATGTTTACTGCTAGCGACTCTCGATAAGGATGAAATAGCTGTGCAGTGCTTCTCCGCTTTTCAGGAGAGTGGCCCAACAGGACGAAATCTCGATTGAAAATTCTTTATAGGCTGACTGTTTGATAGACTGACCTAATGTTCGTAGCTTTGTTTGCAAGCCTTATTGCTTCTAGGATGATTTCACTCGCAAATTTTTTGGAAATTTAAGTAATCCTGAGGCGGAATGCACAATCCGTGTGCCACCTCGAAACTTCAGAAAGGTTCATACGTGATGAGTTCTGTTTATTGTGACAATTACTCGTATGTCACTCGCAAATCCTACCAGCTGAATCCTTTAACGTATTTGTTTGACTGTTAATCTTCCGCCTGCTTTCCGTACAGGAACGGCCGGCTCCCTTGGTTAACACTGAGGGACCTGACGAACCACATCGTAGAGTTTGCACAAGATCAATATGGTTCTCGGTTCATTCAACAAAAGCTCGAACAGGCTAGCGCTGTGGACAAAACCGCCGTGTTCCGTGAGATACTACCGCATGCTTATAGCCTCATGGTGGACGTCTTCGGTAACTATGTGATACAGAAGTTCTTCGAATTGGGAACTCCCGAACAGAAACAGGTTTGTATTTCTATAACTTCTGATCGAACTTAGTATCACTTTTAGTTTCAGTGTTGCCCCGTTCCCTTGATTTTATGATGTTCCAATGGAAGCAGTGTTAAGTACGAATGCTGTCCGCACCCAAATACTGAAGTCAAATATCATGTTGACATCCTTTACCTGACTATCCTTTACTGACTATCACGTAGCTCATCGTGTGCGTGGATGTGAGGCTGCTCATATTTGGGGTGGCCGTACTAGCTGTACTTTTATTATATACTCTGGACCTCTAACATATCTCCGATCCCAGCAGGCTTCTCAAGGAAAATGTGCCCTTGATACTCCAGATTTTCTACGATGAGATTCATTCAAAGCAATAAACGCACACCAAACAACCATGTATGTATGGTCAAAGAGCGCACACCCTCAGGATCGGCCAAAATCGCACTGTTCTTGGAAGCACCCTTCTCAGGAAGGAAAGTGGGCACACGAGTTGAGCCGTACTTCTGTGGCCGCTCTGTACACCGAAGGTTGGAACCAGCCGGTATGAAGGGAGAAGTATTCGGGGTTTCTTTCAATTTGCTGGAAGTAGAAATAGATGATGTTACCGTTGGGAGCGTCCCTGTCATCGCTTGCTTTGTTAATGATTTTGGCGCTACTTGAATGCGACTATACTTATGAAGCAGATAAATCAGGGACCCAACAGTTGGAAAACACAGAAACCTTTCTGAGCACACTATCCCTTGTGTGATCGCGATCTCCAGAAGAGAATGCGAAATCGCCTACTTCCTCGCTGGGTTCTACACGACTTGCTCCATCGCTGGAAACAAGGCCCGTCCACAATCCAAAGCACACATTCTGCAGAACTAGGCACAAAATTATCATCGTTATCTGCCGTTAGGGTTGCACCTATCAAGAAAGCCACAATTTCCGGAACACTTATTTCTAGGACCGGTTGAGATGGTGTCCTAACACTAAGCACGTAGGCGCGTCCAATATGGTTAAGTTGATCGTGGAACATGTATGTTCTGTTAGGAAAATGTTATTGGTCATACTTTGCACTTGTTTGCACACATAAGCGTTCTACGGTGTCAGTCCCATGGGATGAGTGATCCAGTTGCTAATGCAAACGCAAACACAGTTGCAGCATACTGTGCTCTTTCTGTTGCCTGATCCGATAGCTCTGAGGATTGTTTTGCACCTTGCATGTTTCATCCCTGATGCCAGGTTACCCCTTGACTTGACTGGCGCCCGGTAGAATCATTTTCCTACACGATGAATTTCACATTTCACGGTATCCACATTAATAGCTTCCGGTCTTCCAATCATGTGTGCACAACCACCAACTCATCGCTACGCACCACTACGCTCCCTAACAACGCACTGATGATGTCACCTCGATTGATGATGAAACGTTTGCAATCAAATTGCCCAGCTCAGCGAACAAACCAACGACCATCTACGCTACCTGAGCTACCAACATTTTCCTCTATAGAAAATCATATACTCCTTTCTACCCGTCGGGATTCCGTTCGTTTGTATTCAGCTCTTATAGGAGTTGCTTATTGGTTCTGTTTCTCTTCACCTGACCAACCGGTTTAGACTGTTGAGTAGCTCTGTGGCTCTCCATTCTACTAATACACGCCCCACTGTTAGGCTCCTTATCGGTGTAAGGAGGAAAGCTCTTCGCCGCGAAGTCGTTTATTAACAAATACCAACTAAACAATTACAAACTATTGGACAGGAAAGTAAACGTCTCATATGCACCTTGTTTTATAAAAACTGAACATCCTCACGCGCTTTCTTGAACTTTCGTGGATATTCATTGACTATCACGCAATTGTAAACGAACGCTGCAAAGCAGTTCCACAAGTTCCGTATTAAACCCTACCTTCCATTAGGCGCGAAGCGGAATTACGAGAAAACCACATACTACTCGCATACATCATCAGTAGTATCCGCCGTTACACACCTTTCCCCTCTTAAGGTCGCTTGCATGCCACCGATCCCCATTTACCTCCGTTAGGTCAGCCCCAGCAGCTGGTCTGTTCGGCAACTCTTCGGGTGTATCATACCACTTCCGAAGCTGAGTCCCATTTACTCTTCTCGATCCCCGACCGTCTTGAATTGTGTAGACGTTCCCCCGGCGGTAACGACAAACGGGGCTTGCCCTCGACTGCCCAGCTTCCGCGACCACAGTCCACTCCTTCCAGGATTCTGATGATCCTTCCACTTGACCTTTGCGCCTCTTTGGAACGGTCGTGCCCTTCTACTTGCCGTTTTCTGTCTAGTCCTTTCCTGAACGGCGGTCAAGTTTTCTCGAGCTTTCCTCCTTTCTAATCATAGCTCCTCCGGAGACAAGCGTGTTTCCGGCCACAATTCGATTTCCTCATCAACTGGAAGGCGCGGATGTCGACCGTACATCAGCATGAACGGGGACTTGCCTGTGGTTGACTGTATGGAAGCACGATGTGCTAGCTACACCGTCGGCAGGTTCACTTCCCAGTCAGCTCCTTTGGCCGCTAGCCATTCCTTGATCGTTCGGTTAGGCCATTTGTTTGAGGGCGGTAGGGTGCCATCTGATGCCCAGCTTCTGCAAGCAACTCCTAAACTCTTTGCTCTCAAAGCAAGGCCCCGTTAGGATCATTTTTGGCACCCCGGGGTTGGCCACGATGTGGTGCATTACCACTCCGCTGATTGTCGTCGCCCGTTGATTTGGCATGGCTGCCACCTCGACCCACCGCGACAGGTGCTCTGTCATTATCACGATATATTGATTTCCGCTGGTCGTCACCGGAAAGGGGTCCATGACGTCAACGGACCATAACTCGCCGATTTCTGATACAGGAATGGGTTGCCCCTGTCGTATCCCCTTTCATCAGTTGGCACCGCTTACAGGACACCACATAATCCATCACCTCACTTCTCATCCCGGGCAATTCGGCCCTCTGCCGAAGTAAGTCGTACGTCTTGATGCACCCTGTGTGTGCCATTTCGTGGCATTCGACGATCAGCTTCCGTCTCAGGACGCGAGGTATCACGGGCAGCACAACATCAGAGTCGGTGGCGTTCTAGGAAATTATGTCAGCTTCACTCAGACTCAGCCTATCGAAGTGACTCTGGAACGTTTCCAATTCCATGTCTCCCTCTCCGTTCTCAATACTCCTTCCATTCTGTCTCAATAGTTGAGTACTTCTACTCAGCGTTAGTCAGAAAACGACTGACATGTTCGATGACTCCATTCCTCTGCTTTAGGACTGCGTCGATACCGCGGTCGCTAGCGTCCGTTGCAACAGCGAACATCTCTCCGACCCTGGGCAGTTTGAGAGTCAGTTGCGCTTTGACACGTTCGAAAGCCTCATGTGCTTCCCTAGTCCATTCGGATTTCCAATTTTTCCCAAGCAAGTCGTACAACGGAGCAGCAATCGTGTTGAAATCCTTGACAAACCGGCTGTAGTATGCAGCTTGTCCGGGAAACTGCCGTAGGGACCGCTTTGAATTGGGAACGGCACAGTCCTGGATCTTTGCCAGTTTTTCTGGCAGTGGGCTAGCCTCCCCGTGACCCAGTTTATGCCCCAGCAGTGTCACCGAACTCCGAGCGAGCTGTGTCTCGGCTTCATTTATCCGCAGGCCAGCCTCCCGGATACGCTTTAATACGGCCTTCAAGTGAACTGCATGCTCTATTTCCAAATTGCTGTACGCAACGATATCGTCCCTGTACATGGCAACACTCTGTAGCCCCTTTCGTTAAACGAAACATCAAGCGCTGGAATGTGAATGGTGTCCCCCAAACGGCACAAGATAGTGCACTTGAAACAAATGAAGTGTTCCTCGGACCAGTAGTAGATCTGCATACTTTTTGTAAATGCTTTTCCTTTCCACAGCTTTTGCAGGTCGCGTCTTTAGCGGGGCGTTTATAATGTGGGTGACGAGCATGGCCACAGAAGAATCACTAAGACCTCATACTAGTAGCAGTCATCTGTTCATACGTTGACACTTGAGAACGTGGAGATCTTGGCAGGTCGTTCGATACGGTAGTACAAGGGTGTTGACTGTTCGACAAAAACGACTGCGACTGTTTTTGCGCTGGTTCGAGGGATTTCGCATGATCGTAGGCGGTTTTAAGACCCAGCGACTTGTATTCTAATGGTCTCTGGCATACAGTATTAGAATAAGGTCCACTAATAAATGCGTCTCGTAACGCTTCATCGATATGTTGTTCTGCACTGACAGCCGTAAAGCGGCAATCTGGCAACAAACTGCGAAGCTTTTGCTCAAACTGATCAAGATTCTAATCTCCGTCCTGCTTACAAGTATCCAATGGATGCCGGGCGAAGCTTATCGTTTATTTTTGAAGAACATGTTCACAGACATAAAAAGTAAATGCAAGCGATGAATGTGAAAGGGTTACAGAAGAATATGAGGTAAAAGAGAGAAACGTCTCTTTCGAAGTCATGCCACCAACAGTTCCAGTCAGATAAGATGAATCCCAACGTATGTAAGAATTTTGGTATGGAAACACGCGTGTAAATATCAACAGCCTGAGAAAGGACAAACAATGCTGAATGCTCTTCAAGGCGCGGTAAGCGCTAGCACAGTCAAGACTCGCACATCAGGCACAAAGTGTCCGTCATACTGGGTCTGGTGTGAGATTCAATGGCAAGAATGTTCACTCAACGCCATGTACCACGCATAAAAGTGTCGTAAGTACGCAGGGAGCCCACAATGGCAAGTAAACACAAGTCACTGACTGTGAACTTAGGAAGTTCCAGTCCAATAACAGCCTTGGCGGATTGAGGAAAGCAGATACCTCGATAAGAGATGATCATCGGTTGGTGGACCAAAAAGTCGACATCACAACCAATGGCACGTAGGGCTGAGATTATGGCGAGGGAATATTCATCAGCACCATACTTCTGCTTCTTCTCATTCCACACAGTCACTCCGCGCCCATCCGAGACTATGCTGACGTGTATCACAGTTGCTCGGCGCTCCCGAGCAGCGATTAGGTCATAAATTTCTCGCAAGGTTGCAATAGCTGGTTCGTAGTCTTTACAGTCTTTGATGAAGCGGTAAACACTAGAAGCAACGTAATTGAACAAGGTTTTCAGTTTATCTGGTGAATGAAAAGCAGTTGACTCTAGGAAATTCGTGAAAGTACAAAACCAGTGCTCCCAGACATCTGACGAGTCTTGATTATTGGGATCGGTATCGAACCGCTCAAGACGTAAGAATCAATCCGTTGTTCGATGAAATTTTTTGGATAAATAAATTGTGTTCGACGAGGGATGGAGTGCAGCGACAATCAGAATAAGAATGGAAAAGTCTGAGGGCCCGGAAGCTAGGCTATATTCATCCAAAACTTTGACACTGAGAGCTCAAACGAAAAAAGTGATTTAGCAATGAACGATGAAACGTTTGAGAAACAGAGCAAATATGCAACAGTTCTGCTCTGGCTAGCATCCAACCTGGCCTGCTTGAAAAAGTGAGATAGGGATCTCCGCCGGTTCGGGGACTTCGCTTCGCCACTCGGGCAGCAGTGCGTTACAGACTGAGGAATCGTCACGTTGAAGGGTCTATTCTTAGCAGTTCATAGTAGTTCCGTCGTTACACTGAACTACGCCACTTAATCGACTTCTCCAGGGTTCGCCACACTCCAGAGCAACCCGCTAGGTGAATCGCCTTATGAGTTTCTTTGTGAATGAGTACGCACTTCGTGTATTTCTCTTCCAGATTTTGGGACAACGTATTCGAGGTCAAGTGCTTACTTTGTCTCTGCAA
The DNA here is from genome assembly GCA_004794785.1 of Opisthorchis felineus. Taxonomy (NCBI): domain Eukaryota; kingdom Metazoa; phylum Platyhelminthes; class Trematoda; order Opisthorchiida; family Opisthorchiidae; genus Opisthorchis; species Opisthorchis felineus. The sequence continues at coordinate 1,922,021 of SJOL01009403.1, read as the reverse complement.
ATGTATGGCTGTCGAGTTATACAAAAAGCTGTGGAATCTGTTCCGTTGGATATGCAGGTCGCAATCATACGAGAGCTGGATGGATGCGTTATCAAGTGTGTCAAAGACCAGAATGGTAATCATGTGGTCCAGAAGTGCATTGAATCTGTTCCTCCAGAACACTTGCAGTTCATCGTGGACTCTTTCACAAACAATGTAAGTGCTTCTGGAATATGCAAACCTTTTTTATGAGTCACCGCAAATGACCGCACAACACCTAAATGTGATGCAGGACCGACACTGTCTTGCTTGACTGGGACTACTGGATGGTAAGCATTTCTAACGAGCTATATCGATGGCACAAGCAACTGCGCTGTTGATGGTACGGCGATAGATGGAAGGAGGAGATCTGTCTAGATCCAACCAAAGTGCGGTGTCCACACTGGAGATTATGCTGCTGTCGTTGTACGTTTTCCATAAGTAGTGTTTTTTAAACTAATCAACTACAAGCAGAAAATTTTTTTAAACGATTGTTTCATTGCTAGCCGTCACAACCAAGCAGGGGGCGCTGCATTCACCGATGGTCTGGCAGTACCCTCAGGCTGCCTGAGCTGGATTTTTCAGTTAATGTCCTAACTGCCGCGGAATTCCGGAATTTTCCGCAAATACCTGGATCTGCTTTAAGGTAACCACACTTCAGCAGGAGCAGTATTGCGGCGAGTTACCTGTCAGTGAGTAAGGCTTTTTTGCATTTGCGCCAAGTAGTAAGAAAGAAGCAATCCAATTCCGCAGATTTCTCTCTGCATCAAATTGGTACTTTCCAATCATACTTCTCAGACCGGAGTATGAGGCTACATTCAACTTCAACTGTCCTTGGCTTTGTGATGATAGTTTCGTCTTATGATGGGAAATCCGAGTGGTAGCTGTTTTAAAATTAATCCTTGCTTCGTACCGGTTGTTCTCAATTACTTCCGGGTTAACGGCAATACGGTAGGCCTATCCTTCAGGGCTTGTAAGCCTTGACTGTAGTTCGCTTTACTTGCTGCGTCTTTATAATCTTTATAATCTGCAGCCCAAACAAGGAGTGAGCCGTGTTGGAAAGGTAGTTTTCCACTCCACTTTTCTAGCGCCAATCTCAATTGGATCCGTTTGCTTTCTCGTGAACGGAAGTTGGGGTTGGTGCGGCTAAGCTATCTAGGATAACTGCACTGTTGGCGGCCGTTTATTGCCTCTTCAGCAGCCTGTTATTTGCACAGGCGCGGTTCTGAAGTGGAATTCAGACCCTTCTCATACTATCTTTTGCTGCTAGGAGTTACTCCGCCTCCCTGATTGGCTGCCCTCCAATCGCTTCAAGAAGACTTGTGATGAGCTCTCAATTCTCTGTGGTTGTTCTATAACGTGGTGAACTAGCATACCCAGTTCACCCTGGTCATAACGTCCAGTTTGAGAAGAGAGTGCCGATAACCGAGAATGTCGACTTAACGAACTCCGCGAAGCAGCTAGCCACTTCCCCAATCTGTGAATAAGCATTCGCCACCCAGAAAAGGAGTCGGAGTGGCGATAGTTAACACACGTACCTTGACTTCGGCCGCTTCTTCCCATTGTTTATAGTGGGTCCCGTCGTGGAGCATGCCGTAGCCGGTGACACTCTTTTCAACCGATAAATTTCACTCTGTTTCGGACATTGCACTAATAATAAAGGACTCTTTATGTGCTTATTATTTATCACTTTGCGTGCTGATTTCAAACTCAGGAGTTTTTGCTGCAGTTTTTGAACCTTCATGTTTGCCTTTCTGGAGAATTCCCACTCTCGCTCTTTCTTCTTCTATGAGTTCCACATTGAATTTGTTGACAACGCCGACTGATCGAACGTAAATAAGCCCGAAAATACTTTCTGAGTGTTGTTTCACCCCACTACTAGTCAATGTCGCCCTACTCTATCGATCATCCTAAATTTCGCCACAACAGGGCTCTTTAGTCCCTGTCGGATAATCCAGCCGAACTTATAAACAACTGGGTCAGTTGCGTGCAGCACCCTGGCTGCAGGCTTCCTGCACCGATTTGTGAACATGAGGCGCGGTGTGCCATAATATGCTTAATCGGAAATTTGGAGTTGATGAGCTGATCCGGATACACTACTGTCAGGTTTCCGATTTTCTGTTCCATCGTGTTTGTGCATCTAAGATTAGCGTTTGGTCCATCTCACTACCAGCAACACGCCTCAGGATTATGTTATGGACGTTCTTCCATTTTCACGCTGAAAGGTCATGTTATCACTGAGGTGCAGGTCATCTCTCAAATTAGTCGAGGGTTGTTCTAGTGAAATTAATCTTTCAGTAAAGTTTATCGGAAACGACACTTTCAACTGCTACAGACAGTATGCTGTTCTCAGTCCATGCGGTAAAAGCCTGAAGTAAAAGTCAATCGAAATCGGACGCGAGTTCTATCTGGATAGTATACTCCAGCGAATAATTCACTCCAACAGCTCAACGACGTGCAAGTCGAACACATTAACAAGTGCACCTGCGCTTGCAACTTATCAGCACTTCCATTTCGTTGATAAACCAATTCTATCCGATGACTAAATTCATGTTTCCGGGTTTTCCATTAACGTAAGTACACTCCGCTACAAAATTATGGAACAGTTCATGGCTTCTCAGGAACAAAAATGGGGAAAAATCTGTCAACCCATCATCCACGCAGTCATTAAAAGTATATTGCCGTGTTATTTCTTGGAGGTTTTAAGGTGGCCTGGAAGCCACCTTAAAACCTCGCCAAAGCCCCTCAACAAGACAATGTCATTGGTTGCCCATTTTCAACTTTCCGGTGTAGCTAGACCAGTCTATCAAATAAGTGTTCTCATAGCTTATGGTTTTCATTTCCGGTTATATCTACCACCTGCTGACCAAAAAAACCCTCCAGAAGGCGGGAGGCATGAGTAATCCTATAACTTTGTCACGAAGTACCCTTTAGAGGAATGAGAAGGAAAATCACTCGGCTGAAAGTCCATAAAACTACCTCACTTTCCTTATTCATAACATGCTTATGCAGTGCTTCGTATTTGTGTACGTGTTCAACGCTGTCAAACTCTGGTAGTGTCGAAATATTAGCAAATCGGATAGGTTAATTGGCTGTTGATCAGGTGCACGCACTAATGATGTCTCCTCGATCTTATTGCTAAGTCTGGTGAATAGATGGACTGTCACCTGATCTACAGCGAACTTTCGCCGTGAATAAACTATTTTACGTGGCATTATGTTTAAACTAGCATCCCACTCTTCCCGCCGCCATGTCATCGATTCTACGCATTTGAATAGAATTTCTCTGTCCTAGTTGAAACGAAGCATGCTCAGTGAAAAAACACAAGAAATTACGTTCGTGTTAAAAAAAACTTAGGAAAGTGGAGATAACCTATTCATGCATCCTATACACGTCCCCTGGGTTTTCCGTGCTCTTTCTGAACATCAGTAGGCACGACTACATCGGCGGGATTGTCGTGTGAGATGTTGTCGACTTATGTAAACTGTCGTTAATTGATCGATTGGCGAATAGACATGGGCACGCCGTTATGTATGAAGAACCATCACAGCTCCTTATTCTGGATAGCACACGCATTCACTACATGCGATTCAGAAGCCGTTAGTTATGTTGGGTAATGGTGAAGGCAGTGTGTCCTCGGGCAACTGAGGCACTAGGTTGCCTTGCAGTGGTTGTTTCCCCGTTAACTTAGGAATATAAAGCAAGTCATGCAGTATGGAAGTAAAAAACTATGCATGTATGTTCATCACAGCTGTTCCATCTCTGTATGTTATCAGTTGTCAAAAAGAAGTCCTGCCTGGTATTGGGTGTGGGTGTTTTTGAGAATTGGTCACTGCTGGAACTATGGATTTCTCTTTTGCGTAGTCCTGTTTTTAACCTCCCGGCTGATTCATGGTGAACGTGCAGACTAAGCGATTGTGCCTGTTCTTTGCACCTGTCCCCCTGTCCATGTTGACTCTTCACTAGAACGATGTCATACGCATAAACGATCCACAATTTCAGTATTTCTGGATTTCCAAGGTGCATTTGACTCAGCTGACTAGCTTGTTCTCCTTGGCATACCTGCTCAGCAAGAAATGCCCCAGAAGTTTGCCAGGATAATATGTTCTTTGTATTCTCAGACGTGCGGGTGTGTGAAAGTATACGGGAGCTCTCCAAAGACTTTTCTACACAAAGTGGTGTTCGGCAGGAATGCCAACTCTCTCCATCCCCATTTAATTTTGTGATCAGCGTGATAATGAGACGAACGCTGGAAGGTCTTCTACAGTCTGGTGTTTAAATAGCTGCTGACGGAAACCCTGTCAATCTTGAATATACAGACGACATTGTTCTCGTCTTTGAAGAGGAGAATGAACTGACCAAAGTCATTCCATCATTTGGCATGCGCTTTGCACCCGCAAAGTGTAAGGTCATGCTTCTGGACATGCAGTCACTGAACACTCCAATTACACTTCAGGAAGAAACACTCGAAGTAGTGGAGCGTTCGAAGTTACGATTGCAGTGTGATAGATGCGTTTAATGAGCGAATCTTTAAGGCTCGGATCACGTTTGCCAACTTGAGGTGTCCATGGCGGCAAAGCAGTACGGTTTGTTTTACCGTATGGCTACGACGTGGCCTGTTCGACCAGATCTTAGAGAACAGTTGTCTCAGCACCATAACTCGTGTAAGCTGGTGCCGGCTAATCTACAACGAGGCAACTAGAAGACGAGTGTGTAGTTGTGCAACGGAGATTTCAATCCATGTGTGTTCAGCACCAAAAGCTGCGATGATTTGATCATTCATTTCGCGTGACGAATCATTATCCGCTTGAAAATGTTGTTTTTCGGTCCCCAGTTCAAAGTGAGGCAGGTGGTCAACCCTTGACCTGACAGAAAAGTATGAAAGCGACTGCGAAAAGTCAGTACTGTCGGTGCGGCTTACCTTCTAGGATGAGGTCTGCACCCCCCCCCCGTGCATGGTTGGGGACACTGCAAGATATGGCTACTAATCGATATCAGTGCCGCTCTTGTTGTTCGTTTCCATCCTGAGTGCCTGAATAAGTGTTTGGAGATGTAACACATCGGAGTGATTGTGGTAGGCTTTTCCTCACAATAAAGTTTTCAGATACATGAAGGGTGTATGGTGATAAAGCATCAGTGTTGGAACATGATGTTCTGTTGGTGATCACGATGAATTTTCTGTGCAATTTTCGTTGTCACTTGTATGAACTACTGGCTTCACGTTGTTTTGCCCACTGTTGCACAGGTACAGTCAATATCAACGCATTCGTATGGTTGTCGTGTTATCCAGCGCATCTTGGAACACTGTACTCCGGAACAAACTGCTCCAATATTGGCCGAACTCCATCAGCATACTGAATCCCTGGTAAAAGATCAGTACGGTAATTACGTAATTCAGGTGGGTGTTTTGTCCGTTTTTCCAGACGTTTGCCTTTTCGGTGTCGTGTTGAACTGTTGAGATCTGCAATCTTGGTTGCTTTTGGTTTAAGTAAATGGTTCATAATCTTAGTTGTAATCTGGAGGTACCTTAGTTTTTCTAGTAGTTCCACTGGTCCAGTAATCCGTTGCACGAATGCATTTCGGTCCTCAAACTCAGAAGGTCACTCGCTGTTTCTTGCAGGATTACTGACTGGAAAATTCAATAATGAGGTCAGTGTCGGTAGCGCATTGAAGAACTTTACCCGAATTTCACTCATTTAAAAGCGCTTGATTTATCATACTTGTTACCACACCTTTCACCGAAACTTTATGTGGAATGATCCGAACGCCGCAGCGTTTTCTGCTATTCTAGTTGCCTGATTGGAACAGATAGATTTCAACCGAAACTCAGGTGATTTAGCATGGTTATGCTAGCCCACGTAATCCGGTTACTTACTCAGGAACTCTCGCTCGTTGCTACTAGATGTAAACTGTTAAGTGTTGTGCAATCTTTCTAGCCGCCACACTTACGACAGCGAAGTGTCAGTGTTGAACATTGATGTTATGCTGTCGATGTTGATGATAACACTCGTTCGCTGATACCCAAGAGATAGGAACGGATACCTATGCATTGAAAAGAACAACTTGGATGAACGCGCGCAGCTGAGCGCGTGACTAGGCCATGTCCGCTAACGTTTGTAAGCATTGATGCATCCCCTATTGGCGTCCTCATCCAGAGAAACGGCACTAACCAGCTCAGCCGAATATCCCCAGTACTGACTTTCACACGACGATGTCAAGTCATGAGTTAACCTTCCCTAACCATTTTCTAACCTCCGCATGGTTGTGAAAAGATGGCTGTACGAGGAAGTTGATTGATTGAATGACATACGATACTCGTGACCAAGCCTCCGCAACCCATGGAGGGCCGCTGACCTATCTATCGTGTGCTAGTTACTTCGAAAACCATCCGGCCCACCTCAGCCCTACTGACCCGATGTTTCAACCACACTCAGACAATGCTTCGAGAACGCCGGTGCTTAAACACAATTTTTTAACATCCTCAACTCACAGCGGCCAATTTTTTTACCTGACGGTGTGGAGTGTGCCACCACATTGCATACTCGACCTTTTACGGGCAAGCTGGTATCACGTCTACGCCTTCCCGATGGGGATTTCATCGTCTGCGTCACCAGGACTAATATAGCTACCCAGATTAGGAATTTGTTCATCAGCTCAATCGGCTCCTCTGTAAGAGAACACCCGTTCCCTTCGGTTTAATTGATCGAATGGTAGACAGTTCGCACTCATCCACGAAGGTACCACCGCCCAACTCATGACAAGATTTTGTGACTTGCCTCTCCAACTCCCTGGGTTATCGTGTGGGTTTTTCTTCATTGTGCTACAAGGATACATCATGCGTTGAACAGTAGATAGGTGAATACAACTTCCGAAACGTACATCAATATGTTCTTCATCGTCGTATATTTATGTGGGCCTTCGAAAGTATTGAAGTTCACAGTTCTCCGTAATTCCAGTTCCACGTAGCAAGAGGCAAAGATAGAGGCACTGTGCACGGAAGTCTGTGTGAATATGGTTGGTTCCAAAACACTCAACGGATGATAGTAGATTCTCGGCTAGGCTGCATTGCTGCAGTTCAGCGTATCAGCCATAAACCATATACCAAGGGTACTTTGATCCCATATGCTACAGTTTCGGTCACCGGATGATGGGAAGGCTTGAGAGATGTATTCAAGAACTGGATGAACGTTACCGTACCACAAACAAGGGAGTTTCGTATGGTTAAAGGCTCTTGGCCAGTGCTTTCCGCCTTTCTGTGTCTCTACGGATTGTCGACCAACTAACTTTGAAGAGCGCTCTCGATCTTCGAAGGACTAGGCGAAGTACTTGAAAATAGTGTGATTTCGAGAATGCCACTTTCCTTACTAAAATCCATGGAAGATTTTATGATTCTGGTAAGAAAATATGGTTTATCTACCCACTCGTGTGCAGTTTTTATAAACTCCGCACGTTTCTGGCGAAACACACTCATTAAATTGGTGTTGACGTGAGATACCTGGATCCTAGCTGAGTCTCTCGTTAATGATATTCTTCAGCTGAAGATCTGCATAAATCCTACAGCTGGCACGGTATTCCAGATATCAAAATACCTCATAGGTAGTGTCGTAGAAAGTTACGAAGCGTCTGTCATCCAAACATTACATCTCAGTTTCTGGAGTACATAATGGTGTCCACGCACAACAACGCGGATGAAAGTGACTGGGGATAAGTTAACAAGAACCCTAATTGAGTTCCACATTTCAGAATGCAGCCCACTCCGACTGGAAGGACGTGAGGTGCGGATGAGCTGCTAGCCTTCCTGGACCTCCAGCGTACTTTCGGTGACTTTGGTGTCGTTGACGGGATGAAAGTGAATGAAGATGGTATAAATGCATACCATGCGTCCACATTGGCGGGAATGCTTAGCGGTGGCAGTGCCGACAAACCTAGAAACCAGCTAGCTTCCGCTGAGGTCGTGCCTTCAACGATATGTGATGCGACCAAGTGTGCATACGGCATACGCTCTAATAAGCGCATGCTGTCGCCACCGTGTTGCCGGACATAACTTAGTTTGCATAGAAAGTTTGTAAAAACGTATTCTGTTGCTTCGTAGCCTCAAATGCCAATCACTGTTGCATATTTTCTTTGTTTATTACTACTGCTGTTGAATGAACTGTCTGCTGAGCGCGGAATTTCGTTGTGATCTCGCAATACATCACTTTTTGGTTGCAACAGATTTGTATGGGGAAGAAAGAGTAAGGTCACCTGCTTCGCCACCGAGTTTTTCATTGCATGCTCTTTCGAAGTGACGACGAGAACAAAGCTAACTCAGCCTCGTGAGTGCGTGGACAAAATAGACGACACAAGACGTGGGTCAATAACGTCATGGAAAAGGATGACCTGTTCGAATCTGTGTAATTGACAGAGTTCTTGTATGGGTTTGAGCTGAGTTAATCATCACAACACCTCTCTCTGTTAACGGAATGTTCATGTCCTAAGTCCTTTTGAGGAATCCGAACTGATCATCTGGTATTCGGATGACCAAGACTGTGTATCACTTGCTACAGTAATTTTGTTGTGATTATACAAATACATGAAGGGTCTGTCTGATTCTGGAAAGAACATGAAAGTTACCTACTATTGTCATGTCCATGGATCCCCAATGAAATCTGGTTGATACACCCGGTTGTATCATACTACATGGTTTCAGATCCTCAACTGCCCTCATAATCTATGCGGATCAGAATGTTGGCGAGTGATTCCATGGTACTTAGCACGATTACACTTGCGCTCGGCAATTGGTAGTCTTTCCCCTACCATCAGTCTCAAGCTCAATGAGTCACCTGCTGCTTCGTTTACCTTCAAGATGGATGCGGCTGCATTCGCAATTATTCTGAAGTGTGTTTGACTTTCTGCGCTTTCTTATTGTGCGTCTGAAAAGTCGTCTGCCGTTTAGCCACGACTTCACCCTACTGTCGTGACAAGCGTTTTTTCTCCTGTCCTTGTTGCTGTCATTATAATAATTCCACTAGCACACAGCCATCTCTGAAGCCACTGTTGTTACCTGGCTGGTGTGAGGAAGAATGGGAAAGGCTATTCGCTTCGTGACTGGTTTTTTATACATTCTGGTTCGAAGCGACAAAGTGCAGAAAGATAGCTTAAAATATCCTCGCGTTATCCCCAAAGTATAGGTAGTCTGCTCAGAAAGGAAAACACCTCACAAGTTAAATGTACTGTCCTTCGGAGAAGTCACTCGAAGAGCCAGTCAACGTGTGATCATGTGATGTAGGATCGTAGGATGGGTGGCGCTGTATGCTGTCTAACTGCGAACTGATCACATTGATTAGTCGCTAATGGACGAACGGTATAGTCCATGACTACCAGTTGGGAGGTCGCGAGTTGCGTCCTATTGGTGATTCCCAAAAAGGGTAAAACAGCTGTGTTATGGCTTTTGGGTTTTTAGCATGGATTGGCTTCACTTTCAGGGTGAAGTTTCAAAAACTACGATCAATCTGAGGGTTAAGTGCAGTGAACAAGTACCAGTCAAACAAAACGGATCACAGTAACGACAACCCAAAAAAGGATTATCGGTGTCCACGCGCGCACCTAATTGACGGAGTTCATATGAAGGCATGAGCATTGGTTTATCCTAGGTAGTTGATGCACATCAACAAGACACCCGAATAACGGATACCCCACATCTATGGGTACTGTGGTTCCTTCCATGAGGTTTTCCGTGTTGAACATTCACTGTATTTCACACTAAACCCCCTTGAAATATGTAAACCGAGACCTGCCGTTTCTTTCCAGCATTCCAAAATCTACCCCCAGAATGACTTATTACCGTTCCGTTGTTTGTTGCCTTGGTCTTATTTTTTCCTTTATGGCTGTTGCGTTATCCTAAATGTTTGTATACAATTTACCATCCACTTCCAGCATGTCCTGGAGCATGGAAAGACGGAAGACAAGAGTCGAATAGTCGATCTGATCAAGGGCCGTGTAGCAGAACTGAGTGTTCACAAGTTCGCTAGTAATGTAGTCGAGAAGGCTGTGGCCAATGCTACGCGAGCTGAGCGTCAGTCTCTGATCAACGAGGTTTTGGAGAGCAATTATCCGACCGATCCTAATGACCGACCTAGATCGGGTGATTTCCTCGCATTGAGCGGCAGCAGTGATGGCGGTGGAAGTGCAGATGAACCGCATGGAAATACCTCAGTCTTATGTATGATGATGAAAGATCAATATGCCAATTACGTGGTACAGAAAATGCTGGATGTCGCAGAGCAACCCATTCGCAAGGAGCTGATGAATCAGATTCGACCACATTTGAACAGTTTGCGGAAATACACCTACGGCAAACATATTATCAACAAAATGGAGAAACACTACATGAAATCGAATCAATCTCACTTTGTTTTGGATCTTAATGCACCTTCACCACCACCGATACACAACACACCATCTAACTCACAAGTGGATGTATCAGCAACTGTGGCCGCAGGAAACCATATTCGAAACAATGGTGGGATGTGCGGGGCACCAGCATCAATATTACCTCCGCTGCTTACAGCTAGTGAGATGGCTGTGAGGGCACCGAAATCAGGATTGACTAGATCCGGTCACCCGCAGCATTACTACCATCAAACGTACCACTCAGCTTCCTTCAGCTATTTCCCCTACGGATCGTTCAACCAAGAACGTCTGGCATTATCGCGTAGGTCCAAGCCACGGAAACCTCGTGTGTCTACATCCGATACTGGTGGTAGTATGTCCGACCTGTCTAGCCGGTTGGCAGCCACGACACTTGGAAACAATGAAGCGAATAGTTTTCTTCCCAATGAACAAGATAATGCCTCTCCAAGAACTCACTTGGATGAAAACGTCTGTGATACGCAACATGATCTGGCTGTCGGAATCAGCGGTTCTGAAAACTCTTGTCCTGATTTAAGTCCAAATCAGACAACTGGAGGAGCACCGTCCTCTCCTGAGACATCAAACTGGAATGAGAAGTACAAGTGTCCTGCACCAATCGAATACGAACAGCCAAGCGGCTCCCCTGTTGGCAACGGCCCAGTTGTTGGACAATCCCCCGATTCCGCATCACTTTCTCTGCCGGGCGCTTGAAGATACGATTTGAGCGTCAGTTAGGCAAGCTACCGAACCGAATTCATACCTATACTTTTTGCCAGTCATCTTGACAGACTGTTTCCTCACATTCTCCTACTTACGAGGTTCTTCGGCTGTTTACAACAACGTTTTCAGTCATGCTCTACTGCACCCAACCTTTGTCTTCTTTCCGCAATTTTCACACTACCGCATTTCAGACACCGCCGCCAACATACTCCCCCCCCCCCGAATTCATGTACATCTGTTTATTTCCGGCAGTCTTGTCAACTCTTCTTCCCACTCATCCTGATTTGATTCCTGATCGTGACGTTCCCCTCTTTTGATTACATGGACCATGGTGTCTTGGCAACACAGCTCTTCATTTTTTCTCCCTCTTCCTCGAAGCAAAGATAAATGCAGTAATTAGCATATCACGCCGGCCCACCAGTCACCATTTATCTTCGGTTCCTCTTTTATTGCCGTGTGTATATCAGAAGTTTCTGTCCAATTGTCAAATCTTGTGATCATCACGTGTATACAACTGTAAATCCTTGTAGGCGGACTCGGTTCTATTCGACTACCTTTCTTACTTGTTCTATCAACATCTAGTTGCCCGGCGACCACCCTAGACTCCATCATAATCCCCAAATTTAATCTCCGCTCGCGCGTGTGTGCCTGTGTTCGTCTGACTCTGCTTCTCGTACCCACTGTTGCATAAATCGTGTATTTAATTTCGAGCACTTCCCTCTTTCGATTCCGTTTAGTTGTGAAATACCTGTAGCGTGTGCATATAAATACTAAAAATAATTCTTTCGTGCTATTTCAAACATTCAGCTGGTTTATGCGTGCATATTTACCCAACCGGTACTACTTCCCGCAGTGGGTTTGGTTTTCTTGTACTCTATTATACATAGTCTCTCTTTGTATAACGAATGCGTATTGTTTCCTATTCCCTCCCATCAAAACCCTCCCCGACCCTAATCTCCTCCGCCCTTTCTTGCTCTTCGACACGGACCTTCATCATCGTGTTAATTATCAGTGCTCCGTTGTCCGCAGTTAATTTAGCTATTTGTCCTATCGAGTTTCCTAACTTCTTTCTGTGTACTCGTCTGCTGCGCTCCTGATGAACATTTGTTTCATCTGATTTGACGTTTTCACATACACTGGACCTCGTGCATAGTCTGATAAACTATTATCTCTCACACACGGTAGGTTATCTAGTTGCGTTTTGCTAAATGTACATGCCTACCTATATTTGGTTGGGGTGAACCTTGGTCATGCTTTCTTTTCTCATCTTATCAATCATGCACCGCTACCCTTGCGTTTTACTTTTTCATTTCGTTACGATATTGGGTGTAAACATGGGGTCGACTACATAGGTCTCCAGGAGTTCTGCCAAATTTGTAACGCCTAGCTAATTCATACGACTGCAGTTTCAACTGATTTTAATCTAGTCGCTATGAATACGTTACTGGGCTTTGTAGCGCTTCTCCCGGGTAACCTCCGTTTCTGCTGAGCTGCAGTGGCTTGATCGCAAATTCTTAACCACAGGGGATACCTGGCAAGAAAAGATTGAGCTATGTAAGAGAGAACTGCCATATGCTTGGCAAATTAGCCGGATAAAAGAACACTTATTGCGTTGGAATTTGTAGGTCTAAATCGTTCAGTGCATAAAGTTTGGTTGACTGACCATAAGTCAGATGACGAGGTGACTAGATATACTTTGAGCTTTATATCCAGGTTGGGATGCACCATAATTCTTCTGTATTGTTTTAAAGGGAAGCATGTCCGGGTGCTTGTGGACAAACTCATTAAGTACTCATCAGTCAAACCCTCAACCAGAAGACAGGACAAATTACTTGCTTCAGTCAAGTACCCTGGTTGTTGGCGTTTTATTCGAAGGCCACGCTGAACTTTTGGCTGACTATAGAACAGTCGCCAAAGTAGAGTTTGTTTTTGTATGCAAATGGGTGTCGCACTAAAGGTTGTTGTTTCGGCCGAATACACATGTTAGTTTGAACATGCTTCTATCGATCGGTCGTCAGACGTGCATTTCGGCCTACGCCCAAGTCTTACTGGCTTCTGCTCTGTTTTGGGGCCGATTGATTTCCTGGTATCGATCATGTGACCGTTGCTTTTGTTCTGCTGTAATTGGTTCTTTGCAGCTTAGGTTTTCTATTTAGTCACCAGGTCAAATGCACATTGTGGTTTAACTGCTTTTTGTGTACAACTCTGGATGGATTCATGTTCCTGTTGCGCTTCTAACAGGACGTGGGATTTTCGAGGCCTAAGAAGGGATGGGAGCCATTGATTTGAAGAGACCATTTGTTGGGAAAGGCGCCTTTAGCTCGTTTCATCATTTGAACTTTATCGTCGCCAGTTGCCTTCTGGTTGTTCACTAATCACCTTACATGTTGCTGGTACACTTGTGTATCAGGAGTCCGTGTAGGTGCCGTAAGACGCGTTCCATCCCATCTTGGGCTTACCAGTGAAATTCTGCAAATAACGTCGCAATACGGTGCGAGTATAGCCTATTACGTAGTGTGCCTTATCCGTCTTCCAGCCTGACTCCTCCCAAGGTTCCATACATTGTAGTGTGTCTGGGCCAAATTCACTGGCGTCATCAACAGTTCGAAACACCTAAAAGTAACCGTTCCACCTTTTGTTGTAGTGTCATCAGTTTACTCGGAATAGGTTCGCTGGTACCATAATGAATTGCCAAATGATGAAATAAATAAGCTGGCGAAGAAGTAGCCGACGGTGCGAAAACTGACGAAGGTCGTATATTCAGGCCAGGCCTGAGATGGAGTGAGGATACATTGCTCAACAGGTTGTTTGTTCGGTGATGTTGCTGCATGGGTCGTTCTTTGCACACTTCATCCGACCGGTGGTTTCTGCGTCAGATCTCCGTCCCTCATTTTTCGGCAAGTCCACTCGCTCTATTTACCACAGCTTCGCCTTATTACACGCCTATGTAATCATTTCCCGGTTCTGTATGGGATCCCCTTAGGTAAGACGTAAGGTTTGTTCTACTCCTTACCCGATCTTTTGATTACAAGGAGCCGGAGAGTTTTTTGCAGTGGTATTTTCATCCCCTCCTCCGAGCACACGTTATGCCTACTGCCAACAGCCTATACAACCGCCAGTTGGATTGTGCGTTATTATCTTCAGCTATGGACAATATTGGGGTTTTAACAGAATTGAGGAAAATCCTTCAGATGTTTCACTGTTAACATCAATGTCCAACTTGTGCAGGAGGTCACCGCATTCTATTTTGTATCCAGGTCAGCTTGCTATGGCTTTTTGTCCTCAGCTCCTTGGGTTCACAGGATAGGTCCACTGTGGTCGTCTTCCGGAGACAATCACAAAGACCCCGAATATTCTGTAAATGGTAGCATCTGCTCTGGAAGCTGTAAATCTTCTCCGGGATAACTTTCTGTTTGCCGTACTGTTTGAGCATCGTCTTTGTTAGGAACAGAATCTTGATTCCAAGTTTCCATGAAAAGCGATCCGAGAATGTGAGACAGCGTAGGGTTTCGGTCACATACTGGCCTGGAAAATGCGTCCCCTGCGTCGAGGAGGATTTCGACTCAGCCCAGTTGGTGAGTTTTTTAAAGAACGAGTTCTGGCTGGATGTAACTCACTATGTGCTTCTATTTTGTACGAATGCACATTTTCTTTTCATTGAGACTGTGACTGGTTTTCGAATCTAACCTGGAGTTGACAATTTTGCATATTTCCAACTATCTGATGTTCTTAAAATGGACGTAGCTATTGTGGATTCAATTTGAAAAGTTTGGATAAAGCGATCTAAGTAGTTTTCCTGCTTACCACTTATGAATAATGTCTCCCAATTACTTGGAGTGCTTTGATCATGTTGGAGGAGGGAACAAATACTTGCACTCAAAGGTGTGCATAGTGCTAAACAGCTGGAGAGCCACTTGTTCCCAAACATGAGGCATTTTTGTCTTGCGTCCGTTACACACGTTCGTGCACTTTTTGGTTTGACTGCTCAATTGACACACCAGATGTATTGAGCGACCATATCGCCAACATATTGCCGCTCAGTAAATTGCTGATTGCAGCAAACATAATCGTTCACTCAGACTATAGTCGTTGAAAATTGGGAGAGCTTAAAGGCCGCGCGCATTCAGTCAAATGTGGACGCTGGTTACGGTTTACTGATAATCCCGGGGATATCGGTGAGTGACTAGTGAAAGACGGGAGACAAACTGAAATTAGCGGGTCTCGTGAGAGTATTTTCGATTGAACTACAGCATTTCCCTCCTAGAACACCCACAGGACACCGAAGAAGCTACCTCATCAGAGGAACTTCTAAAAGGCATTTTGTGTTCTTGACCACGAATGGGTGAGAAAACATCCGTGGATGGTCGTATGTGGAGTCTAGTAATTTTCACTTGAGATTTCGTCCTGTCAATGGGGCCAGTCTTTGCTGAAAAGCTGAGAAGCCCCGTACAGCTTTTTATCCTTAATGGGAATCATCAACGCAGAGGATTTTGAACCCGAGACCTGGCCAGCGATTGAGCAATTGACCGTTAGGCTACGAGCGACTGGACAGCAGTGTGATTAGCTCTCATTCAGACAGGACAAATTGCAGCTCATCCTTCAATCATGGAAGCCACATCACGTGGTCACGTATTGACTGGCTCCTCGAGTGGCGATTTCTCGGATTGGAGTTTAACTCAGCTTGCAAAACTGTTCTTCCTCCGATCCACTTAAAGATTGATTGTTCCTCCTTCACACTTTATCATTTATTTACTTTGTAAAGTTTTTTTCGGTTCGCATGAACTAGTTTCCTCAGAACGAATTAGCTGCGGACATTTTCGTGTAATAAATGCCATTGTTTGTTGCTGAGATTTGAAATTTTCGTTCTTCCTTTGCCTTCCGGACCCATAACCGTCACATTCAAGCTAAACGGGTGGCTGTAGTCGAAAGCATGACAGCTAAGAGAATCTTCGTAGCTTTTGTCACAGTGTGCACGTGGGAGAAACAAAGTATCGTTACTTGATATTCTGCTTTATCTACTGATTGACGCGACTTGTCTGGGTGAACACAGCTCATCAAAACGGAGAGGTTTAAAATTAACGGTGTCTGCTCGGTACTGGCATCTGAATGAAGTGGAATCCGTGTTTTTTATGATTCTACCGTTTTCTGAAAACAGGTTGTTCACGACGCACTCCTGTTCGGAGTGAAGCTTAGTGCAACCCGATAAGTCTAGGTCACTTGCCATTCAGTTCAATGTGTCAGCTATAAACCATGCACCAAAGCCACGTTGTTTCAAGCTGCTACAGTTGCGGCCAACAAAATATGGGAAAATAGGATAAATAGCCAGGCGTTGGGGACGGTGACATTAGCTGTTCTACTATTCTACTTGTTTGAAGAAATCGGAAACTGGGTAGCTACACATTGGTGCAGCAGTGCCACTGACTGCATTATTGAGCCATGTCTCCCAATGTCATTAAACATTGATGAATCAAGTCTCTGATGAGCTGAGTCGCCGGGTATCCATCACAGACGGCGGTAGTTGGCTAGCCCACCGACTTATGTCTTCGTACTTTGTTTCCACGTCATAAGTTGTACTTCTTTCGGTCCATTCTAATCAGCAGAAGATTGGGTATGAGGTAGACAGTCACCTGACATGCGAAACCTTGAGTAGCTCGTCCATAACAAGAGTGTTCATTCTACTTGAGCATCGCAAACCGATGTTTCTACCAGACACGACGAATCCTTCCGCCACACTGGTGAGTTTCCGGCTTACTCTTCACTCACTACTTGTTGAGTGGACCACAACACAGTCCTTGGTTTTGTTGCCATGACCATCCGATCAGATGAACAGGGCTGTTCACCGCTGGTGAATTTCAATTAGGTGTGAAACCACGTTTCACTTAACCAAATGGTGGCTTATTCAGACAAACCTTGTGCATGAGTTTATCCGGTTCAAGTGACGCAATTCATTTGAGTGAGTAAATCCTTTGACTTCTGTGTGTACCACGGAATACGTGACCGCTTTCCATTTTCACATAGACTTGACGTTTTATCTTGACGTCAGTTGGAGGAACTAAGTGTTGTTCACGATACCGTCCGTTCTGATGACTTCCGCGAGCTTATTCCATTGCCTAACTGTGATTTCAAGTGCATACCTTTTTGGACTGAAATTGCAATACACAGGGAGGTTGGAGACTTCCTATAGCGGATAGAGAATTCAAAAACGCAAAATCGTGAACCCATATGAACTTGACGATTGGCTACTACAGTGGTGCAGAATACTGTAGACAGGTGCAAGGAAAGGACCAATGCGAAGTCTCATGACGTGGTTTCTCTCCTTACTGTATGACACAAGATAAGCCTTATATTGCATCATGTTTTCAGGAGAGGATCCAGGTACATATAATAAAAGTAGCTTCTCCTGTTACGGAGATAACAAGTGTGACATGTTTTGCTGCCCAGAATTGAGACAATCCAATCTTTCAGGTAGATACGTAGTGAACCGCGTAGGAATTCTGAATGTCACGGTCAGACTTCCCATTGCAGGCTATTCATCCTAAGGATAGGATATTTTCCTCTTCTCCGTTGTTCTCGTCACTTGCGGTGCACGTGTCCTTAACTCCCGCTTTCCTTACTCTGGTGTTTGCTACTGATCTCTGATGCTTTTCTGTCCAAGTTATTAGGCCTTCTAACGATCCCTCGTAGTCTCATCTGGAAACGTACCAATATACCTTTTTCATGGGCGGGGATTATACGCATAGTACACAGTGGCATGTTTCATAGCGTAACATGGTAGAATTTCGTATGGCGAAATTCAGTTAATCGAAAAAAAGCTGTTATCTTGACACGAAACGTTCATCTTTGTGATAAATTTTTGTTCCCCAAATGGATGTAAATGAATGACTCAAGGGAATGCAGAGTTTGTGGCAGAACTCGCAAAATTCCAAACTTCCCGACCCAGAATGCCCAAATGTATTGCCCTGGATTGATCCACTAAAGAGACTGACCAAAAGGGGCTCTACTTTGGAACCTTCGTGGAACCAGCTCCTTATGGGACTGGTTTTTCGATGATGAGAGGCCGTAGCATACTAGCATCCCTGTTGAGGAAAATAACGCTTTGTTCGTTGACTCCTGTTTCCATTTGTTATACCGCTGTAGGAGCGCAGGAATCCAGCAATCTTGGCGGATGGTACGCGCGTCCTATCACCTTACCACGCTTTCGGTTAAAGGTTCAGGAATATCTCAATCAAAGATAACTATGGAAGATTCGTGACATTTCTTCTGAGCGTTACTGAGCAGATTTTGATGGAACTGATGGAACAGAGGTTCCGCTCAGCACTGCGAACACTAAACACGTGACTTCTTGTGGAATGAGTCAATCACATTGCTTACCACGTTGATTACTACTCAGCAACTTTCATTAAGGATAAAGTCGTTGCTAATGTCATCCATGTACAAGAAGCAGTGGATGCTGCGATATAAGTATTCTTCAACTGAGCATCTATCTCTCGAGTCATGACAAATCAATCCCTACAATATCCTGAATATCATCTGCCCAGGAGCGACAATCAGCTGCCTGATCCGCACAACTGTCTACCCATTGCTGACCACAGGGACAGTTCCATAAATACCTTAGAGACTAAACCGTTCCGTGTTAACTTTGACGGCAGTGAGTCTCTCATTAAATCTCGCTTCTACTCAATAACACCAGAATTTTAGCCTCGCTCTTCCGTAATAGATACCAAAACCTTTGGGGGTGGTCGTCAAAGGAACTGAGAGGGGAAGTGGTGAGACAACAGGGATTCCTGACCTCGCCACGGAAGCCAACTTCAATTAGCTGGCTTCTAGTATGCCTCGGGGGAACCACTGGTTTCCGGATATCCCCCGCTCAATGACGTGTTTTTCAGGCAACAGTCAGGACTATTCGAAGCATTGCTCTATAAATCCAAGGTTTTACGTGTAGGCCGATCTCGGTCTCCAACAATACGGCATTCCGCCACATGATGGCTCGCCTGATGCTGTCAGTCCGACAGTGACATGTTTTCTTTTATCCTTGAGGCAGGCTAATAGGGCCCAAATATTTGAATGCGGCAACTTGCTCGATTTTTTCCAAACCTATGTTGGGGGATCACGCACGCACATCGCCACAGGTAAAGAAAAAATTGAGCGTCTTGCGCAATGTACTACTCATAAGGTTGCTGAAAATTATTCGACAGCCCACGACCGGTTTCGCCCTTTTTGGGGCTCATCAGGCAGGCGCAGTCCCCGAGTTTTCGTCAACCTTATGTTCTACTTGAACCCAAATTGGACTGTTTTCAAGAGATACACTCATTTGCAAATCAATTTGGTTTTGCGGTCGTGGGCTGTCGAAGAATTTTCAGCAACCTTATGAGTAGTACATTGCGCAAAAATTACATGCATCGCGATATCTCGAATATCGTAGCAACTGGAACATGAGGCGGCCTGATGCAGCACATTCAGTTGCCTGGAAACATCACAAACGAGAGATTCAGCTGGGTTCCAGGTGAGTCTCACAAAACCAAATTTGTTTGCAAATGAGTGTATTTCTTGAGCGCCTTGTTATTTATATTTTGGTCCCACAATTTTTGCCTAGTAACCTGGTTTGTCTGGCATGCTTTGAAGTAGTTGCAACCCATCGTACAAAAGATGATGTCCTAGGCGTATTCTAAAGCTAGTGTCTATGTTTTTGCATCAACTGGACACCACAATCTCCGTAAACATTTTCGGTTTTAGGTACCGTGTAATAACTGAAAACAAGATCGCTGTTTGTGCAGGTAGGCTGAATGCAGTGATAATAATAATAATAATAATATGGTAATGAATATTCCCAACTGGTAGGTGGCATATCGTCAGGAATGATCCCAATGGTACAGTCAGAATAGAGGCAAGGCTGACGTCAGCTGCCTGGGCCCAGCAACGTGCGGAAGCAAGACAGTCCCATAGATAATGGGCATTATCCGACACAGGTACGGTCATGCGTAAACTGGAACGATCTAAACTCAGTGGATATTGAGGACGGAAAAACACAGCTAAAGGGTTTTTCCGGCTTCAGGGGCGCATACCAAATTGAAACAACATCAGACCGCCTTACATGTGATCAGAAACTGTAAATTGCAGAAAACAAGAAACCAGGGCCACCAATCTAGAGGAGCAGAAGTATTTCAGTGATACGTTTGGTCAATTTGAACTAAAACTGGGAAAAATTACTGGGGCTACGTGGCTTTGGACAGCTGAGGTAACGGCCAGGGTCACGAATTCGTAATTGGGGATGATGAGGTGAAGGAATTCACAGTAGGGATAAATGGTAGCTAGCATCTCAGAAGCATGGTGTACGTCGAAACTGAATAGGCTCACTGGTGTCATTGTTGGAGCGGAGCCGAGTGTAAAAGTTTCTTGGGAGGATGAGATAGTGCTAGCGCCCTGGACGGAGTGAGAATATCAGTGAATCTGAGGAGAGGGTTGAGTGAATTAGAATGAACTCGTCCCAGAGGCGGTTGAGGCCGGGCAGACGATTTGTTCGTAGTTGCAGCTAGGGTTTCGAGAGGACGAGATAGGACCGTCTACAGTATGGACAGAACAGTTGCTGATGTTCCATCAGGCTTGATGTTTCACGAAAAGTTAAGATTACCATTTGCCATGGATAACTTGAGTAATTTGGAATTTTGCCTACTAAAATCTTCATTTTTGGGTCAGGTCCATCGCAGCATTTTTGGTGGATTTTGACAGTGAGTGCTTTTACAAACTGGGTTTCTACAACAGAAGATCGAATGTACTTGTTTTTTGCAGACAGCAGAACTAAATGCTGAATTAGGTACAGCCATCTGTTTGACTACTCGCAACTTATCGCATGTATTACGTTAGTACATCAGCCGGCTTGTTCTGTGTCACTTAGTTACCAACACTTCAGACCCACTTGGAAAGGCCATCAGTGCGTTGCAGGCAACTGTGTTAGCGTTGCGTGGTACTTTTACGTAGGCTTTATTAATCCCTGTGTGTCAAAACCAAGATTTAAACAAGCGAGATCTGAGACTGACGGTATCGGACGATCTTCAGATTACTAGGTGACTCAAGTCGCGTGGCTTCGAGTAGCAGCCAGAACATACTTTTAAATTAAAAACTTTTCAGAACGGAATTTTGTCATGTCAGGGGACATACTTCATAATCATCATCATTGAGGGAAATGCCAGATGAGAACACGGGTGTTTCACTGTCGTATAAACCTGCCACTTTATTTAAATGTACATTTATAGTGAACAGAATAAAGGAACAGGGTATCCAAGATGACTACATTTCTAGCCCACAGTCCTGGACGTAAATTGACAGCAATAATGCCAGTGACATCGATTAGCCGCTGTATCCTTCACTGTCCAGCCAAGCGAATGGAGGGTCACGGGGACCCCATCCTGGAAGGCGAACAGTACCAACAGCTTCCAAACGTTTCGTAACATCATTCACTCCTTCTTCCGTGTCGAGGTTTCCGTCACTCAGAATCAGACATAGAGAGAAACGCGGTAACTCGGCATGCGTAATATATGACCCAGCCACCTTCGCTTACAGTGTTGGATGCAGTTTTTGACGGAAGCACCCTGTGCTTTGAAAATCCGTCTCTCAGCCGCCTAGTCTGTCACACTGCCGTCAGAGCCAATGCAAGTTCCAAGAAACGAATTGTGTTCCACAACCTCCAGTGTAACTTTTTAAGTTCTCAGGGATGTCAGAAACTGTATGTCTTGAAACATGACTTTGCGCCTTTGTCGGCCCAAAGTACACGCCTAGGGGCTGCATAACCTTGGTCAGATTTTGAAGTAATGCTTGCGGTTCCGGCTTCTTTTAAAAAATGAGAACAAAGTCTTCTGGATATTCCAGCTCGACAAGGTTCTCGCTCGAGATCTGAACACCGGGATTTTGGAAGCCTCCCAGTGTTTGCCTCATTATCTCATCAACAAGAAAATTAAACAAAAATGAAGAAGCTAGACAGCCATTTTGGCCACCGCTTCCTGTAGGAAAGCGTTTAGAAACCTCCCCATACACCAATCCTTGAGAATGACGGTACCGCGTGCTAGACGTTTTGTCAACTCCATAACGATGAGATTGATGTGGCGGTTTGTGCACCCGAGGATTTCACTTCTATTTTATAACGGAGCGAGTGGAAGTTCGTCACGATAAGCAGCCTGGTGACATCCGAGTGACAAAAACGATTCGCTTTTTTCCAAAGCTATTGAGGTTCCATGTCCAGGGCTGCGGTGTGGAACAGGAATTAGGCTGTGCAGTTGGCCAATGTACTTGTTCTTGAAAGTGTTCAACCCAACGATTTGGTCGCTGTTCTTTGTAATAAATCGGTAAGCCGCTGATATCACTAAAAACTCTAGTCCGCCTTGTGAGCTTCAGCGGAAACAGTTTTTGAGCATTTTCAGGGTGTCTTACCTCCTGCATCTCTTCGGGTTTCCTTGAGGGGGTCCACCACGGTCCTCGATCCCTACACAGGCTTCTTCCCCTCTAAACCTGACAGTTCATCCAACGAGAGGGATGTGTCCGAATTTCACGCAGTTTATTGTGTTTTAAGGTGTTTGGCAGTTAGACCCGTAACTCCATGGGTGGAGCGCCCAGCATTCTGCCGGGTTGCAGACGGTGTTGATTCCTTTTTATTTTTATTGCATACATGGGATTCCTCGTTTTGCTGTTTCCACTTTGAGCTCATACCCCTGCACCTGATCTCAACTAAGCTGAACCTTTCTTCGACCAAGTCATCGTGAGCCTATTTTAATACAACTATGTGGTTTTCGTCATCTTCTTGTCCTTTTTTTCTTAAGCCAGTGTGAACTTTGTGGGGGACAGTGATTCCTACCTACATATTTGTACAGGATGACATCTGGAACTAGCTTAACCTGTATAGAAGCGTGCACAAACCCATGATTTAAGTTTTGCGCAGTTGTCACATTTTATTGTTCCATTCATACCACCGCATTTGTCGATAAACCTTCATGTGAACAATTTGGTCCGGAAGGTTTTGCGCGTAACTCAACATAGCCAACCAGATTGCTGGAAATAATTGATTGACGGCACCCTCTGATATGAGTAAACGTCAGAAGAAATGCCGTCCGGAATGGGCCCCGGTCCGTGCCTCTGCGGGACCACCTGCTTCACTTCAGGGTCCGAAAGCCATAGGTGGCCAGGCGACGTATCCTGGTCATGGAACCCCTGAAAAGCACAACAGGAAGCAGCAACGGACAAGTTTGCCATCCGAACCCACATAAGCGCTCCAAAATGAGCGACAATCAGCGATCGCTCCAGGAGAGCTGTGGCGATATGGTCTATCTCTGTTGGAAATTGGCTCAAAACTGCAGAACAGCATGTGGTCAGGAGTCTTCCTCTTTTTCAAATCTGGTACCGCATGAATACGGTAAGCGGTCAGCACATAACTGCAGCAGGGCTGATGAAGGCTACAGGATTATGGCTTTCGGCGTCACAACTGACAGAGACTCGCCAAACGTGTTTCGTAGGATTTCGTAGGATTCGCGTATCAACTCACACAGGCGCCCTTTCTTCGAGGCTAATACAGTTATCAAGGTAACTATCAAATCCTCTACAGCGTCTGTTACTTCTGTCTGAACTGAAAAGAGATTATTTGAAACTGCATTATTTGGAATATGAATTTGCGATTTTTGGGTACCAGGCACGTGCCGAAAGTTGGTGTGATGATGATCAGTTTATTTAACTGAGCTCTTGCTTTGTGATAGTCTTTAATGGTTATGATAATATCGTTTGGAAGCTTTAGATCGACCGGATGTTAATCATCTTTGAGTAGTCCGCTTTGGGTTTCAAACCCCCCAACCTTCGCTTCACTAGACCCTCATCGACGACTATGATCAAAAAAGGTGCTATCATATCTTTGCGGGACAGTGCATTTTACAGGAAAACTTCCATTTTAACACAGCTGGACTCATATGAATAGTAGGATGGGAATATCGTGGATACGTCCCATTGAGCGGGCGCGGTTTGAAGCACTTAGCGATTGACAAAATCCAACCCGTCTCTGAGGTTGAGGAACAAAATCCGTGAGTTGCCTGTTCACATGATGCTGCTATTGCACCCGAAAGGCTGTGAAGACGTGGCCGGTGTTAACTCTACCAGACTGACATACCACTTGGTGCCCATGGTTTGGGAGTTTGCGCAACTACGTATGACGGTGACAAGCGGTGACATCAGAAACCGTGTTACAACGGGTCTTCCGTCTCGTCGTAGACGCCGCCCATCTCAAATCCAGTGACACTATACCTACTTACGTGTTTATTTGGCCGGTGAACCAATGCTGAATGAGATTTCATTGCTTTGTATAAGAACACCTGGTGCTCTACATGAAACTGGTGCTGAGGTTCGAAGCCACAGTCCATTGGTGTGTAAGAGATACAAAAAATGGTTTTGATTGGGCTTCTCCTCCCTGAAATTGTTCAGGTGTTGTATAAACATCGCAGAGGTGACACTCACGGGGTAGCTAATCAAGTAGGCACGGTGTCACCGACGGCGAAACGCTATGCCCATCCCGGCGTGACCAACCCCAGCGGCTTCCGCAACAGTAGAGTTCCGCAGCCTGGTGCAGACAAACTGCGACGGGTTAGTCCATTCAGTTTGGATACTCGTTTTAGGAATTCTCATTTCTGGCTGATTGCGTGTGTCATTGATGAGGGGACGCAGCTTGTGAGCAAGCATATTTTGTCCTCCTTGCTTCATAGTGCAAACCTAGGGGTCACAATGTGCAGTGGTTTGCAGGATTCAGAAATTTATTTCGGGGTTTTTAGAGCCACTTAACAGATTGACATGCAGAATTTGCCGGTAAGGATGATGCAAAGGAAACAAAAGCGTTGGTCGTAGAGCTGAAACCTGCGATGAAAGTACGTAAACAACATGGAGGAATATGTGAAAGTATAAGAATGGGAAAACGGATAAAAAGGAAAATGAACAGTGATATAAAGATGTCACTTGAGGACAGCGAGTTATTTAAATGGACACATTTTCGAGGTCACCAGATACTTTGAACTAAAAATCTCCGTTAACAATACCTGAGTTTTCTTCAGAAAGTTATTTGCTGTTGCGATTTTTCCTAATGCATAAGAATAGTTACAGACTTCTCCCTGTATATAAATCTCGAAAATTTCTTCAATTCGCTGCGCTTGGGGTTAACTCGTGCTTTGCGATGCTGAATCCCCGCAAGATGACCTCCACAGTTCTGTGCACTGTGGTGTTTTGTACCTTTCTTTTGCTTTCATTATAACGTTACGTATTTCATCAATTCCATAAACGTTTTTTTATTTGAATACGCAAAACCACAAAAACGCGCATTTGTACAATTTACATACAATACAGGCGTGATCACATGCTCCGACTTTCTCTTCTCATTTCGCTCGCGCTTACGGCGGTCATTCGCGAGCTTCATGTGCTAACTCTGGTATCAAAAACATTTCAGCCCATCTTCGTAGTTTGTTGTATGTGAGAGCTTCCCGGAAAGAAGACCCCTGGACATCCACGATCGGATTATTATTTATTCACTGACCTCGGCCAACGACGAACTATTTTAAAGACAACAATTCTTAGTGAGTCTGTTCCATCCGACCCTTTTTATTATTGTGTACTCAATTCAGAGTAATTATATTTATTTCTTTGCCACCCACTCCTGGTAAAGTAGCTTTTTGGGTACCCAGACCACTACAGCACCCGGAGTGATAAAACGAGCAGAGCATTACCAGAATGTTGTAGTGGGCACACACCCCAGCGATTAGATGCATTGAAGTACCGTTCTCATGTCCCAAGAGGGTATTCATCACGATAATCACAATCAACGTAACGGCCACACTCTTTTCCCCTCAAAAGTTAAAGAGACGTTTTGCGTTTCATATAACTGCCGATCTAGACGAATTCAAACGCGAATGTCACACAATACCGAATCACGATGTTTTAAATCAAACGCGCCGATGCGAAATGAAATGTTCAGTTACCCCCATTTAGAATTTCAGTATTAGGCAACTAACCTTCGGATTTGTCGACGAGCTGATTCGCTCCATTATAAAACGCTATTATTGATATGAAAATACGAAAAATGTCGACAGTAACCAGATCACGTCAGCTGTAAATGTTCCAGTTGATTTACTTGTCAGACCACAAGACAAAAGCAGATGACTTGTAAACAATCCGGGTTTATTTCTATATCGATTATACTTGTCACGGATTCACGGATTGATACACAAGATCGAGGCTTTTGCCCAAGTTTCCCGGGTCGGTTTTGTTCTTGTCGTTTAGCGACTGTCGTACACCTGTCGAAACAGGTGTTCATTGTTTCTGCTCCACTGGTGTCCACAGGTAGATTTTAGTTGAGTTTCATTGAAATTCCAGCGGACAAGGGAGAACTTTCGTTCTATGAATTGGACTTTGAGCTTTTTCAGCGATAATCTCTCGGAAAACTGGGAAAAAGAAAGAATTCATGCCCAAAAGCGCGACCATATAACCCACTGGCCATATGAGGAGCAAACACGGATAAGCGCGTTTGAAATCGAAATGTGCGCCATAAAAGAGATTTGGGCAATCTTCTTTAAAATGGTGATAGGCTTAGGCGGCCTTGTGTTATCAGTATGCTCCCAAGTATCAGTATATTCCCATGAAAAATTGGCTTCTGGTGCTCAAAAACGCTTTGGTGCACGTCTAAGGGTATCCAGAACGTTTTGGACGGAAATATCATAACGGAAGAATAGTGCACAAGCGCCGCGCTGAATAGAACTAAGCACTTCGAAAGCAAACGTTTAAGAAAAATTTCTCCTCTGTGTTTTGTCACTGAATGCGAGATCAATCCTGGAAAGACCCTTATCTCCTTAAAACAGGTTTACAACAACACTTCAGTAGTGCTGATGCAAATTCGCATACCAGATGGCCTTTTTCTCCTTGGGGAATCTTCGTTTGCACGCAGACTGGGGCCCGGTGAAACCTTGGGCCACATATTTACCATCATGAATCTCTTCTGGAGATCGAACCGGAAAAAGCACTTCAAGTCTGGTTCTTCTCACGTAGCTCGTCCCATCAGTGCTTGCGACCTGGGATCCCCCAGTCGTTACTATTCCATACTTAGAGCGAATATGTTCGTCTCCACATACTTTCCAGGCGTAGGCCTAAGGAATTTGGCTAAAACCCTCAAAGAAGTCTGGTTTTCTGTTGAAGCCCTGTACACACTTAACCTTGGGCAAATTAACTCAGTCGGATGAATGTCTTCGGAGACAGCTCTTCGCAGAAAACTTGATTGTTCTAACAGCATGAACTTCATTAGTCGGACTCAGGCCACTATTGACTGTACACTCGTGAACTACTCACTTGCTTGCATTTTCCGGCCTAGGGCATCGTTTTAAGCGTCTGGCCTTTGCGTGGTCAGAATTCGTCCCAAAATGTGGTCAATGGGCCACAGCGAACCCATAACCCACGCCGCGAAGCTCATTGTATAGGGGCGTAATGTGGGTTTCGATGGCCTGAACTCTGTACGGCCAATATTCGAAGCCACAGACATTAGGGTCTGATACTGATCTATCCGTATACTGTGACGCGCTGTCGAGAGTATTGCCTTGACCTGCGCACCCCGTGAAGGACATACTTACCAGTCCGAATTGTACCACCGCGGTTGCGCTGAATAAATTGCGTCGCCCGAAGCAAAGCACATGCATGCGCTGGAAGAAGAAAAGTGACAGGATACTGTTGTACCCTTATCATGCTTGAAATTTCTAGGCTAAACGGCTTCTGAGCCAGTTATTTCTGTGGCTAAACGATATAAATTTTCGAAGTATATCAAAAACTTGTGCGAGACAGAAAGCACGAAATACTTTCTTTGGTAATATGGATAAGACAAATCACTCGTTTTTTAGTGAGTACTGCGGCATTCGCGCACAATGAACTTTTGTTTAACCAGCAAGGATAATGCGCAATTTACCTTCTCCCTGGACTCACCGAGCCCCTTTTGTAAAAGATTTTTTGAGCCCCACTCCACATTGACACCCTGGGGCCTGGTATTTAACATTTTCCACGTCATAAGTTAAATAAGCCGGTTTCGAACTTCGGTTACACACGGCTCCTTGCTGAACCAAGTGTTAGTATCCAATGTGCATTTTTAGATGTGACTCATCCGAATCTTACCTCCAGCTACTTAGATTTCGTTGTCCGCCCTGCCCCATTAAGTTCCGAAGTCCACGTTTGGTTTGACCAAATCCGTGTTCCCCAGTAGCTGCTTCTCACTTATCCCGCCGGAGATCATGGGGGCTTGGGACTAAACTAATCGTTACTGGGCCTAACTGACGGCGAATAGTTTTATGCAGTCTAAACATCCCCCGAAGAACTCTCCTTCTGCCCTGGCTCTGTTGTACAAAATCAACACAGTGTAAACTCTCCCTTCCAGTTGGAGGAGCCAATAGACCCTGTCGTTCTCACGTCCCTTTAACCCTCCCGAAGAAACGTCTCACAGCCAAGAAACCCGGTTTCCAACCAATCTCTCCGCCAAATAAAAGATCTCGTTTAACTTTTCCAGAGATCTCATATGTTCGGATGAGCATCGCCGATAACTTGGCGTGTGCATGCGTTGGAAGGTAACCATGCTTCTTTTTAAGTGTTACGACAGATTGCACGTATTCTAGACCATCGTGCAGCACATAACTTGCCATCTGTAGAAATATTGTAGGTCCTTACCCCATTCTTCATTTGGAGATTCGTCAGCACCCGGTATATCAACTTCAAGTTATAGCTTACAGGGCGTTTGACCGAATCCGGGTTGGGTGTGCAAAAGCCTCCATAGTAATTGCCCGTGGCCTGCAGGACCTGTCTGCACAGCTTAATGACCCCGTGTGAAATGACATTTATGCGCTCAACGGATAAACAAGATGCTCAGTTGCCAGAACCACAGGCTGTACTCACTTTTACACACGAACCCCATTCAACCAAGGAAGTGGTATTACAGGTAATATATTTGTTTTCTAACTTGAAAAGAGCATGCCAATTAGGACATGATCAACTCGTAAAAATTTAAGCATGGCGGGCACTCCACCTCAGCAGTGCCCAACAGTGCACCCACATTAGAACACCGTGTGCAGCTCAATGGTATTAGTTGGGTCTCTTCGGTTTCAAAGTTTAGGCCCAGTTCTCCCCTAATTCTAATCTTGTTGAGCAACCTGCCGCCTCTACGAATGCTGGAGTTGACATGGTATACTCAAATGCTCAACACTCCGATGCCCGTTCTCGCCGGAATTACCCATTCATCGGACGTGATTCCTGCCCAAATTTTCACATCTTTGTCGCTGGTGCGTGTCCCAAATCCATGTAAACCTGCCAGTTGGCTTCATATCCCATGCACCCCGCATGACCTTCTTACCCTCTGCATTCCGGCAACCGCCACTTTTACTCCCGACTACGAGTACCGCGCCAATCACACCGACGAAATGCGCCGCTGACTTAACGGATGCGGCGTCTTCCAGCTCCAGCTTCAGGCCGCGCCCGATAATGGCTCCGCCAGCCTTTTTTTCAGACACCCCCCACCCTATTGACATTCTGCGTCTTCCCCTTCACCGAGGCATTTTGTCGATTTCAAACTCTGCCGCCAAAGCCTGGCGATTTGCAGCCTCCTTTACTACCCACCTAGTTTCTATATCTGGTCCTTTGTCAGTAAACCTGACCGTCCTCCGATTTTTGAGTAAGCATACCACAACCAAGCCGCGCACTTAGCAAAACTACGGAGCTCACAGCTACCGTTATACTGCCTTGGGTTCCATTGGGTAACCACTCGCCGGCCACCCGTTTAGCATTTGCCGGAACTACTTTCCTGCAGTAACTTACTCCTTCACAGCCTTCGGCTTTCTCTAAAGCCGTCTGTAGCTCCGCTGCCACCCCCTAACTGTAGCTTGCCTCTCCCTTCCAAAACACCTCCACCTCAACTTCAACGCAGGAATTCCCATTCAGCCCATCCCGAGCCCATACTCCTTTAATTGCATTCACAACAGCACCAACCATACAAGGCTCTTCACTCTGCCCCACTTTTTCATTAGTTACTCTAAGCCTATTTAGTCGCCTGATCCAGTCAGGTCAGTTTAAAATTCCTACCACTCGCCTCCTGACCCGCAATGCTGAAGGCACTGCTGAACCCACCTTCCCGTACCTATTTAAGCGGTTTTTCTGTCTTTCTTGACGTGCTCTCGAATCACTCATGTTGAGACCCTCCGCCATCGCATCCATCTTGCGTAGCCTACGCCGGCTATTTCTGCTTGTTTCACCATTCGATGTTGATAATGCTGCAGCCCTTATGAAGTCATAGTCGATCCAGTCTATGATTAATTCGTCGCGGGTCTTATATCCACCACTACTCTAATGACAATATTTGAACCTTTCATCCGCTGCACTACCACACGTCAGTTGTTTCCACATCCAACACGATGCGAACATGCACCATATCCCTACACAACTGGCAGCTCCTTAACTTGCTTTACCCCGCCCATCAGTAAGAAACCTCCAGACCCTCTCGAGACGTTCCACTCCACATCAACCCCCACGGACATAAAAACGCTTTGCAAAACACTGTGATTTCTTAGTGAAATACACTCAATTGCAAACAACTTTGGTTTTGCGAGAGACTCACCCAGAACCCAGGCGAATCTCACGTTTGTGATGTTTCCAGGCAACTGAATGTGCTGCACCAGGCCGCCTCATGTTTCAGTTGCTACGATATTCGAGATATCGCGATACATGTATATTCGTAATGCACTACTCATAAGGTTGCTGAAAATTCTTCGACAGCCCACGACCGGTTTCGCCCTTCTTGGGGCTCATCAGGTAGGCGCAGTCCCCGAGTTTCCGTCAACCTTATGTTCTACTTGAAACCAAATTGCACGAAATTGGCGAAATACACTCATCTGCAAACAAATTTGGTTTTGCGAGAGACTCACCTGGAACCCAGCTGAATCTCTCGTTTGTGATGTTTCCAGGCAACTGAATGTGCTGCACCAGGCCGCCTCAT
>SJOL01009403.1:1839229-1888858 GCA_004794785.1 Opisthorchis felineus | reverse complement strand
TCGCCCCCGTTTTCTCCCGGGAGTATTAACCTTGACATAATGTCAACCTCCACTTTTCCTATGTTTGGTTCATTCTCGTACC
Source organism: Opisthorchis felineus (assembly GCA_004794785.1). NCBI lineage: Eukaryota > Metazoa > Platyhelminthes > Trematoda > Opisthorchiida > Opisthorchiidae > Opisthorchis > Opisthorchis felineus. The sequence goes on along the minus strand of SJOL01009403.1, from coordinate 1,888,776 downwards.
TTTAGCTTTTACAACCATGCGTTGTGACAAAGGACCTGAGCCACCATCTCCGTGCTTACAGTTGCCGTTTGTTTCACAGCAAACCACGTCTAATTTCCATCTTTAGGCAGTGTGTGTTACCAGTCCTGAAAATGCCTCGCATTCCGGGCCATTCGGGGGAACGCCAAGCAATCATTTACTAAGTATTTATTTCTGAAGTCGCCTAAGCTGTCTGTCACTTGTGCTGACCCTTATGGTGGAGACGCCTTGGGTTAAAACCCAGCCTCCTGTACCGCCTGACCCATTGACGGACCTGTATTGCGGGCAACCGCCCTGAGTTTTTGTGCCGCTTCCCCCATAATATACGCAACTCTGGCTCGCTTCTGTTTATAACACATCAAGCCGACGTCAGAGAAAGTGATTTTTGCCCCCGAATAGTCCACTGAACCAATTCAACCCTCCCACATATATCCTCTTACGTGGGCGATTGAACTTTTTTGGCCCTTACATTTTTGTTGGGGAAGCCGAACGACTTTTGGCGCCACAGCTTACACCACAAATTTTTTGAGAGGCCCTAAATGCGTCTGAGTTGTGCCCATCTCCTCGTCGTCTCACCATTTGATCTTGAGCTGGTACTTAGTTGCTTTGGCCTTTCAGTTTTGTCCCACATTTGGAACAGCTTCTTGTCGGCTGTTCTTTTCCGGTATTGACTTTCTTTTACACCACCCTTGAGCTCAGTAACCAAAACTTCTAGATTTTCTTGAGTCGCCATCTCAGTAAAATGACATATTTGCTAAGTAAAATCCCGTTAACGTCATGCAATGTAGTAGAAATCACAGCCATTCAACAATTCCTACAACAGTCAACGCAATTTATCCTACGCTGAGATTCATTTATCGACCCACTTTTGATTACTCGGACGCACAAAACTTGAACTATTTTTTTATCAAGGACCCATCATCACATCAATCTCTCGGCTAGCAACCGGACTGTGTAGAAACCCCCAACAACATTCTCTACCCAGGTACATGGATTTACAGATTGATACACAGGGTCTAGGCACTTGCCCAATCTTCCAGGGTCAAGTTTGTTCTTGTCGCTAATTGGCTTACCTATGTCTGAAAGGCACAAACTCTGTAAGTTTTCTGCGCGGAGCAGTAAGTTTGCCAGGGCAAGGACTCACATAAAAAGGCGTCTAAAATTGCATTTAACTGGGTATCAGATGCATCGTGAACAACCGCTGGAGGAAGGCCATTTAGCTCGTAAACTACCCAATGGGAAAATTACTGCTTAACCAAAGAGTGCTCTCTGAGCTTGAAAATCCCTTCACCATATCCTCGCCGGGTTTTTTGGGTCAACAGTAAAGAACCTGTTGACCGATCCTTGTTCAGACAGGGCATATGCAGGTAGTAGATCTCTTTAGAGGCGACGATACTCTACGGAATGAGTTCAAGCACCGCGAGACTTGTTTCATAATCAACGGATTTGATGCCGACAAATTCCCCCAGCGGCGCGTTGGACACGCGAAATCGAAGTTATATTAGTGCTCTGGGGATAAAACGTTGAGCTCGTGTATCAAAAGACAGAGACACTAATAAAAGTTTGAGTATTACTTTTAGATAGATCACAAGGTGCACCCTATGAATAGAAATACAATGTAAAAATAAAGTACGCCAAACTGGGGAGACTTGTCAGTTTGTAAGGTCCTTGGTGAGGTTGTGCGAAGAGAAGCCGGATGTAGGCAGTGTCCTCTTGGCGATATTACTGCCCGTACTTGTTCCTTGTTCCGTGGCCTGATGTTGGTCGACGCTAGATCCAAGGACCGATGTGGCGTTCAGCTGAGGCACGCTCTGCTGGCGTGTTGAGCCTGCCTACATTCTGAAGTGCGTGTAGTGCGGGTGTGTGTGGTGTGTGTTGAGAGTGTTGATAGCGTAGAGGGTGTACCTAGGTTGGTGAAGTTCTGTCCTTACATACGTCTAGTGGACCGTGAAAGACAACAATGTGAAATCCATCGCGCGCTTAAATAGTTCACGTAACCTGTAGTTGGCCAAAGGTCGTATTAATTGGCACGCTGTCGACGCATGATTGTCAGTCAGGCAAAACAAAATGGAGATGGTAGGTGCAGGTGAGAAATTGCTTATAAGAGTAACTAAACGGAAGGGTGACCGTTACAGTTACCTCCCTCTTGCGTCCTTAATACACAAATTCGTTGTCATATTCAGGAAGCAGGCTGACGTAGACCCGATAGAGTATCTAAAAGTCCATGCTGGTAATACGGGGAAATGTGCGCACAATCATTCGTGGAACGGCGAGCGCCTTTTGAGCCGATTTTTCATGGTACTGCTAGAAGGACATGTTTAAAGCGAGTCGGATACCTAAACCCTTTTTGGCATCTATCTTTGAAACGTCTTCTGGTCCATGAGCATCGTGCACCAAAAAGGAGCTCGATGAACCTCCTCCGATTAAAATGTGGACGCACTTTTCGTCATTCAGGAGAAGGTGCCAGTCCAGCGACCACTGCGACCATTGCAGGGTCAGTAACCATTTGAAAGATGTTGGTGTTGGAAATCCAGGATGCCCAGTCGTCAGCAAAAAAGTATACATGGACTTGATTGCAAAGTTATAAGATCCTTGAAGTAGATCGGAAACAGAAATGTTCTCAAAACGGAACCTTGAGGAATTTTAGTGAAGACAAGTGCTGAAAAGTGGGTCGAACCTACTATCACCCGGAGTGCGCCTTAATTCGGCGAAGGATTTCTGCCTGAACCCCACAATATTCGGGCCTTCAGAGCAGCGGGACGCGTGGAACTCGATGGAATACCTTTGGGAGCTTGGAAAACGTGGCACCTGATATGGGTCCCTAGTTCTTACCTTGGGTTAGGCTAAACATGGATACGTGCATGTTCGTCACGCAAGGATGATCAGGGAGGATTCCCTGTTGCTTTGGGGATATCAAGTTGTTGGTACTAAGTTGATTTAATATGGCTCGCTCCAGACTGCGTTCCATCACCTCGCATGGTTTCTGTTAGTGAGGCTAATGCGCTTGTGGCTGCCAGGTGATGGGCGGGCGATTAGCCTCACAGGCACTTCCTTTAAAGTAGAGGGAAGATTACCTTCGTCTAGCGACTGACGAAACACCAGGGAGAAGTGCCTTGCCAGTGTGAGGGACGTTTCCTTGAGGATCCTTGGATGGACGTCATGTGGCCCCCACGAACTGTGCAAGAGCTGACGAACATTCTCCTCCATGAAGACCAATTTAGTCAAAAGCTATTCGTAATTAAGCCTTGCCAAGTTTGGATATGATGAGGCCGCCGACGTAGAATACAGGCTTGATTGATGTTTCCTGTAGGCTTATTATTGGGTCATTATTGGGTTGCTCGTGAGTTCTCCGTTTCCGTCCCTCAATGGGAAGGCGGCTGGCTTATTTCCTCGGTGGTTTCCTGTACTTTAGCAGTACATTTGTGATTTATGTGCTAGGTTGCCGCTCGGGATTCGCCGAATGGAATCGATCTCTCGGGAACTACAAGCATTACAGGTTACCGCTTCATTGTGAAGAATGTCTATGTGTGACGCATTTTTCCACAAGTTCTCTTTTCACAAATTGGAAGCACGGTACCTGATGAATTAAGATATCGCGCATTGCGGTAAAACGTGAATAGCCTACAATGGATGAAATCGGTAGGTAGTTCTGCGACGGAAATAGTTCATTGATCTTGCTAAAGCCTGCATTATACTCGTAGACGCAAAATATGCCACGGTGCCAGCCCTGTGATTAAATTTTGCTTTGTATCTCCTGCTCGAATGCTGTGTTCCGGGACTCCGAGAATTGCTATTCCGAGTAATACTCGCGATAGCCATATTCATTATATTCGGCTAACCCGTACAAGGTTTGAAGAAAATAAAGTCTGCGGATGATGATGACCTATGCCCACAGGTCAAGTTTTGTGGTAAACTGCAGCAGAGTTCTCCGTTGCAAAGTTCTCAGAGTTCTCAGAGTTCTCCGAAATTGCAACTCGTACCAGGTTTGCCATAGCCGGCTCCAGGAAGTTGCCAGATAGTTTGCGGCTATTGATGTACGTGGTGAGCAGCTCATCATAACGCTTACCAATGAGGCTCAACCTAAGTGAAGGAGGCTGCCGGTGGTTGCACAATACAGCTGTTAGGAACTCAGCCGATGCACGACTAGTGGCTAGTGGGCCACGATGCCAAATCAACTAGCCAGATGTAATCTATGTCTATCAAACGGCCAACACTCGTTCATCCATCCCGGCTGAGAAATGTCGACGGTGGATGAGATGAAAAGATGGAGTTTTTCGGGCGTTTTGATTATCACATATGTTCTGGCAAGACGTGCACGGCATTCTTGGTGCTATTGACGTCCTGAAATGAAAGGAGCACAGGCCAGGTTATCGAAATATCCCTGAGGCACGCGGCTGACAAACTGGAAACAATACCTATTGTATAAAGCCAACACTCCTGCGGCGACAATATCGTAAAACCGTACCTATATGAAGTCATTCTCAGCGGATGATTCGTACAGCGTTTTTTCCCGTGGCTGGTGCCCACTGAATGGTAGACCTTAAGAAATACGCGACTTACATGAAATGCATGATCCCTAATTAAAAGATCAAACTCGAACCGATTGCCTTTATATGGCTCAGACAAAATCACCATCGTCTCTTTCTTCCGACTGGCGCTCCACGTTACCGCTACTAGTGGGGGGCGGGAGGCCCTTCGCTGCGAGGTCATTTATTAGCAAACGAACTAAGCAGTGACAAGTAGTTAGAGAGGAAATTAAACAACTCGTGTGCACATGATCTTGAAAAACTGGACACTCTCACGCGCCCCCTTGAATCCTCCTGGAGATTCATTGGCTATTCCACAATAGTAAACGAACACTGTAAAGCAGTTCCACAATTTCCCTGATAAACCTCACCTTTCATGGGATGCGGGGGGCGAAGCTTGGACACCAATCACAGACTACTCGCATGCTTCATCAGTGATATCCACCGTTACACTAGTATGCTATTAACTCACGGCTGTCGATTATATGGAGTAGAAATTGCGGACACATACGTGATGGGATTCTGTGTTTCGGTCCAATTTGCCATCACAAGATGCCTTCCTAGTGGACCGTCTAGTAAGCACACATGTTCGCTTTCTCGGTGGGCCGAGGTCTAGGCAGCAAAAGTAAATTAACCATTTACGCACTGCCTTTGAGGACAAGACTGAAGAACTTCACCACACAGGGGGCAGTTTACAACCACAACAAGTGAAGTGAAATGATACGCAACCCCTTGCACCCCAGCGATCGTCGCAAATTGTCGGCAGGTCACAAAAGCCCGATTCCGCGCCCCTAGACCACAATCTGGGTCCTGCTTGCAGTTTATCCAACACCCAGCTAAGTTGTTCACGCAGGCCATCGGGAGTTCACGGCTTGGGAACAAGTGTGAGAGGTATCCCTTGCTCCGGTAGACTGTAACCGGAGAGTTATCCTTGATGGATTGGGAAGCAACCTGGGAAATCATCTATGAATAATATTTGTTGCCACGTAGAACAGACGTGTCGCAGAATACGGAGAACAACTTCATATAGGGAAGCCACATCCACCGGTAGAAGGGGCATGTGCATTTACTAGCACAGGTGTTGACCGTCTGAGCGCAGTTGGGTGTTTGCGAAAGAGACTGTAAGTTGGTCAACGAAGGTTTGCCTCACCTCCTTAGTTCCAACACAACGGTAATGCAGCCTTGGTGGTCACTGCGCCAAGTGCCTCAAAACGAGGGAAGACGCGCACGTAGTCATTCGACAGACAGCGTTTAGGACGTAGCCGTCGCTCCCCAGGATTTCCCTTCGGTCACAGTGTTACGAAGTATGCACATCATATTCCCGCATGAGCCACTAAACGTGCCTAGACACCTTCTGCATGGCACGTTCGAGTTTGTCCGAGTGGTACACCCGCTTTTTCAGGTGACCGTTGGCGTTCCCTAGACGGCTGTAGTGACTTTCCCCCGACTGCAGCTCAAGCACACGTCTGGACACCCGACGCTTTGCCAGGACTGAAGGCATGTCATCTGCTGCCATAAACCCGACTGTCCGTCACTTACTCAACAGAGGTTCTCGGCGCTTCCGGCAGTAGTTTTATATGTCCTGAGTGGTACGAACCATGCTGAATTCATCAGTTCACAAGACGGCGTTCCATACTTCAGCAGAGCCATGCAGGTTACCGACTCCTCTTCGGTTATCCGCCGATTTACCGGAAGTGGATTGTTGGTTTTGCTGGCCGCCTGCTGCATTTGTATGTATGTATGTCTCCTCCACTGAAGTTGGTCCATGTTTAAGCTGGTCAAGAAGGTACGCATTTTTGGGAACTCTGCAACGCAGAAGTCTCGAATCCGCGTTCGAGGTTCCGGGTTACTGACTCTGTGGGGGATGAAATCAAATGTTAGCATGCGGTGGTCACTGTGTCCCAGTGCAGCCTTACTTAACGCTCGATCAACAAAATGTCTTTCAGTGGTGATGACCAAATCCAGCAGGGATGGTTGTTGGCCTGCGCGTTATCTGGTGGGTGTGATGACATGTTGATTCCAAGCGCGAAATCAACCACGACATTAGCTGTATCGGCCACAGACGTCCGTTTGGGCAGTATATTGCAAAAGCCCACAAATGCAAGATACCCAAAATGTATAGTTCACATGCATGCAGTATCCTCTGTAGGGTCGTTATGGCTAACCTAGAATATCTCGTTTCACCAGACCGTTGAGAAATCGATCAGACTAGACTTGTTTTACTAGGCCAATGGTGACAAATACTGTTAGCTCCACTATTTCAATATTATTTATTCGGGATTTTACCGATCATACTAGTTGTTATCACCAACCAAGCTGATTATGAAGAGGCAAGTGAAGAGAACACGGCAGTAATACTTCGAGACTAACGCCTTACAGACCTTCTCCGCTGTCGACACCGGAGAAAAATGAATTTGTAATACACTAAACCTGCGTTACTAATTTGTTGGGGGTGGGTGAAACCCGGGTTGGCCGACCAAGGCCGTCAGTAAGCTCGATCACTCAAAAAATTCAGTAAAGCATTTTCTGTAATGTATCACAACGCTCCTTGCCATGCCCCATGAATTTAGTTTCCCACTGTCCTTGAGACAATAGATAGTCGATTTCATGCAAGACCGCCCCTAAATTGCTGAGGTGGACGGACACCGATCAGAACGGCCATAACTGGGCAGTAGGGCACCTTGTTACCGATCGTTACTGAAACACGGCGGAAAACCTATCATAGAGGGGTACCTGCAGAGTGGGCTAGTATCCTATTGAAGTATACATACAAACATGTTTGTTCAGGATACTCCCCGTATGTGGTACGCGACCGTAGCGTCCGAGTAGCTAAGCTGAAATGACCCGGTCACGACAAACTCAGATAAATATATTTAACGTAAAATATTATCAGAAAGGATATGTGGTTTAATGTATACCTAATCCAGCTGGACCGACAGCGGCAGAAAGCTCTAGACAAAGAAGGTTTGGGCAATGCAGTAGCGGAGCACAATCAACCTTTGGGCCGTAGTGAGGAGGAGGTGACAATCCGTACCCACTTAAACAACTTGAGCAGCAATCGACGGAGGTCGATTGGGTTGGAATAAACAAAGAGCAAGAAGAAGTATTGTCACTTATTTACGCAAGGCAAAGAACTAAGTAAGACAATTGTGTCTTGAGGCGCAACACGAAGAAGTGGGGCCAAGTTTGGATGGACATCAGGATGACACAAAGACAGTGCGTTATCAACATCAAGACAGAGAGCAACACCAGTGTTGCCACTGATACTTTCCAGCTGTATAACCACAAAGCGTATTTAATTGGCTTTGAAAAGAACAGAAACGAGTGGATGAATGATGGGCCTGATTTTAGCTTTTCGTAAGGCTCCCGTACTACCTGGCCCTCATTCCAAAATTATGGAAGGCGACTGATAGCACGAACGTCACCGAAATCTATTAGCTACCATATCCTGCAATGTCTCCGGCTAAGCGTGACACAAAGCAACACTGGCGTCGGTAGATTGCCGTGATGACCATATTGGTCTGTTGCGTAAGCTCGCCTTAGAAAGGAAGTTTACAGAACGACCTGCGTGGACGCAATGGCGAGCTATCTCATTGTATTTTGCAACTAAATGGCCTACACTTATAACCATAGGCTTTCCTCTCCGAGTGTCTTTGCGGACGTTTGCCGCAGGAGAGCAGCTAGACCTCCTGCGCGTCTTTTGGCTCATCTGGTGTTTTCCACAACCCCAAAGCCTTGGAATGCATGATTTTACTGGTGCAAACCGCCGTACAGAAGAAGCAGACCAAAGTTCCATTCAAAGGAAGGAAGAAGCTGCCCGTCCACACAGGGAAAAAGAGCGCCGGGGAATAAGGTACCGTTCAGGCTATGCGGGACAACAGTCCGACTGAACTTTCTAGACAGCATTCATTTGGACCTCCGCGTGTCCTGAAGAGAGAGATGGAAACACAAAACAGAAGCGGCCAGCAAAACAAAAAGCAGAGAAAAACTTACGTGTGTGATCCTTGTAAAAGTGTTGTCTCTGTTTTTATATAACAGACGTTTCAGTTTTCCCCTTGGTTTTGATGTTTTTTTGTTGCCCCTTTGGATACACTCGAACTGGTCTAAAGTAATATGTGCAAAATTGGACCTAGTGTAGCTAACATTGGGTTAAATAACTCTACATAGTGGGCGGCGGACTGCTCGAGAATTTGAGTTAAGGTACTCCAAAGGTCGCTTCGGGAAGCGAAAACCAGAGAAAATTACTTTGGGTACCCAGTCGTTAGTGATCGCAGTAGGGACGGTTGGAATTGTCATGAAAATATCGGCCGGTGAGATTGACGAGGTCGTTGCGGATAACGAACAAACTAGGTCGTCTGAGGTGGATGGGAATTCAGGGGGTCAGAGGGATCAATGTAGGCTAGCTTGAATAGATCAACCGAGATTATTTCATATTTACCGTCTTTCAGCAAAACAACGTGCTTTTTGGTACGTTGTTACACCTTAAACGGTCCCTGGTATGCATGCTACAGGGAAACAACAGAATATCCATGAAAAATTAAATTGCTGACCGTCGTGATGAACTCAGTCGGCCGGTACACCATCTCGAGGCTTGGATCAAATCCGCATTATGTCTGACTCGAATGTGTAGTGCTACATCCGGAAGGATGAAGATAGGAGACGTTTTCAGGATAACAGGGATACGGCAGAAGACTGGAATGCCGATACCAAATGGACTATCAATCCACGCAAATGTCAGCGCATATCCGTTAACAGAACACACTGGAGAATATCGTATTCTGTGAATGGCCGACTAGTGTCGCGGGAAGTTGTAGTTCTCTACCTATGTATCGTTACCAGCAATGGTCTTAATGCAGAGGCACATTATTAGTGAGGATGTTGTGGATTCTGAGACACTTAGTCCCACTTTGGACAAGGAAAGCTCTGCTGAAACTAATGGCCTCCTCCACCCGCTTTTCATGGCTTATTTCTAGAAGGATTACGGAGGTCGGCTACAATGATGATAACAAAATTAAAACAACCTACATCAATCTACATCAATCGGTGCCTCGAGGTTGACCTGTTTATCCCCATGTGTACATGAAATGAGGTCCAAGGGGTTGTCGCTGTTTAACGAGAGGAAGAAAAAACCACATGGAGACCTCAGGCTTGAAAAGCCTAGATTTTGGAGGCACCTGCCTGATATCTTGGTCACCAAATTTGTGAAATAGTGTACTGTTGTAATGAAGCTTTGGAGTAAGGCTCGCAACAGCTAGGTTGTTAGGGCTTGTAGAATATATTCCAGACTTGGAATTGGGAGTCGTGATGAGGAGTCGTGTCCTCTATACACCATTTTAACCCCACCAACTAACCATTATCTGGTTATGAGCAAACACAGGATAGGTATAACGTAAGCTGTGTCTTCTTTTCTCCTCTTTACGAATTTGAACCTCTCGTGCGTGGCATACCGTTAAAATATGTGACGCGACATATGTGGATGCTTTCTTAATTGAATTCTTTACGGTTTTTATGGGACTTCGATAGTCATCGAACGTGAAAATATTAGATTACTTTTTTATCTCAGTAGCTGGAGTCCCAGAAACCTAATTCTGCCTCCGTCTCACTACTGTAGTTTTACTGAAGTCCTTGTAGCCATTCCATGGGATGATCTGGCTTGAATTTACCCCTACAACCCCTTTTCACTTCACCATCTCGCTATAAAATAGTGCACATCAACTGGTGACGAAATATTTTCAAAAACATTTTCCGTTTCTCAGCGGAGCAACGGTCAGCAGTGCTTGAACATTTTGGAGGCCGACCCGCCCAAATCTGCAACCATATGGGAACCAGAAAAATACAGCTGGCCTCCGACCCTCCCAAAAAGCAGATGATATTTTATTCACGAAAAAGCTGCTCAGGACCTGTGACCTGAAATAGAGAACAGGCAACTGATAGGACGATAGTGGTGCAGCTGATCAGATACCACGAAGATGGAGACAACTGTCTGGTCATCGTAAGTTTTTGATAGTCAGAATTACATACAATCGCCAGCCGCCGATTCCTTGGCCAACAACGGATAGTGACTGCAGATAAAGTGTCGGTGACCACATTCAGTTTTGGAAGCCTTTTGAGCAAATGGAAAAAAATGACAAGCATAGATAGGTAAGATTTCTGGCCCACAGGTGATCAAAGTTTCGTGAGTAGCAAGTATTGCCCCACCGTCCAGTGACCCGTGAGTCGCTATGTGTTACTGGGGAGTGTCGGAAGACATGTAGCCTTTGTGAGCTTTTGCCAGAATAGCTCACCGCACATCTGTAGGTGCTCCACAGGATGAGGATCAGGTTACGTTACATAGATGGAGGAAAGCGCTTATCTGCCGGGGGATATGGAGCGTAGGGAGCCAAACCGCTTAGTCCGGCCAGAGACAAGCTCTTAACATACTGATTCACAGGGTTGTTATAGAGTCAGCACTGTTTACGCTGTATATCAGTCCGGTGCCAGGCCACCTCAGCTAACTTTTCTCAAAGTCCCAGATGACACGAATTTTTCGAAAGAGGCAAGGAATACAAATACTGAGGAGCGTTATAAGTGAATGTCAACAAGCGACCAGAGTGGTGTGGAGGGTGCAGACGTGAGGAATCCTCACGTATGATTGTGACCAGCGTAATTGAGGCTGCAAATCACACTGAAGCAAAGGGTATTCCGTTAATGACGACTTAAAATAGCATTTCACACATGGAGTTCGAAATTGTTTGGTATACTCAAATTCAAATCTGTCAGGCAAGCAGGGTAGTTCTGGCGACCGAATTAATCTCTCTACAGCAAGCGGACAACAGCGGCATGAACAATATCCTTGGAGCAAAACATCTGAGTAGAGGACCTCTGCAGCCTTGAATGAGTATGTAAAACTATTGTAGTAGCACCCACTGATGCATGTCATACAAACCCAAAGACATAGGTAGAAGTTCGAACTGTGTCGGAGAGCTAGCCTGCTTTGCTTCTATCGATCTTGTGCTGCTCGGAAACTTCATAGTGAAGAGCATGGGTTTGCTATCGGTTCACGTATCTTAGTGGCTGCATAAGTCGTAGTCGTAATGTAACAGATGCAGTTAATGTGCGAATGACCATGGCACGAGTGGCGCTCGTCAGCTGGCTTGATTTATTGTGCCAGAGGACAGATTCCGCTGACGCTAATGAACCATGTAACAGCGGTTTTACTCCAACCACTGTCTTCCCAAGAAGTCGTTGTTTCCCGTTCCATGCAAAGCACATACAGACCGACAAGGTTTTGATCGGCAACTATTTGCACACCGCTGTTCCGAATGTCTTCTAGCGTTCGCATCACTATCTCACCGACCATGAAATTGAATAGAAAATCAGAGAGTGAGCATCCATGCAGCACGCCACTTTTTGTACTTTTTGCGCTGTCACGCGCCTCCAAATTTTGAGAATACAAATATCCTATTGTACTGGCCAACTTCCAAGGCACCTATTGCTGCGTAGGCGTATTAAGGAGTAGAGGCCGGTTAGCTGACTTAAATTGACCTTGGAAATCCACGGATACCAAAATTGTGGGGTGCTTTTTCCGTATGGCGATGTTCTGGCACGTGACATAATGTGAATATATGGTCAACACAACCACTAACAGGCTTGAATCCCGCTTGCTGCCATCAAGTCATCATCATTGATAGCAACATCGGATGAGAACAGTGATGCTTCACCACCTTGCACCGTATCAATTGGTTTCGGTGCCTAACTGCCATGCCATCCGAAAGAAGTAAGAGGGCTGGGATACTGCCGGGTTGCCCAAGTCCAGACAGGATATCAATTTGTTTGAATGAAGCCTTATACTGGAAAGAAAAAACCGTGCAGGGAGAGGGATCTATTTCTAACTACTACAACATCGCAGGTACCTGGAACAAGTGTAGAGTCTTGCTGCTTAAATCTGTAGGCCGCTCTGAAGGTCTTGTGCCAACAATCGCTGCCTTGCGGTTAGGGTTTTAAGCCGAAGGCTTTTTTCATGTAAACCCACGGACTGCACGGTCAAAAGTGATCTAATGCCACATCGACCGTCGCCAACTACCACCAGCTGGGTTCAGTTACTTACTGCATACAGCAGGGCGGGTAATCTAAAAACAGACTACTGCTGAAGCCTCCTTTCTTTTTCACATACTTTTTCTCCTCCAGCCCCCACCCTGTTCATAACCATCTTTGTAGGTCTATCCATTAGGACAAACGACCTCGTTCGACTTGCATCGGCCATTTCAGCAACACCTGCGCCTCAACTGGCGCTGACAGTCTCAGGAGTCTCGAAATCAATCTTCAGGACTCTACGCTCAGTCTATCTGACTGCTTTTAATGTTCGCGCTATGAATCAAGCAGGCAACAAAGTGCTGTCGTTTCTAAACTGGATCCGCTTGACATTGATGTACACCGTGTATCAGAAACAATAATCGACGATTCAAGTACGCTCATTGAGCTAACCGCCCCATTACCCTCTACCCGCTTCCGGATGCGCACCTAAGGCGACCCAGAGACTGTGGTAAGATGTGTGAGGTTCGGCACCGTCCTCAGCCACTGCGCTTAAGGATCTTTGTTTGGCTGGATACCTGTTGATAGTCGCCTCTGTGCGGTCCGCCTGGCAACATATGTGAAGGAGTATCAAAAGCTGGAAGCTGATCGCTACCTGCAGCTCTGACACCACCGGAGTCAAGTTTTATGGCGCCTTAAGTGCTTTGTAACACCGGGCTAAAATCTAAGATATCGTTGTGGTTGCTGGAGATCTGACTGCACAACTAGAATGACAAAGCATCTGCAGTGACAATGAAACAATCTTGGGTGGTCGACTTGGATCGGACTCCGTACGTACGAAAAATGGCGGGCGAGTGTTTCAGCTACGTGTTGACCGCAAACTATTTGTATGCAATACTAGCTTTCGAAATAACCGAAGTCGTCTGGCCACATGGCGTCCTCCATCGGCGTGCCAGCCATGGATCTAAACTGATCACATCGCCTTCAGTTACCGATGATTCGGATCAATAACTGTTCATGCGCCCGTCCGGAGTCGTTTTTCTCTTCGTTTTCCGGGGCCTCGTGAAGTGCGGGCAAAGGCCGTAGAAACTGAGAAACTGGCAGATCCCGAAGTTGGTTGAATTTATCAGAATCGTCTCTTAAACTCTCTTCCTGTCACTCCACCGTCGGATGTCGATTTGTGCTGGAACAAGATTGCCACATCTTTGCACAGCTCCTGGAGTTTTGCCTGTGGATTGGCGCTACCAGGTCTGCTAAAGCACTGGATATCAAACAAGAGTGGCCTGCTTGAATTTCGGAGATATATTCCTGCCGAAACCGAACATAATTATCAGACGTCACGTGAAACCCGGGGTGCGCGCCCGTGCAACGCCCACCAGACCGAAATCCCGCTTGCTACTCTTACCTCAACACTTTAGGCGCCACCACAAGTTGACGAAGAACAAATAACACGAAGAGTCTTGCTGCAAATTTGCCCCATTCACCACGGGCTATTTTGGGGAAAAAACGGTACTATTACCAATTATTCGCATTTTTTCTGGAACATCTTCGTTTTTCAAAATGGAGGCAAATAGAGCAGCCAAACGCTGGCTGAGGACCTCGTCCCCATCCCTGAGTAATGCAGGTGGGAGGTCATCCTAGTCAAGAGTTGCTGGCGCGTGGGAGATATGCAGTCCGTAAGCCTCCTAGGCCGTAGTGAGTTCCAGGTTTACCACCCGGGGTTCATGTGCAGTTCTATATTTCCACTGTGTGACAGCTTGTGGATGCAAGAGTTGTCGTTCAAAGTGCTCGACCCAACGGTCGAGGCGCTTTTCTTCAATAAACGTGGTCGCGCGCAGGTGGTCTCTGGGGGCCGGTTGCACGAATCAACGGAATTAATCTTTAGACATTCCCGGCGTTCTTCCCCTCCTCTGTTTCCTCAGTCCTCCATTTCCACCAGGCTTCACAGTCGACACGTACGCCAAATTTCACTTGACGTCTGATAATTTGGAGTCCTGAAATATTTTTTGGACCATATGAAACATCTCCAATATTCAAGCAGTGTATCTGTTACGTTCGATTTACAATGCTTAAGTGGAGCTGGCAGTACCGTGCCGCAGACGAAACTCTCGGTATTTCACAATGATATGGCTATCTCGTTCCACCAAGAATTGACATACGACGGTGGAGAAGCCGGAAGAGGGTCCAGAAGACGGTTCTGATTAACTCATTTAACTTCGGAGTCCGCGAGCCTTTCCGCTGCTAAGCGAGTTGTTCACCCCTTACATGGCCTTGAGAGGCAACTTAGGACGAGTACATAATCGGAATTCCCACAGATGTTCCAGAACGAGTGGCAGTCTGTTATTGTTCCATGTCATCGCTAACTGATGGTTATGCGACCGGTTAGGTTCTACGGTTGACACGCTGTTAAAGGGTACCATATAGCTAGACGATAGCGGCTGCTTGGTGAAGTTGGTGCTACACAAAAATAGTTTGTGGTTAGCACACTGTTGAAACAGTTGCTCTTCGTTGTCCGTGCGTACCGGTTAGAAACCCAATTCGACCACCCAACGGAGCCTCAGACGCTCTCAGTCTGTCTACCTGTGCACTCAAATCTCCGGCAGTCACAACGATCTCTGAGCTGTCAGCCCCTCGTAATGAAGAACTCAAGACACCATGAAGCTTTTGTTCGATAGTATCAGAGCTACAGCCGGTTGAGAAGTAGGCGGATGCGAAAAACAGGCAGCGATCAACTCTTCGCTTACGAGTTTCGTTCACGCAAGCTGCCAGATGAACCTCACAGAGGTTCGGGTATCCAGTCAAGTAAGGGCTTTTCCGCCCGATGAGTTAGAACGATGCAGACGCCCACATAATCTGCTGCCTCTGGATCCCCAGCGGTGCGCAGCCGGAAGCGGATGGAGAGTGATGGAGTATTTAACTCAACAGCTTTGTTTGTATCTTGAAGTCAGGTTTCTGCTTCGTAGAGTACATCAATTTCAACTGACACTAGTGTGCAGGCAACAGCAGCTTTTTTTCCTGACTGCTTCAGAGTGCCAACCCTAAAAGCAGCTAGATAGACTGGGCATCGAGAACTGAAGGTAGATTTTGAGATTCCTGAGGCTGTCGTTGCCGGTTGACCCGCAGATTTCGCGGCGAAGACCGATACAGGACGAATGGGTTAATCAGTCTTAATGGATTGGCCTACGAGGAAAGTGTTTTTAATGGGGTGGGGAGGAATAAAAAGCGTTTGAAAGATAGAGAAGGGATCGTCAGTAGTAGTCTTTTTTTCCTACTAGTCCTGCCGTATGCAGCAAATAATGGGGCTCGGTTGATGATACCACGCGTCGACCGATGCGGTATGACAGCATTTTTAGTTATAGGAATCATGGTTGTACACGGGCTTCGATACTCCAAGGCGCCCAAGCCTAGACAGGTGGGCGATTCGGGTTCTTAGCCGAAGTATTTGGCCCAAAAGCCTGACCGCGATGCAGCTACTGTGAATGAGGGATGCGGACTGCTACTTGACGTAAAGAACAAACATAAAATTACCATTCCATACGAAAAAGACTAAGTGAAACTTTACGAATCCTTGCCAGCGAGTATTGTGTATTGTCAGCTGTGATTGGAACCCCCGCAGATTCCGGTTCATCCTCATACAGAATAGATCTGCAGTGAATTAAAGCAAGCTTGTATGAGTGACTGCATGAGACATTGATCGCCAAGAAACCCGCGGTTTTGAGCGCCTAGCTAAAGGATGTTTGCGTTGTAGATATGTCTGGTGTGATGGGATATTGGTAGAGCTTTCTTCCTGCCCCATCCTTGTTATTTTCATTGTCGAACTTTTTTTAACTAGACTGTGGAACCAAGTGTTGTTGTGCGTAGGTGTTGTCACCGATGGTTGATGTTGCCCTGGTAATCGATGGCTTGCCTCCCTTCGAATGATTTGTAGCTAGAAATAATCACAGGCTATCAGTGAAAAGCAATCCCATACTTTGCCTCACTCTCTTGCAGCACAAGTCGACATGAACCACAGGCTATGAGTGAATCCAACTCAAATAGAATCGTATTCGCTATGTGGGCACCCGGAAGGTGCTTTACCTGTAATACATGGGAGCACAGACTGCAAGTATTGACTAGGGTGAGAGAAGCCCATATGACCGACAACCCACTCGTCCACACAACAACAGCAACACGTGCTAACGTCCTCAGTTTTATGTGGACAGACGGATGGCCATATCTAGTACGAAGTTCCGGGAATCTGTCCAGTGATGCATCCTCTATTGCACGCATTCTCCATTCTACTACAAACATGATGGGTCCTTGGGAGGATGAAATAGGCAAATGGCTATCTGAGAGAAAAGGTGGATGAGGGGGATCTGGAGTCAGCCTATCTCAAGCACTCTGAGCTGCCTACACCTCCAAGCGCCCAGTCGAACAATCTCGAAGAAAACTGACAGTCAGAAAACTGACTGACTGGCATCGGTTAGCCGCAAAGTGCAGGGATGGTCACGGGGACTCTATCCTGGAGGGCGGACCTTGCCGAAAACATCCATACTCTTCATAATTTTCTTCGCACCCCTCTGCCAAATTGTAAGTTGTTCAACTCGTAGTTTGCTCCATTCTGAAGGAAGACAACACTTGTCTCGGCAGACGATGTATCGGTACATGGTCGAGCCACCGCAGCTGATGATGATAGATGCGACTAGAGCGAGAATTCAAAATCGTTGGGCTGTAGTACTCTTTCGGTACCTCGTTACAAATTCGCTGACGTATGAAAAATTTTCCACAACACTCAATGCTTCCTCTTGAATCGTAAGGGGCATTTTCCGAAGGTGAACGTTATGAACCATGGCTGTGCACTTTGTAGGTACAAGGAGCATGCCAAAGGATGGCATGGTGGTGGTCAGTTTATTCAACAGAGCCTGTACTGCACTTCGTCTTCGTATATGGGAACGCTGCTGTCTGCGCACTCCAGATTGATAAAGTTTTCGCCAGAAACGATTTGAATACCGGGGTTTTGAAGACCTTCCAGCCTTCGCCTTATCAGTTCATCGATGATAAATTTGAACAAGAGTTGAAAGAATGGACATCCTTGCCGGACACCATTTTTTGTAGGGAAGCTTCTAGAGCGTTCACCATATATTCTACCACGCCCAGAAGTATGTGACCATAAGGACCGAATTATGTTCACCCAATACACATATGACCGAATTTTCCCCAAATTTATATTTGAACATCTTATCGAAATGTTTAATGCGCGGACCGAAAAATTCTCCACCTTTTTTAATTGTCTTGTTATTTCGCCTTTACTCACAGCAGAACCAGATACTTCCGAATGTCCGAAGAACGTTCACGATGGCTGAAAGGCAGTGAATGGTCAACAGAACCTTCATGGATTTTTATGGAATCGCGATGCTATCTGTGTTTAGACACGTGGCAAGATATAATATGCGCGTGTTTGCGTGAACAACCGCTGGGCGTATACGTGACAACGTTCGAGTCGATCCCAGAGGTAATATCCCACCGTTCCGTTAGGGCGCTATTTTCAAGATGCTGCTGCTGGAAAAAGTAACATCGAACGTAAAATCTCTAAGACTAGTCGAGGCTGCGAAGGGATTTCGTTGTCTGATACTGACCGCATCAGATTTACACTGCATTCAGGTGAATAGCATCTCAGACCACCGTCTCCTTGGGAAGCATGTTGTGTAAGTTGTGTCCTTTGTCATCGAAACTGGTAAAAGATTTTCTCTCAGGATTAGTATCGATGACGATGGGTCTCGGACATCAGTTCACATGGATTCACTCTCAGGACTTGTGGCTATCGCCCAGGGTCCTGCTCTCAGTATCTTTGCTAGTAAAGTTAGTTTCTTATCTTTGCGAACAAAGAATATCTTTTCAGAAATCCTTGGACAAAGTAACACCCCTCGGTTCTCACTCAATGCCTATACTCAATCTAATGTTTGTCCAAACCCATCCGGTCGTGCTGGCCACTCTCAGTGAGGATGCGTGTAAACTTTGGGACTTAGGGCGCAAGCAGCTTTTACATACTATACCTGTTACCAAATTGACACCAAGCGCCGTTTTCTTACAACGGGAGGAGAATTTGTTTCTCTACGGCACTACGGATGGTCAAGTACTGTCTGAATTTGCAAATTTACTCGGCAGATATCATCGGTTAACATGTCAAACGACCGATTCATCCCATCGAGGCTTTTATCACTACAACAGTATTCTGCTGAACTCACAAAATATGCGCCATCCGAATCAGAGGCCAAGGTATCTAACAAACCAGGTAAGCCTGACCTTTACATGCTCATCAGGGTAGACCACAACGGTCGTCCTAAGTGGTCCACGGAATGTCGACTGGCTCCAAGAATATCTAACGAAGTCACGTTTCAGATATTATCACTGGCGTGGATTACTCTGACTTCCGAGATGCCCATTTCAAGGTATGTCAATATTGTTTCATTCATCATCGTCTGTCATGGAAAACATGGTATACTGATGTTTCCGTAGTTCGTTTAGCACGGTATATACCCCTAAGTTGTTGATATTGTCTCTAGTTCATCAGAGTTTCAGACACGCTGCCCCCTTCAGTACTGTCTCAATTTTGCTGTAAAAAGCAGTCAGCAGTAGAAAATTGGTACATTTTAGTCGTTGGTTTGTTTGCTGAGTTGAGCAATTTGATTGCAAACGTTTCATCACCAATTGAGATGACATCAGTGCGCTGTTAGGGGGGCGTAGTAGAGCGTAACGATGTGTCGGCTGCTGTTTTCTCAGTCCCTTATTCGTATGTGACTAGACCGCAATCCGTAAAGCAAGATAATCAGACCACAATGCAACACGGATCAATCAAATTACGCACTAACCAACCCCCGAAATATCAGTCATGTCACAGAGATCAACTACTCTTTAAAAACTATAAAAATACAAGAATATGTGGAGGAATCACCCACCTAACCGCACACTGATAATGTGTCCTCGGTGGTGACCAAGCGTTTGCAAGCCAATTACCAAGCTCGGAGAACAGGTCAACTACCAACCGATCAACAGCCAGTAAACTCAATCCAGCTGCCAATAATTAGACACATTGCATTATTAACAGGATTGTGTACCTCAAGCTGCCACAAATCTTCACTAAACCAATTTGCAGTTTGTGGTTAGCCACTGAATAAAATGATTAGAGATGGTGTCATTCAGACCGATCGGAGGACACTATGGCAAATTGCTTCCCATTTGATAATCTTTGAACATCTCTCCCAATTAAACAAACTATCTTATAGGGACTTTTGAACTTCACACATTTTCCGTGCTCTCCAGCAAGGAGGTGCGATTACTGAACCCATCGGGCGGTCATTGAAAGCAAACTTGGCAGTCCATTCTAATGAGATAAAGCCAATACTTGATTTTATGGATGCTTCATATCAGGAAACGGACAGGACACACTCCGTCCCCGCGGTGCTATATCTAGCAACTAAGATGTACCTATATAACAGTGAAGTTTAAAATTGGCTTAGGATAGTGTCATCAACGTCACAGCCATACTTGACACATCTTCTTGAACTCCAGATGACCATTATGCTAAATAAATTTGCTTTCGGAGTTTATTTATACGTTGATTGAGCCCAGAAATGATTTCCTTTAGCTGCTTACCCAGGTGGATATTTACACTGAGTTGAAATGCCTACTAACCCGTGATACAAACTAGAGGAGGTATGCTATCTAAATAAGGCTTTCCGTCACCAGAGAGCCCGATTGTTAACGTGTTAATTGAAACTGTTCGTTTCAATATGTTTGTCTCAATGCTCCGGGCAAACACCTTATGAAGTACGCAATTCCAACCTGGACCGCTCCAAACGCTGTCCCGATCAGCGTGGGACAACACCATTGTTCTCTTCTTTGGAGACGGTCATTAATGCTGCTTTCGTACAGAAGTATTGACGAATCCATTTCCTAAACGCTATTTTCACAATCGCTCTCAGAGACCAAATTACGCATGCTTTTATCCATTTAGAGGTATCACTCATCAGGTCTCTGTGGTAGGACGTCAAACGACGTTACATATGTCAACAACTGCCTGTCACATAATGGGAAAGATGTGATTGGATCACAAGCTCCTATACAACGACATTCGGTCTAACTGCGATGTCTTTCACGAGGACTGATGATCATTCATTTAAAATGTTCCAACACTCAGTCAGTGATCAAACTGTCCAAAAAAAGTCAACCGATAGCTGAAAACAAGTTTCACACCTAACCTATCTCACACACTTCACTAGCTTCAATCTACGCCACGATCCACTTAGTTTTAACTCCTTCGATCGGGAATCCAAGTAATCAGTACTCCTAATGCGTACCAGTTTTGTTGTTTTCACTGATTGGGTCAAGTAACTATTTTGAAGCACGCCGGCAAGCCTGGCCTTAAACTCCTGTATCTCTTACCTATCTAACGTCTGTGTTGCTTTCCATGTGCAAAAGCTTAGTCACCCTCAGATCGTTTATCGATCTAGATCATTCTATCTGAATTAGATTGAAATCAGTAAATACAGCGTGATGAAATAGGGGTTGTTTCATGCGGTGGCCGGATGTAAAGAAGAACCTTTGTAAATTCCCACTGCTACCATTACGAAATAGCTAGGTACGCCGCTGCAACAATAGTTCACTCCCTCATGCTTTAACGGCCAGGGACGAGGTGAGTGAATGGTCAGTGCACTGTAGAACGGTCACCCAGGTCGCGCGCCTACGAGTCTCCACATACTTCCACTTCTAACATATGGTAACCCTCAGGAAATTGGCTGTTAAGTGAATCTTCAAAAGTGACTGAGTCTTATGTTTTCTCAGACCTTATATGGATTCCTTAGTCGTAATTAGTTGTGTGATTTGTAGTATTTACATTCGCATCACTCTTGTTTGAGCAGTCCTTCCGCTGTCCTGATGTATTTATTCTGGCTCATCCACACCAGTTTTATAAACAATTCGCACCAAAGCGTGGGAGCATTGGACTTGAGATTCGTCCTTACTATGGCTCATTAGTAGTGAATATCTTCACTTGTGCCGGGATTTGAACTCCTACGCCAGTACATAACGGAGTACCTGAATCATCGCTTTTGAACAGGCGGACGTGATTCACACTTGAGCGACATGATTTCTTCGCACGATGCTTCGAATCTAATAATTACCCTGGTTGTGTCGATCCACGAATTTTGGGTTCAAAGTCGGAACATGGTTAAGGTTATGGTCTGTTATAGGGCGAAACTCGAGTTCCGTTTTTTCATTCGTCAGTGTGGCCTAGTTAGAATAGTCGCTTCTTGACAGGTGGGGGCTGTTCATGTAAAAATGATATGAATACAAACTACACGGATCATGTTTTCATTATTAACCCAGCTCAGCTATCTGGCGGGTATGGCTGGAATGACTGCCGTTGTCCTCTGTGAACACACTTTGGTAGAGGTCCAATCAAGAGAAAAACTTCCAGCTTTGTATTGAGTTGTGGTATCCTATCCGTCTGTTTGATGGACCACAGACCTTAAATAAGTTCCCGGTGACGTAGCCCGTCAAAAGTTCGGGTCGACTTGTTTTGTAAGTATTTTCATCGCCCCTCCATCGTCAAGAAAATCCTGAAGATTCTATACTCTTTTCTCCCATATCTTGGTTTCCCGCAGACAAACCGAACACAAGTTATCTATCATAACCTGCTCCAGATTCTGTATCATCGACGTTGCATCGCGCCATCTGGAAGCCACCTGGAGTTGGGTCGAGCTTGGTCTTTCAGATTGGACCTTCATCCTAGCAGGAGAGATAGCAGTCAGTCCAGTGAGTTATTTACTCATCCATTCTAACTCTTCCGGTGAATCTGTCCCTGCAATCAGCCTGTTCTTCTACCGATTGATGACCGGTGTTAATAACGGACAGTTGCAACGGGACCTATTGTTTACACCAAACATCACATACTCGAAAGCGCGCGACATGTGTGATCGGTATGGCAATCTAAACGATGTGGTATTCCAAACCGCCACTACTCAGTGCTCAATGATTGCAACAATCCGGCATACATCTCACAGATAAAGTCCTAAAAAGTAGTACGGATGTGGTTAGTTGCACTTTAGTGATAAGTACCATTTTCCCAACACTGTGTAACCGTTGCGGCAAGATTGGTTACATTAATGGAGAATGTTGCGCTGGACTACCACCCGGACTTCGGGGATTGTCAGTGCAGAACTGTAATTTTGTTTAGTCGAGATTTACTCCGTGAGAGTTTACTATCAGTCCTGGGCAGAGTGCTTGGATCATTGATGATACCCACTTCCTGCTTCGTAGAGTGGCATTCAGTACTCAGTTATTTCCAATTTTCATAATCCTGAATGGCAGTTCGGGTAACCGATTGGATTTGCTCGAAAAATATACGGTGAACCGTAGACTGGATAATGACCCAGAAGTTCCTGTGAAGGTTCTAGTGTTCAGACACTGTTCCTGCATGCTTGATTCAGAGACTTTAAACTAACTGCAGCTAAAAATTACATTGCACACAAAGAATTCCTTCTGAGTGCGCAGTGGCGGTCTGAGGCCCGCGCCCCCGGTCTCAGCGTCTTCCCTGTCGTTTACTTCGTGCGCATCGGCTAGTCCCAATCTAGTGCTGGATAAGGACAGTCTAGCGCTTTTATTACACTCAGATCCTGAAAGTTGCAATAAGCGCTCATATTATCTTGTCATTCAGTGTCCTCCGCTGAACTTGATTCGCCCTCTTCTGTCGATTAACCATTCCCCACAAAATCGATTCAGACTGCAATCAACTTTTGGTTGAAGAACAAAGATGGTGCCACTGCATTCTTCTCCTGTCCTTATCAGTCAGACCGTGTTCGACCAAATTCGCCTGATTTTATGGAGGATTTCAATAACATCCAACAACAAACCTCAACTCTTTCCCTTTTGGCCAGGTATGTTACAAAAGTGGTTGGTCATCTATTTAGTACAGCAATTCATTCGCCTTCATTTATTTTCCTCACTGAAAGATAACTCCGAAGCAACACATAAAATCCTGCCCAGATGTTCATCAAATGGTCACTGCAGTTAATGCAGCGGTGCGTGCAAAATTAAACTTTGGGAATAGGTTAAACCTGGTGAAGAATTTGACACATTTGGTGAGCACAGTGCTCTATGATAGACTAATCGTTGTACAGAATAGATGTGAGGGCTGGTAGGGGACGTTATATTGACCTTATGTACACACACACACAATACTTCCCCAGTACCGATCAGAGCATGAGATCGTTTGCGACCGACCTAGTACACTTTTAATTCATCCACGGTTCCTGACCGGAGAGTGTTGTCCATATCAGTCTTTTTTCAATCTTCAGTCTTTCTGTTTTATCTTATCCAAAGGGATTCATTGATCCCCTTACAGACTACAGCGCACAGGATACACAGTTCGACGAACCTAAGCCTTCGATAGTGTCTCGTCGGGTCATGAAGGCTATTGCAATTAAAAATGTGCGATAGACGGTTCAGAAAATCAAAAAGGCTCATGATAGTGTCGTCAGTTGAGTGAACAGTCTAAACAGTCGGATGAAGGCCGCAAACAGGGTGTGATTTATCTGTGGGCAAGTCCTAAAGAACCGTGATCCACATGTTTGCGCCTAGATGTTTCTGCGTGTACTTCCAGAGGGATTCAACAATAAGGGCCTCAGTTGTCAAACAAAACGCCTTTTGCGCGGTGAAGGGGATGCAATTTGAAATAATTCATATTGGAATTCAAATTGCAGTCATCGAAAATTATGCTGCTACCTTCAAAAGCGAACGTCAAGGTGGGAGACTACGCAGTACACACATAGAAGTTAGTTAACCAGAATCCCTGAGGAGACCCCTTCAATTCATTCAATTCACTATAACCGGTCCTCTAGCGTTCAGTGCGCTCAGCTACCACCGTTTCCATACATGGTGCCCTCAAATTCCAGGTGTGATGCTTAAATAATGAATGTTTGCCATATAACGTGTAGAACTGAAGAGTTAAGAGTTAAGAGTTTTATCAGACTACATTTCTATCCACGTACACGTGGTTCCCTCTAGCATTATCTTGAGCATCCATCCCTCTGACGTTTCTGACCGACCCTTTTGGCGGCCGCTCTAGAAGGATTTCAATTTCCTGGTGCGTATATGATGTTTCGCCAACTTCCACGTACCATTCCTAATCTGGCTGTGTGAGCAACTTTAGTCGTCCTCATTAGGATAAGTTTCCACGGAGCAATTCACGCTGGAAAAATATGCATTCTTGCCTGTATGTGATTGTAACTTTTCCTCCAACACTAGACTCCGTTTGCTGTTGTTTTCATCTCACGTGAGTATCTCGTTTGTCTCCTTATACACCGGGATATCCCACATCCACTATCAGCTCTCGAGTGCACTTTGATCCCAATCGCCAGTATGCTGTTGTCGGCTCACCAGCGCTGTATAGCTCCTGTGTTTTGACTATACGACATGACCCTCATACGTCTGAGCTTGAGTTCCAAGGTTGGATGCCCTAGGGTCATGCACAGAGGAACTATGGAAATATCGGCTGATTCGCGTTGCAGAGAAAGTTCATTAAGATTGCCGCTGTATAAGAACAGCATGTGGTGCAAGAGGAACCACATAAAGTAGTTGTCGCAAGGAGTTTCCGTGCTGAAACTGCGTAACTGTCGGGCTTGGTCACACTGGCGAATCATCTCTGCTTGGTACTGATTTGAGATGAGACTATGCTGAGGGTATAATGCATACTTCGCAGAATATTTCTCGCGATTCTATAACCACATAAATCAGATACCTCGAAACCTTCATGGATGTATTTATTGATATGAATCATTATTTATTCACAAGCTGGGGTGACCTTTTATTGCCAGAGGGGATCTTCAACCTAACTCTATCCTGTACAAGTCACTTCGTCATCAGACTGAACCGACTCGCCCGAAACCGAAACCGAAACACGGAAAGTCGCTTAACCAGGCCATAACATTTGGTCACCCCATCAAATCCTCTGGTTACGCAAAACAGGAACCAAGGTAATTCCTCCATCTGTTCTTTTCGTCCACTTGTTTAGGGACCCCATGATTCCCTCTATATTGATACCTAATTTCTCGGTCTGTCAGAGTTGAGCTCTTCTGTGAGTTATTTTTCATGGAAAACAACTTTATAAGTCTTGTTGGGCCACGATAATATTTCGCTTTTACAAAAAGTTTGTTGTTCTCAGCCATTTTGAACAGTCATCGACATTTGGGGTTTTACGACCAGCACACTTATGCTAGATGACCGAGTCCAAGTAAGTAAAAGTTTGGTGTGGTTGACTGCAGTGATGCACTGCAGTCCCACACTGGCATGACGATGAAAGTCCATATCGCCTGCGACGAGAGTTATTTACTGAGGCTTCTCTGGTTTACACTGATCATTATAAGACCTGGAGATGGTGTTGACAGTTGCTTTTGGTGTGTCCAAAACTAGATGCATTCGATTATTCTATTTGTTCAATTGCCAACCGTTTGCTTTGGATGGTTTGAAATGAACTTGTGGTTCGGCAAGGCTAGTGGGTATGATACTAGACATAACACACTACTCATAAGGTTGCTGAAAACTCTTCGACAGCCCACGACCGGTTTCGCCCTTCTTGGGGCTCATCAAGTAGGCGCAGTCCCCGAGTTTCCGTCAACCCTATGCTCTGTTTGAACTAAAATTGCATGAAATTCGACAAATTCACTCAATTTGATTTTCCCGAGGGACACTGAATCTGACGCTGAATCTCTCGTTTATGATGTTCTACTTCAACTGAATGTACTGCACCAAACCCCCTTATGTTCCGGTTGACACGATTTTCGACATATCGCAATGCATTGTATAAACGTAATACAGCTCGAGGTTGCTGAAAACTCTTCAACAACACACGACTGGTTTCGCCCTTCTTGGGGGTTATCAGGCAGGCGAAGAATATCAAAAACGAGAAATTCGGTTGGGATCCATTACTTAATAGGATAGACCCCACTTCTACCCGTGCACACTACACGGGTAGAAATATACAGGAGACTGCCCAATGACTTTCATTGGTACAAACAGCCAAAGTTCAAAATCAGTTCGGAATTTCAAGCTTTCCTTGAGGCGAACGAATAATAACCGTCGTCTAGCTGAACCTAATATATGAACGCCTGTGATTGGGTATATGAATTCCAATACTTTCGCTTCAATCCACAATTCCAGGCGCAAAATGTTTCAACCGCTCACGAATACTCGGAACAACATTAAAACAAAAGCCACGGGTAGCGAAACCGAGTGTGTGAGGTAAGTTTCTCATTGCATACTGTAGACTTTGTACCCACATCACTCGCGTCCTAATAGTCGTGTTCTGTTTTGGCATGGTTGGTCTGGCTCTTTCACGCCAAAGGGGGAAAGCTATGCTCAGGTTTCGACTTTGTTAGAGCCCCCAAAGCAGTGTGTATCCTCGGTCATGACTAGATTCGAAATCCTGTCATCTAACATGTTCATGTGTAAGCACGTTCGCCCGCTTAAATGTGACACTTCAAATATCTAGCGTGCGCTGATAGAGTGAACTGTAGTGTCTGAGACGCCGGGTGACCCAAGTCATAATCCCAGTACGACTGAATATGTTCATTATTGATAACCCCAGAAAGGGTGAACCTCAAGTTCAATACTCATCTCTTGTTGTTGATTAACCAGGACAAGTACCAAGATAGACGGTTTGTTTAAACCAAATCGATATGGATATAAACTCAACACTTCTCACAACTATCCATAAATGGTTATTTTCACATTGGAATATTTATCCTGACAACAACGTTTACCCTTATTTTTTGCAATGAAGCCAACTCAAGAAGACCTACACGCCTTCTGACGATGCTCCCAATGTAATCAACTACTCTGGAGCTGTGGACGGTTCCAAAACTCCCATTTATTCCCTGGCCTACGCACGTAAGATTTCTTCATCCCACTGTGTCGTAAAACTACAACGAATTTCATAAGATCCCTCGTGAATATATGACCCTCCTGGTTCCTGTATAAACTTTCGAACGATCTGCTCCACTGTCTACCGATTTATGGAGCATTAGAAGGTATACCATTGCTTGTCAGTTAAACATTTGAGGTAAAAATTTGTAATTTTAATCCATTCGGAAAGTTAGGACGACAATCCGGGTTAAACCATTTGAAACGGTCAAATCTTCTGTCAGTCGAGTCGAACTATCTTATTGACGGGATGATCGCTTTGCATCATTTGTTTTCTGTAAACTTTATATTGAGTGGGTGAACGCATAAGTCTTCCATCCCTTTGCTATATGCTCGAAAGATAATAAGCATAAGGTGAATGTGGGAACAAATGTGGGTGGCTGTTAAAGTGGACAAAAAACTGGTTCAATGCACTGAAAACGTCAGCACACTAATTCTTGCGCTATACCGTTGGTGCGAACAGTTCGAATATAGCATAAGATCTGGGTTAAGATTGACATCCTTGGTGGTGAATGTGGTACTGAATAGTTATTCGCGACAAAAGCGTCTGTATAGGTTGTGCAGCGGTAGACTACCCCTTAGTAGGCTGAATTTAAATACTAGAGTTTGTATTGGAAGCAGCGAGTCGTGGCTTGAGTTCTGGAAGACACATCGCCGAAATCCCCCTTACAATCCGACTCGTAGGTTGTCCTGTCACCCTTCAGAACTTGATGGTAATTAGACAGGTGTGATGAAATCAACCAAAAGAGAGGGAGCAATCACCAGAGTTTGGGTACCACCTAAAGGTTCCAAGTCCAGTCGAGTTACTCGGAGCCTTTCTCAAACCACTACACGACAAATCGTGAATTTCGGACAAGATAAGCCTTGGTTTTCATAGTTTAGCCCACAGTGTATGTATCTGCGCAATGCATTGAATGTTAGATCTGTACATGGATGATTTTTTAAGTTGACTACCTCATTCACCAAGTAGCCGCACTCCACTGATGGGTCCGAATCAGGCTTCAGGCCTAAATTGAAGGTGCAGCTCTTTTCGCGGTGTTTAACTGAACTATGAATAATTCTTATCGAAACCAGTACCGCTGACAAATGAACGTCACACCTACGCGCAATAGATGATGCTCTTGAAAACTGCATATATTGATCACTAGTCACTGCATCAGAACGGTGGAACAACCTGTCTAGATGATCATAAATGAATGCGCAGCACCGTAGCACGTCGGTTAACGCGATGGCAAGGTTAGATGTACCAGGGGATATCACATAGAAATGCCTCACCCACAGGCAACGCAGAAAGTCGTTTTGCTAATGTAAACTGTCAGCAACGACATATTCGACCCATTCCAAGGGAAGCCCTGTCAAAGCTTGAAGTGTGACAGAATTGTAAAAGAAGGACTAGTAAGTGGTCGACAAGTCAGTTTATAACATTTAGTGACCTGCTTACGTTTCTAAAAATATGCTATGCCTAGAAGAAATTGTTAAGTTAGGGCAGCCTTTTAGGGTGCCAGAACAAAGTTTGGGGTAGTATGAGGGTAAATGCAACCGGAAATGCCATTATCGTGTTTTTGTTCTGAAAGTTTTGCGTACTACATATCGCCTATTTTAAATGCACACTTTTTGCGAGAACTTGCTGGCCGAAAGGTCTGTGGTTCGAACTCAACCCAAGCATCTCCACTGCTTCCGTCTAGGCTTGGGCAGCCTGACAGTATCTCAGCCATCGTGCCTCCTTCGGGTGGCATGGTAGCTGTGCACTGAAAGGATGTTATAGGTGAATGATTATTTTTTGGCGATTTCTTGATTCATACAGCAAACGGAACACGGTTAGCCGTCGCATTGGGCAGCAGTGTCTGTCTTGTGCTGCGCATCTCAAGATCCAATGCACAGGGCGTAGGCACGATCCCTCCTGGAGAGACCCTGTGTGGCCACAAAGGCCCTGTCCTTTGCGCATCTTGGTCCTCAGATAGTCGCTTGCTGCTGACCAGTTCGGCCGATCGGACAGTACGACTGTGGATGATGAGTGAGTCTGTCGGATCATCACGGGGCGATGCATCAAAGTTAAGTATGAGGTTAGCGATGGTTATTGATTCCGTCAACGGCGGTTCGACAAACTGCTACGGAGAACCTATCTTAACCCAAATTCCGAAGGTAAGTAACTTCGTCGCGTAAAACTACCTATGGGCTTCGAACTGTGTATTTGTACATATGTAGTCCTAATTTTCCTCTTATCCGTATGACCCGAAAGATCTAGCTATTCACGTGCCCCTCTCCTTAACATTCTACCACGAAAACAGTTTGTTTCTTTACAGAAAGACAAAACGTTCGGACCCAGCTCCATGTTCCCAGACTGTATACAATTCGTCCACTTTCACTATTTGGATTCGTTCGTCTACGCGGTCTGTCGCAATATGATTCGCCTATTCTCCTATGAATTGGCTAGCGTTACAAATGTCTTGGACAAGTAAGTCACCTGGTGATCAAGTAGATTTTCCGCGTAGGACCTTTAGGACCACTATATGTAAGCCATCGTGTAAGACACTGGTGGCTTAGTGTGTGGGCCACATTCAATCGTGTGGCTCAGAACAGGCCGGTGAGACTAGCCTCTGCATAAGACTGTGCAGGCCTGCAGGCACTCCGTCAGGTAACGTTCTCAGTGTAAATACGAAGTACCACGATTTCGATAGCTGGCAGTCAGTGTCACTCGACGACACACAGACATGTTACACTTTCATGTCTCCTGTTCCCGGTACAAATTATAATGACTCGCATTGATATCTAGTGCGTGTAAAGACAGTGAAGGAGCGACAGAGTGAATATCGAAAGATGTAAAACAATTATTGGTTGTTGATCAGGTGGCTTTTGATCTGTTCACCGAGCTTGGCAGCTGACTTGCAAACGTTTCGTCACCATACAAGGGGACATCATCCGTGCTCAGTTGGGTGGGTACTTCCTCTTTGCTTGCGTTGGTCCATTTATGGGTCAATAAATTCACGAAAACGCCGTCTCCCAACTGGCCAATCACCTTGATAGATAACAGATAATCTTCAAATGTTATATTAATGCACTCAGGCAAAGAGGAAGTGCCACCCAACTGCACATCGACAATGATGACAAAACGTTTGCAAGTCAATTGCCAAGCTCGGCGAACATATCAAGAGCCGCTTGATCAAAGAACCAATAAACTCACCTGAGCTGCCAATATTTGGACACATGTGAGACAGTTTTCAGAGGCAAGCTGTTACTTGTTCTAAGCACAGACCCTCAGTGCCGGCGGTGCATGAAACCTTTTTACTGCTGGCGGAAAGCATGAGTTCAACACAGTCTAACGAGCAGGAACTTTGAACTACTGTTGTCTCTCTCTGAAGGGACCATCCCGCAGATCTCTATTTTGGTTGGCCTCTTGAAGCTTCTGTTGCATTTTAGGACCATCGGGAGACAATTCCTTGGCCTACATCACGGACCACTTTTTGCTGCACCATGTGGTTGAATTTCTTTCAGAAGGGACCACAATATCATTCGTTTTGATTGTTCAACTCACTACCAGTTATCCATATTTTAGATAAGTCCAAGCTCAATGGAGGCTTATCGAATGGCGTAAAGTATTAGACTGTATACATTGTTTGTTCGTACTCGCTCATATGTGAGATATAGGAATAAAATAGTATTAAGTTTTCTCGTTGGCTATACTCGGTATCCCACTCCTTCTGATCGCATCCAGAATTATCAGCGCCTCGTGCTTGTTGGCGTTGATTGGATCGAAACCCTTGCACACCCTTGGTTCTGTATAACTCTTGCAATCGAGATTTCGTCCGGTCAGTGAGGCCAATCTATGCTAAAAAGCCGAGAAGCACTGTGCAGCTGTCTCACCCTTACTTAGAATCATCGACAGTGCGTGCCTCACAAAACTTCAGGGAGTTTCGAACCCGAGACCTGGCTATAGTCGAACTCTGAACTATCAACAGAATATAATACAACGTGCAGAACTCTCTTACGAAAACCTTCACTTTCTGTGGCATTGCACTGCCAGGCCACAGCTATCCTGGTCGAGTACCCTTATTTTCGCCTCAATAATCTGTTCTCATTGAGTCCAACGAAGCGCGACTTTTTACACCTGGAAACGATTCCTATCTTACGTCTTGTATTTATTAACTGCTAGACATTCGAGGTGAGCGCAGGATCACGTAGAGTAGCATTGGATTTCAGTTGGCTTCCTTCAGTTTTTATATCTGGACTTATTGGTTTTCTTTCGGAAAATACGGTTAGCTAGAGGAGTCCAGTAATTGCTGGCCCCTTCAGAGCAGGAAAACTGTACTTAAGAAATCAAGGAGAATATGATCGTGCGTAACTTTGAAGTCGCAGATAGAACTCGGGTTTCCGAACCCTCTACAACGCCTCGCGCTGAAATGATCTCACAAGGATCAAACACGTTTGTCGCGAGCTCCAAACACATCAAGGTCGATATACGGAACAGTGCCGTTCTTTATCAGATTTGTCTTTGGGGCTGTAGGGAACTAAAGTTCTTCCGAAACTATAGGAGCGATATCGTTGTGTCGTTGATTCATAGTTATCTGCACCTCGACAGCTACTAACTAATCTCTCAATTAACTGTTACCCAGTGCAACACTAGATCCAACACCCTGTGCTTAAGCTATTTCACTTGTGTCAACAACTGAACACAGTCTATGACAGTGAAAACCTAACTACTTATCTATCGTGAAATGAGCTTCTTTGTTCATAACTGCATGTTTATCACCCCTCTCACAAACCCTGCCCAACAGAGGTCGTTCGAATAGCACCTACAAACTGGCCGGAGAGTTTATGATTGAATCTTGTAACCGACTGACGGCTGTTTCTTCTGCCAACATATTTTACTCCTGTAAGTTTGTACCTTTTCAGTACACTGAATTTGGCTCACTCTTGACCGTTTTTCTCGTCAAAACTAGGAGCAATGACATTGAGATTTGCATCCTTGGTCTGCATCGATCTCGTTAGTCTGTGGAATGGAAGTTAGACGACCGTTGGCTGAATCAAGTGTTGAGCGGCTGGTAACGGCAGTCTTTCGGTTTGTGCAGTGCATGAGACATCTCCTAAGGACGTAAGCGATTGAACAAGTGTCATTCCGGCCGAAACATGATGTGGCGAGTGCCATCGGAATCATTCCTTCACTGGAATCTCCATACGCTGCCAGATGAATCGTTATGCAGTAAAAAGTAACAGGAAAGTAGTACAACCCTCATCACGAGGATGGAATCCCTACATTCTTGTTTGAATTTCGGAGGCCCTTAAAAGTAGTGCTTCTTCATAAATCCAAGTAGTAGAAAGGCATTGCCTAAAGTGAACGATCATTTCTCAACATGCAGTTTGCGGGTTTGACTACGGCGGCCGGAGGTTGCAGTCTTGATTGCCCACCAGATAATTCACACATACAGTATATTTGTAGTTTTGCCGGGTTTTATTTATCAGGGTGAATTGATGAATCCGTTTTAGCTGTCTCCCGTTCAAGTTTCCACTTAGCATATATATTAGGATTTGTCCCATCGATAAGTCGCGCATATCATTGATCAGTGTATACATTCGAATCTCAATGGTCGGCAAATTCCACTACTACAGCCTAAGGGAAGGCTGAGCACTATCAACTGGGAGGCTAAATTGCCGACGTCCCGTCAGTGTACCCCTTAGGAGAAGCACTGCTTCAAAATAAACAGAAAATATCGAGAGATCGCTTCCATTCAGGACATACCCTTAGCTTGTTCATGCGATAGGCCCACTGATAATCCCCATTACCTGAAGGAAATAAAGTTTTTTCATCACATTCTCCGTGTACACTTCGATAAAGTTGGGCTGGGTACCAGGGACACAAGTGTGGCGGTACCAGACGTGGCCCACTCTGTTGTAACAAGCCACCACGAGCTTCTACTTGGTTGATGCTCATCGCTGTCTCTCGTAAGTAGCAGGGCTTCAGAATTCCACTTCTAAATCCTGTTCTACAGGAAGAAACGAACCTGTTTCGCAAGGCAGAAGAGCAAGACACAGCTGTCTTATCCACGCTGGGAGTAATAAGCAGCATCTGATGAGAATCCAAAAGGAATTCGAACCAGAAATACACGGTATATTAGCTGCGAACAACAAATAGCTCATCAGTAGTCCTCTTGACGTGTCCTTCAATAGGATACAGTGCAGATGTGCATCACGTGGCCGGGCAATCATCCATATGAATTCCAGAGAACAGTTCTTCTTCAGTACCATGTGGACCTCCCCAAATATTTGTGACCGGCGCACTGCAGACGGTCTTCCATAAGGATTAACTGACTGTGGTAATTCCCGGTTTGCAGGAAGAAGCCCAATGGTGTAATTCTTGTTGACCATCCACGACACTAGTACACCCAAATCCATAAAACCATGGCTCAGTTGGATAACGGAAACGTCAAGCCGTATGTGATCTGAGCCGGCTCACAATGCACAAATTTGGTGGCTTACCTCACCTGGCCTATGCGACCGGATTCCAGCAAATCACTGTCTGCACATTGGGCATCAGTGTTTAGTGTGGTCTGGTCCTCTCCTCACAGAATGCGTGCAGGCTTGTTCCAAAGAGGAGTACGCCTGCTTGATATGACGCTACATATAAAGACAAGAATTTTTCATAACCTTATAGGACATACCATGGAGGGTACTTCGATGTCTTGAATATCGTTCCAACCGAAACACGAGGCAGACTTTGGGGAGTACATTCAGTTGAAGATTATTATTCACACCATGTTAACTCGCAAATGAGTGTTTAACTCCACAAGGATCCATATCATTCAACATGTCGTTTTGCATCTCTGCTTTTTTCAACAGATTTGTTGCTGTGCGCGGGATCCGACCGTCAGTTATCAGTGTTGGATCTTAATGCAAACCAAATCGTGTATCAACTAGATTCCGCACACGCAAGAAACATTACTGCAATAGCACTGAACCAAGTGAGTTATTTTGCTTAAATGTTTAGCACTCGATATTGTGAGAGTAATACAGCATAATTGTACTTTGTCTTACATAACCGCATACATATTGTGGCGAGTTTTCATTTAATAAGGTTATTACTTTCTTGAAGTTTAGAACTAACAAGTACACTCCCTTGAATAAGATTCCTGGGTACCCACTTTAACTCACTCAGCTAGCCACACTTGAGTAGCAAAACTGAGAACCTCAGTAAACAGAACTAGGAAAAAATTCTGTTAAAATGAACTTAGTTAACTTTCCACCATAACGAAGATATTATCTAGGCCCCGAGAGAGATCCTCATTCCAGCGAAGAAGAATGCGATTGGTCTTGAAAATCCGTCAATCCACTACTCGTTTCTTCCTGACTGAGACTTATCAGACGAACAGAACAGGATCAGTCGCGTGCCGCTTTGGTTCACAGTCTTCACCGTCCATCACAGTACCACTCGTCCACATATGTGCATGGCGAATATGAATTAAGACGGCTTTCATGTTTTCACTCATGCGGTATATTCCTACGGAGAACTGACTCTTTGGAGGCAATCGAACGAGCATTCTTAAGTTTCCGCGGAGGAGCTGATAAGCACCAATCCAATGAAACCAATCTTAGAAGCCTAATGTCTTCAGTCCTGATAGGCAATCCATAAACCGTTTCATCATAAATGAGACTCATCCGGTGGATGCAGCAGGATCGACCGCGTGTGGCTTGGTTAACAGTTTTCACCACACTTGCGCGCATTGCGAATAGGAACTGAGGTGATTTCTTGCCTCATTCCACATGATAAATTATAATTAATTGGCTTTGTGTCTGTCAGACCCACCACGGAGTTCGTGAAAAGTTAGGGATATCCACTTGACTACTTCCAAGTAGTCGAATTTCCCAACAAGTAAATGGCATGGGCTGAAACAAGGGATCACGTCGATTCGGTCCAACGAAATTTCCGTGAGACCGAATGTTATCCTCTATCCTAGCGGGTTCCCCATAGATGAGGTGTACTGAAGACAATACAGTGGTCCCATATATGTGCCAGGCGGAAAGAACCGCACAGATTTTTGTGCTCAAATGGGCCAAGAGCCCATTTGAACTGGTTCGGCCGATACCTGTGTTCCAACGCCACATGTCAGAGACATTTCACTATTGAGGAGAAATAAAACTTTTCACAATACCGCCGTGTACGGTTAACAGTAAATTAGTTCAGTGAGGCGTTGCACCTGTTTTTTTCCTAGTAATTTTAAAACAAAAAATGTTACCGGAATGTATTTCCATCGATAAGCATAAGTGACTTCGGGGATTACTGTTCAGTGCAGATCAAATAAACCAGTTCGCTCAGTCATTCCCTTATTTTCTCATGACAGCGTTTGGAAATAGAAACCGGGAGAAAGAGCAACCAGAATGAAAGGTTCCCCTAGAAAAGGGTATTTACTGAAGTTTCAGTTTCCCTTTAGGATTGTAAGTAGTACGTGTATGTTGGTCTCCCACCTGCGAAGTTGTTCGTCGCTTCAACCAGCAAACAGAGAAGAAGATCGAATGAAACTGTTGAATAATAGGACTGTCGTAACGTGTACACTAATACCAAGTGCAATGTTTCGGAAAGGTCGCCTTCAAATCGGACAAAAAATTGTGAATAAAGCTTGTGATAAAAGATCTTGTAGAAATTGATATAGCCACCATATTGGAGAACAGGAGAATTAGAACCGAATCTGATGCTGAACACCCTAACCTTCAATAGACCTCAAAGGTTGAGTGCTGGAAACGAAGATGAGTCGTAACCGGTACAACTCTTACTGGTGGTCCCAAATAGTGTTGGGCGAAGCTGATTGTATTAACTCTTTCTGGTGCATGAGCTCATAGTATTACCATCTACTTTACAGAAATGCCTCGGAGGAAAGCATCTTCGAAGAGGCTACTTATCTGTATGGGAAACAACGGCATTCGCCGTCAGTCACAACCCAGCGTGTGACCTCCTCCCTTTCGAAAGAATTTCATCCAAACAAAGGAGGCCAAGCACCTCACTTTCTCTGATGGTCCTTCTCGGACAGATTTGTATTATTGACGGGAAGGAAATCGCAGTCATTACCAAGCACGCACTGTATTTTAATAATAATAATAGTAATTGTCCAGCTGTAACACCTTTTCGGTGCCTAGCTGCCATGCCACCCGAAGAAAGCACGAGGGCTTGGATACTACCAGGTTGCCCAAGCCTAGACAGTGGAAGTCGATAGGCAGAGGTCGGGTTCGAACCACGGACCTTCCGGTCAGCAAATTCGCGCTCTAACTAGTGAGCCATCTTGCGGTGCATTTTGGCCGAACCATGCTCCCACTGCAGTTCCGAGCAAACACAGACGTCCCACTTTTACCATTACAGGTATTTTCATAGTTCATTGTCTCACGCCAACAGCAGCTCGGCAACCATGAGCCCTCCGATTCACAGTATAGAAGTTTGTGAGTTTGAAATCCACAGGATTCAACACAGGTGATAGAATATGCCTCGAAATCTCGTAGTAACCAGTATGCTACTACCGTGGACCAAATCTCTTGGTGACGAGTGCATTTCGGTCGCATTATTTGTTACTTCACCTGAAGCCGTTCACTTTTACTAGTCCACCACTTTGTTTGTCAACCCGGTAGAAGATTCAAAATCCTGTGTTTCTATATCCTTCGATGTTTCAGGGTTCTCTGTATTCCAGTTTGGCAAATACGAGGAACGATTCCTTGTCCTTGGACCCCAGCAGAATCAGCACCGGCTACTCAACCTTCGCCACTGTGGCACCTGGGGATTGCGTCCGAATGTGGGACCTGCGTGACATGACACGCCCGGTGATCCAGTTTATGAACCCTGATGTATCTTCATGCAACACGGCTTCTGGTGCTCCATCAGATCCATTGGTACCATCTGTAAACGCCACTTTCAGCCCATGCGGTCGGCATTTGGCAGTCGGCGGTCGCGTTAATGTGGCTCAACCGTATCCGGTCATCTACGACACCAG
Source organism: Opisthorchis felineus (assembly GCA_004794785.1). Lineage (NCBI taxonomy): Eukaryota > Metazoa > Platyhelminthes > Trematoda > Opisthorchiida > Opisthorchiidae > Opisthorchis > Opisthorchis felineus. The sequence continues at coordinate 1,851,305 of SJOL01009403.1, read as the reverse complement.
GAAGCCCTGTTCTCACCCGCTTGCTGTCTTGAGTCCTAGCACAGGCAAGATACCCTCAGCTCCCTCCACTGTGGTCGCGTGGCATCCGTCAAGAGTCGAAGTGAGTGAATCGAGGTTTCATATCATTATATTGCGCTTGAGTCCATGGCATCAGTAGAAGAACCAAAAGACATTATTCTAACCTGGAAAACTATGCAAAAGTATAGTTTTTATCTCATCGTTTGCTGCTATATCCCAGCGCTCTTCTGCGTCATTCTACGAATCGTATGTCTGTTCTAATAGGATCCAATATAGTGTTTTCGCTGATTTCACTTTGAGGTTTCTATTCTCACCCACCTTCCAGCTTCTTTCTTCTAAACATTTTACCACGACAGATTGCTCATCGATAGACGCAGTCAGTTTAGATCCTTGTCATCAATCACAACGAAGGATCAGTTTAATTTACCATATTTAAGGAGACAGTTGAGTGTTGAACACGATCCAATAGGACGGTTGGAAATGATGCTGACGCACTGGAAGCCAGCTGGGTTAACTCTGTGATATTCTCAGACCACTGAAATCACACAAAAGATTACTGCGCATACCGTACAATAGACCACTTTTTTGCTCGCCATTTATGCAAAACTCCGTTCTCGCTTTCAGGTAGCCACTGGATCCCACGATGGTCAGCTTGCTACGTATAGTAGATGAGCGGACGGCTTCCATGTACCTTGCTGCGGTCAATCAGTGTAACAAATAAACCTTACTCATACAGCCGCCTCTCTTGAAACGCAGTTTGCAGGACAACTCCGGCTATATCATCAACATTTGAGAGGAGAAAGTGTCCCAAACAACAAAAGTAGGACAAAAATGCGAACTGAACTGCTGTCAGCCTAAGTTTTTAATTTAATGCAGCTGAATTCTGCGAGGGGGTGAGCCGGCTCAATGAACATATTCGTGGAGGTTCGCATGAATTTCATATAAATGGGGTCCACATACGTATTAAGGTGGTCGTTTGTAGCCTTCAAACAGCCAGATTCAGCCTTCAAGGGGGCAATGATATCCCGGGAAACATCATTATATTCAAGGTTTGCTCACTTGCCTGAAGGAGAAGAACCAGTGGACCGTCGACTGGGGCATGATACCTGACATTCGCTTCGCAACAAGATGAGTGGGACTTCGTCAGTAGAGTTCAAAGAACGAATTTATCCGTATTTTACAAAACACTGCAAGTATGTCGATCGATGTGACTCAGCTAATCGCGTCAGACAGATATTCTTCAGATTAATAAACTGTAGCAGAGGATGCTACGAGAGGAGGGTAGGTTGCGAGGTCGTGTTTGAATTTTTGATCGAGTTTATTCATCGGTAATTATCCGAGGGGACAAATCGGTTTTCACAATAAACCGCTGGGTTAACTGCCGCAAAAGCAATAGAACATACGCCAATACTCGTGCGAGAAAACTTCGCCTCCTGTGTGGAGGGCTAACATAAGGGCCAAGTTTAGACACATGTTGTCTATTGAGACAAGGGACGACCATAGAAAAGCTGCCAAGGATAAAGTACAGTAGCGACGCTACGTCAAATTTATGAAGATATCTGCATGGCAGCCTCACTACAGTCGTGATGCATCGCACTCTGCTCCACGATAGGCACCTGTAAAAGTTTCCCCCACTTCTAGTCACAAATAGACTATCTTTCCCGTTCACCATCCGTTTTTAACAGTACACATATGAAGGCAGATGGAAAAGCTACCGAGAGTGCATGCACGTTGACTAACTACCTAATTCGGAGCCTAAACAATTTGCGTCAAGAACCACATAACTACAACATTCCTTCCATGGGGCACTAAAACCCTCTGGCGAAATTTATATTGCTTGAGGGGAGGTGTTTGAAGCATTTCCCCCAATACTTTTGCTACTTATACCATAGAAAGTAACATCCGGGGACCACATTTATTTACTGCACAAACTGTGTGAAAGTGTACTACGCAAAGCAATTGTAATGATAAGCTGCACGCAGAGAACTTATTGGTTATCTTCACCTATCAGTGTCCTACAAACTGGCAAGTTCCGGTAAATCGCGTCAAATCTTGGCTATTCTCATCGATTTTGTCCTTCAAATTTGCGAATTTTCTTGTAAAAGCCAAGAAGGTTTGGTCGCGTGATTGAATAACGGGTTAGGGGAAGCGCGTAGCTGGCTGTGATCGCCAGGTTCACTGGGCCATCAACGGTGGAAACATAATCTGCATGGGCGCAGTTTTGCCATGACAGATAAGTGTGTCGATCAGAGCCTGTCGCAACGATGGTAGTTTTTATTTTGAGGAGAGCTGTTGCTAGCAAAGTTCGAGATATTCGCACATGACTGGCCATCGGTTTGGAAATCAAGTCTCAGGAATATCGGCATTCTTAGAGCTTTCTTTCCAACGAATAGGGAGCTCTTTTGATTCACGAGAAATTCGTCTGTGTGGAGTGAGTTCTACAAAGAAAGTTTCTTATAACAGCGTTTTTGCATTCAAGGTTTCCTTATAAAGAAGGCAGCTGTAGTTTATTAAACTCGAATTTCATAATTTGAACTGCGAATGCCTTGGTATCACTTATGGTCGCTGGACCTGTTCGTGAACGAAAATCAACTGAATCAGAGTAATTTCCAAATCAGTGAGGTCTATTTGTAATCCACTGAAAGTGCTCGCCATATTTGACAACAGAGATTAGTGCTGAGTATCACCCAACCGAACGGAAATTTCTCTCTCCCCCTGCGGATAAATAGCGCGCAAAAGCAGCATGAAATTAGGAACGGAAAAATACAGGTCTATACAGTTGTGTATTTTGGTTCATCTTGTGAAACAAGGATCGCATCATTTTGTCTTCTTTTTCTTCCGACCGAAGGAGAATAGTGGATCACGGGCTTTGCGCTGAAACACGAGATTGAGGAGCGTTATTACTGAGATGCCAGAAAAAGAATGAAGGCTGTCAGTCAAGACAAAGGGAGAGCACCCCAAAACCAGAAAGACCTAAAAATTAATTTACGATGCGCAATAACAGAGTTCGGATCAATGGTTGCGGGTCCCAACACAGGTCTGCGCGACTAAGCATCAGGCTGATCGGATCCCAGGCTACTAATACTTTGTCTAAATACCTGAGCCAGTCTTCGCGAAATTAATATGCGTTCGAATAGCTAGAGCAAGATGCTGGTCATAGTCCGAAACGGGTAAAAACTCCCCGCCGAACTTCTACTGAACCAACCATTCAGAAATAAGAGGGCATTAGTTCAGTCACGGAGCTTAAACCGTCGAAGTTTTCAAAAAAAAATTAGGCAATATGTTTAGATGGCAGCACATCTTTCTAGACTCTGACACTCGCAGATATTCCGACTGTCAGAATGCTAGCATTCCATGATAGCATATGTGAGCAGAATACAGAGATGAGATCCTAAGCGCGCTGGCCACGGGTCACAGAGTAGGACACTCACTGATCACTTGTCCAGCTGTAGCCACGTCATTGTCATCATCATTAACAGCAACGCAAGCAAGGAACGCTACCGCGAAACAGAAACGAATTCCTGTTTCAGAGACAATACACATCAACAGAAAGCGAGTCTAGCATACACGCAAGAGCAGCTTGTTGTCCAGTTTATTTCACAATTAAAGGCTGACAAATTAACTGAGCACCGGGATTTGAAGAATGATTTCGAAGTGTCTACGGCCGTGGTGACCAAGTGAAACGTAAATATTGAAACCAACGGCAATGGGCGTCGAACGCATGCCATTCGTTAAGAATAGACCTACGTAGATGTCTCTATCAACTGTGTGAGGGGATATGAGCGAGATTGTGGAATGGGAGAGAGGATAGCATCAGCCGTGGTCTGCTTTTCCTTGCTACGTGCAACAAGTAAGGTGACCCGGCCGATGGCACCAGGCGACTGCCAACGTGAGATGAAGTTATTTTTGCTTGTGTGATTCATGATTGTCCGTGAGCCGAGATACTGCCAGGACGTCCAGGTCCAGACAAGAAAACTATTGGGGTTCTCAACCGAAGTTTTTAGTTCAAAAGCTTAACTTCAAGGCAGCCATTGGTTTGCGTAAGATGGCTAAAGCAGTCGCGACACGAGTGCCAACCCCAAAGCCGGAGCAGCTGGAAACAGTTAGTCTGTCTTCTAACCATTGGCCAGCCTAGTATGAGATATTCTGTGAGTGCCACATGTGCACGCCCTAGCACAGCTCGATGGGTTGTGGAGGTCCACACACTGTCACACCGCGGTAAGTTCGTGACAGGAAATAATTTAAAAGATACTAACTACAGCTATATAACAGGGAAGACGTGTGAAGCGGAACGCCTTCGGACGGGTGGGCGGTGGCATGGAATTGAACGCATTCATCCAACCCATTAGCGTTCGGTTTGTCAAACCGAGGAAGACTTATTCAGACTGAAGCACGTATCACGGGTAGTCCGTGGGCTTTGAGGATCTAATAGTGTAGAAAACCTTGAGCAGGAAGAGTACACCAAGTACCAGGAATCAGCATATATAATGGACAATAATCTGCTGAGATAGACGTCCGACAGAAAAGAGCAAACAGACTTCGTTGCTGACTTAAGTCAAAAAGCAGCTTGTTCAAAATGTCAATTTGGTGAGGCAAATTGTCTAAATAATGCGAAACGAGTGATGTTTTTTTTAATGGAGCGTAACATAATTCGCGACCAACCCAAAAGTGCTCAACTCCTCGGTCAAAGAACCAAACTACCACGTGTCCCGGAAAACTGAACTTACCTTTCTGGCTTGATTATGTTGAGCCTGCAAAGTTCGTTTGTTCGATTTTCCCTTGACCGCGGGCTTTTTCTCGGACTCCATAGTCCCAAGGTTCAGGTTTTCCCGTTTCCACCTATTACGTCCTCTGCAAGTACCCGAGGCACCGGGCATCAATGCACGCAGTGGTTGAGGTACTAGTGGTAGAAAGTAAGAGAAAGCTATTGGACTTGAACAGTTCCGGCTGCTGAAACTACGTCGATTAAAAAAAAACTCTATGCAGAAAAAGCCTTCAATAAAGGACATCCATAGAGAGAACTAAAATGTCCCTAACAGGAATGTTTCTTTTCCCGAGGTTTTGTGAACATACACTCAAATACCCAGAAACAATCAATGAGTTCATCTCATGTCTACTTGATTCAGCCTACTTTACACCCTATCGAGGCCCACGTTTCCGAAGGTTCGTGATGTCATTATCATTCGAGCGCATTGTGCATCTGAGATTTGGTAGCCTGCAGCTAGCTTGCAGTGTCGTACTGATGAATCGCTTGTTTACATTCCAATAGTAGGCCATTCAAACAACTGAAATAGCACTTTCCAGGCTTCGTCTCTCACATATTTCTGCGTACGTGCTGACTGGTGCCGATCGCTTTAATTAAAAGTCACCGTTCCAGATCTCAAGAAAAGTTTGCATTCTTTACAGCGTTTCGGATGCCCCGAATTACAACTCAATATAACATGTAGTTTAGGTCTTGGGCAACAATCAGGTCTCTGTATACAAAAGTAAATTTAGAATGAATCACAGAAACGAAATCCCGAACGTTAATTCTGGCCTGTGGACACAGACGTGCAAGTAAACAGGTATCGTGTTTGGGTTCCAGTGATGATCGTCACGAGAACAAACTGTGAAATTGTTACCCGACAACACCGGCCTGAGTTACAGTGAGTAGGTATGAAGCGCGATTGGTGCTCGTTCGTTTGCGGTTAAAACACATTGAACCTGCGAGCCAATAACCCAAACTCATTCATGTACAAGTTCACAAGTCTGCGGTATATTAGTTAACCCCTCCCCAGCGTTTTCCCTCAGTCTCGTGGGGTTCCGCTTAGTGTACCTTGTCCAGTTTATTGAGATATCCTATTTCTTGGTGGAATTTTAACGACGAGCCTAGCGGAAATTCAAGGGTCCATAACAATGGTGTCCAATACTTGGGACTCCTAATGTAAATCCGTGTTTACACCCAGAAAACCGACCACACAATCGATGGAGAGTGTTATCACAACTCCTCAAAGAGCACGGTTCGATATTAAAGGATCATGAAGGACAAGAAAAGTAAAAATTACTTCCTCGCTCTAACATACAGTTTATGGCCTTAGTTTAACGTCAATTGAGCACCAGCGTGACACGCAATCCCGAGGTGCATCTGTACTGCCGCATCAATGCGAACCATTGATGGGATGCGCAAAAAAGTTCACCTTTGTCCAGTAAAACACGTGAACGAAGAATCGCGTTCGTACAATACCTTTCGGTTAGACGAAAATGGAGTACAATCGTCTCACTATAGTGCTAGTTTGTTCATATGTCACACACCCGAGGAACATGTACCGAGACGAATTCCACTTTCCCAATTAATGTACGGATGGAAGGAATCAACAACTGAGCATAATACACCATGAGAAGTGTAAGGGTATGGACTGTGCTCAAGGATACGAAGTTGAGACCCCATCCGCCCAATAATTAGAGAGCCCCATCGATAAGTTTAAGAATCCCCATTCGGTGACGCCCCTATATCTAATGAAGCTTTTCTTTCCCAAGGATCTACATCGAATTTCGTTTGAATTTTCAAGTGTTAGTTGTTTTGAAAGCAATTTTCATGCAAAAATACAAAATCCGTGGTTGGAAGAGGGAAGGAAAGAATGGTCTACTAAAATAAATTATTCTCAACTTCTGTATCTATCTCGTTTCCACGTTGAGAAGATCTGGCAGTTTTCATGCCATCCCAATAAAAGTTCAAAGGTAACTCGGTCGGAATGCCGAGTTGTTTCGATGGAATTCTAAAGGTAACCCTGACAAACTAAAATGTCCCAGGAAGGATCTAACGCCTGATATCAGATGCAAAAAGTCGCGCATTCCTCAGGACACCTCACTACGTTTGGACTTTTATCGAAACATTTTGAGACTCCTCTTTGAGTAACCCGAGGATTTTATGGATAAGTGTTTCCGAGAATGCTGGTGCGTATTATAATATGGAAAATAGCGTAGTCCTACGTCTTTGGTTGTCAGCAAGGTATCATATCAAGAACTGTCATAAATAACCTTCCTTGAATAGCACCAGAGAAGGTTGATTCAACGTCTGTCCTATGTCTAATTGACTGGACATTGTGAATCGTTCGAACAAATGCGTTTGGGCTTGTTTACAGTTCCTTCACTTTATCGTTCGCTTGCTCTTAAAAGCCCAGTCAATAGGGTGAACAAGCTATGTTCACGACGTTTGTTTTCATGCAAAAGGAATACGAATTCTATACTAGACGCCGGCCTTCAAGCGAAATAATTTTAGATGTAGTGAGGAATTACTGACGGACTTTGGCAGTGGACGAATATGCAAGAGAAACCAGGCAATACAAGTATGCACCTCAAACAGTTCGTGAACTGCGGCGATTTTCATCAATCGACTTGAGCCGATAGTGACGGCAAAGTTAAAAAACGATGGAATCAACTTGAATTATTTCATATAAATCGAATAAAATCCAGAAAAATCAACAATGTGACTCACTCAGGTATTCTGGTACATCCTTCAAATGCGGTTGGGACATACGAGTTAAAGGTTTGTCATGTCGGAGAGCTTCCAAGTCTGGAACGTGGTCCTCGAAGTAACCTTTCAACCGTTCGTTGTTTAGAAGCTCTAGCTTGATCTCTTTTAGACGGGCTTCTCTCACAACCTTGCGGGAGATACGACGGACGACATCCTAAGGTAGCAGAGGACATGGAAAGATCTACAGTCATACAGGATATGATGATCAGAGCCCACAGAGAATCACCAGCCGAAAGACAGTAACCATGCTCCGTCTTAGCCTTTTTGTAACAAGAAAGCGGGTTACGAAAGGCAGTTTAGACACCGGTGACCTAATTTTCTCTATGAATAGCTATCATGCCCTGATGTGTGACATAAACCCTTTAGATTCAGTAGTGAAGTTCTTCACCGGCTACCCTGTGAGGTAGCAATCCCCACAAGAATCAATTCTGTCTCCAAGACTTCGATAAACTCTGTTGGATTTAAGTCAGCTAGATAGATAGTCAGACAGTTGCGATCGCGAACAATCGATACTAACTCGTCATGCTGACGAGCAGGTTCGGACACCCGGCGAACTCGTACAAATAAAACCTCCGGCGATAGTGTAAGTGACAACATAATATGTAGGACGCTGAAGAAAAATCCACTCACAGATAACGATAAAGATGCTTGCTACCAAATATGTGACCACAGCGACTTGTTGCAGTGTCATTTTTTGTATCTTTGTCCGGGCTTGGATAACATGGAAATAGTTCAACCAACGTGACCAGTATGGGTTGTACGGCACCCGTGCATCGAAGACGCGCAACAGCTTTTTATATTCTCCATGTTAATGAAAGGGTGAATGCCAACCAACCGCACACAGATAACAAAAGGTCTCAATTTTAGCACTATTTTCCTGCAACAGCAAGCGCTGGTGAAGTACATGACAGTTCCATGAGTCTACTTGGCAAAAGGAAACCGGCTCGCTCCAACATCCTCATATGGTGCCGCTGTCTTCTACTATGAGGACGATGCTACCGAAGCCAGCAGACATGTTTGTAAGAATCGAGTAATGTCTACAACACTCATCAAACTATACGAGTTCTCAGAAGGAATATAATGCTAGGCCGGAGTAGCCAAAGTATCCGGGGATAGTAATAACCCCAATGTATCATATGTGTAGATGAGAAGATTAGGGGTTAAAGACCGTTCGCCAGTCAAATAGTGTTAGGACAACTTGAACGAGACAGATAAAAACTATGAGTTCGAAACACATGAAATCAACAATTGAAAAAATCTCTCATTTTCAGCTATTTGATCGTGTACGACGGTTATTCCTGACATACAAAACAAAGGAACAGAATGAATTTAAAAGTCACTGATCATGGAAACCTACCGAAGCCCGATAGCGGAATCCATCGACCTCCGACAAACGGAACTGATATGGCTTGAAGATTGACGATGCTGTGGTTGAAAAGAGAATGAGCAGTGAATGAGTTATACCTTCCACAAGAATGCGGGCCTATGTATCGATGGCAGCCACAAGATCACCCAGCCAAAACGCAAATCAGCTGATGACGAACTTATTGTCTAGTTTACTGACTCGGGTAGCGAGTAAACTAAGTAAACTTGTCATGAACGACAGAACAGATTATGGTAGGAAATACTTTTTCACAGCCCTAGTAGTCAGCCGACAAACCATTCCACGAGAATTCCACGCTATTTTTGTTAATATGCCGTAAAACAAATATGGGAAACAAAGGAGCGATCGGAATAACAGCCAGACCAAACGCGGAGCTAACACACACGGAGAGATCACAGAGGAAGTACGGCGCCAACTCAATCAAGTTGAAAACTAACTGACACTCAATACCACATTGCTCATTTGGTTGGTGGAACTGCTTTCATATAATCCTATGGTGAAAATGCGGTTTGAGCAAGTTGATTACTTCGGTGACCACATCGATACCCTCTGTAAGTTGAGGGGAGCCGGTTATGGTGCTGTATAACTATCAGAACATCTAGACATATAAAGGTGCAGTTACAGGAAACGAAATTTGTATAGGCTCATCCAAAAAGTGTCGCCTTGAAAAAGACAACTGCCCGTTGATTTCGGGGAATCCCTGTATGCGGGCGTGTCCTTGAAGAGATAGCTTTCTACAGGACCTGAGTATAAAGTACAATGGTGTGTTCATAGAAGCCAAGACTGCTGCGGTTTACCATCGATACCACACACCAGGTCCAGATTTGCTATTCACAATATCTTGGCACTGAACTGGGCTTTGATACTCATCGAACGATTCCCCCCTTCCAACAGGTAGGTCGTCCTCGAATCACTCATTATTTTGAGCTAGTTTTGTTCTGTTCATGGGCTTACAATAGCCATGCTCTGCCCGGCCCTGACGAGTACATCGGGACAGTAAACAGGAGCCAACGAAGATATTTTCTGAAATGAAGAGCTCACTAGAGAAACTGTTCACACACGCCATAAGATATGCTTGTTAGGCCAGGTACTTCGCGTCCAGGCTGTTCCGCTCTGCTCCTCTTTCCACATAGCTCTACTCTGGTTGAAAACGAGCCGAAATTAGCGGATGTATTGCTTCGCAATGAAATATGAAAGACACGATTACTAAAACCAGTTCCTTTCTATGCTGTCATCCGCCAGTGTGGGGACCCAGGATGCATCAAAGCTGCATTAAAGCTAGCATCCTCCATACGTAGCTGTCCCCTGCTCAACCCCACTCAGGAACTAAACGCCACCACAACCCCGCTCCATCCATATTCTATTCATAAAGAACTGGTTAATTTGTCGTCTTCAATGTGCAATTTCCATACTTGCCCCATCATCTAGCAAATCGCAGCAGCTTAGAGCAACCTCCATCTATAACTGACAAGCTCAAACTGATTGAATGGCCGGAACGACTGGTTCAAATAAACCAGAGTCACGTGTAGTGTCATTGTGCCCAAATTCAGGATAGTACCTTTAGGCTCCACACCTCCTGTGTTCACTTGCGAATGGGTGGACAGACTTGCTAAGCAGCATAGCTCTTTTGGTAAAGCCCAGTGCACTTGTGCTGACCGCCCCTTGTCTCTGTTCAGTCATGATTGCTGATGGTATGCCCACTAAAAGTGTTGCACTTGTCAAATAACGCTCAAGTCCGGGTTTGTGGCGAAGAAAACTCGAGTCAGATCTCACCACCGGCGTGAGGCAAGGGTGTTTTTTCACCTGTGTTGTCCGCCACAGAAGATTAAACGATGCAGTGGGCACTAAGCAGATACAGTGGTGTCTAGTAATCCCAAACATTTGTATTGCGGACCTCTGAGAAAAGATGGCTCGATATTACGCTACACATTCCGAATCATCGACTATTGCTGCCTCGTTCATAACAACACAGACCACGTGGTGGCAGACTCGTAACTCCGTAGACTGGTAAGAGGTAGATTACGAGTCATTTGTGTGCCTTTCAGCATGGGAGCCTCCTATCCCACCCTGGATTTGACTAGAGATGTTGCACGATATGGTCGTCAACGGATGCCAGTAGTGATCGTGCTGTCATTTTCTATTCGGATTGTCTGAGTGAGTGCAGACGCCTCAGAATGCCTCAGAGTCCCTCTCCTGTGAATTTTTCCTCCCCTTCTTAAACAACTTTTCTGTGGTTGCACGGCATTGAATCATCAACAGTGCTGACGCTGCTGTCTACTATGATTGCTCAGTAGGTTTATATGTTCTCATAAAGTCAGGGGAGTGAAACCCTAGACAGTGCTGAACAGCGAACATCTGTGAGCTATAGTGTTTGAGAGATAACGATGATCCTGCATCTCAATGGACTCTTTATCAATACAGCCACCTAGACACTGCGGTGATGGAGACAATGTCCTCGATGCGAGAGGAGCGGTCGGTTTGATAGCCACGAATTGGAAGATCAACGATAGAATACGGTAGCACATCGATCAAGCAGTTTGTACGTGACAGAAACAATACAAAGTTTCGAATAAAAACTGCGCGAAACCTGAGTGATAAGAAACACCATTTAGCTAATGACCACTGGGATTGATAGTCGCTCTATAAAAACATGAAAACTCAACAGACCTTTCGTTTCCGAAGCACCTGAGGCAGCATTGGAGACCGCAGCACCAGCGGGATTCAAAAGCGCCTCCACATCAGATAGGAGTTTCTGTTCCCTCTGACTAACAAAGGACAAAGCTGTGCCCATTTGGTCGGCTCGTGCGGTTCGGCCAACCCGGTGTACGTACAAGGCTGGAGTCAGTGGAAAGTCGAAATTGATTACATTACTGACCAGTTGGAAATCAATGCCACGCGCCACGCCATACTCTCCATCCCGACGTCTAGGTCTGATCCAAAGGGGAAAATGGTAACAGAGAGGATAAAGCATATTTGCGCGTTGATAAAGCAGAATATCAGGAATTATATTACTATGAGGGTTCATGCGATCCGACAAATTTCAGAAAAACTATCCACGAGACACAACCAAATACCCATATACCCATATACGCATATACGCATATATATATATATATATATATATATATATATATATATATATATATATATATATATATATA
>SJOL01009403.1:1807269-1829142 GCA_004794785.1 Opisthorchis felineus | reverse complement strand
TGGGACATGGTAAAAAAAACTTGATATTCATCGAATGCACAATAAGTATCATTTTTTCCGTTGTTACACAAGAACAAATCTTCACAAATCAGCTTATTTCGAAGTTTATATTTGACTTTAGCTAGACGGAACAATAATGAGGTATTCGTGATAACAGGGTCCGTCGACCACTTTACCAGTTTACCGCGTGAGATTAGCATGTCGCAATCCAGGACATATGAGCAAGATTGCTGAATATCTGGAACCTCTGCTGTAGATGAATTCACACATGCATTAAGCCGTTTAAGACCGAGTTCTCATAGTTTCAGTGCAGGGAATGCGCGATCTGCTCCCTATCAGGCACCCATATCAAGAGGTAAGATCTCTGTTGAGGGGTCAGTTCTTATCGTCCAAAAGATGTTTTCTTGAGGCAAAAAGTACTATGATAGCATGCCCTCTAACGGTATAGGTTTTAGATAAGTTTTATGGTAAGATAAAGACACTTTTTCGACAAAAAATTGATGTTATTACCCGGCAAAATGAGATAAAAATGAGCAGGGTATTCATCAAGGGTGAGTTAAACAGTCATTTTGCATTAGAGCCAGCTGTACAATTAGTACCAGACAAAGTATGTTCTTTAAGTCATTCGCACTTACAACACACCAATGTTGAATACAGATCCTTGACTACGGTAAAACTACAATCTACCTTATCGTGGAAGAAAAGAACAGACCTAATGCTAGCTTACTGCAAGTACTCCGGGGTGTTTACACCTTCGAACAGTTAATCAGACAACCCAGGGAGGTTGTAACAAGGAAGCAGTTAATACAGATCAGCAGCCATGTCTTGCAGCGTAACCAGTAAAGCACGGGGAGGTTCACACAGATCGCGTCCAGAATGGGGTGTCGCCCTTTAAAACACCGTCAGAAGTCTTAATCTAAGGCTGTTGTGTGCACCCACCAAACAGTTCAACTTTCGTTAAACAGCTCCGTAATATGTTGCACAGTTACGACACAAATAGGTAGCTGCGTATCAGCTAGCACAAAAAACATATTGCAGTCGTGACTTGCCTGATGATATATTGAGTTAGTTGGGAGTCTGAGGGCAAGAACGCTTCTTCAGGCAGCTCAACCCTGACCCAGTCGCCGCCTTTAACGAGACAGCGTCGGAGTATTTTCGTGGTATCATCTAGGGTTGCTGACATAAGGATTATCTGCAAATATAAAGGAAGTCCGTTAGTGAAGCCAGCCCAGAAATCCTCAACGAAAGTAATCTCTCAAAAAATCATATTCATTTAACACTACGCAGTCGTTTGTTGGGGATATTCAAGCCACACCGACCATCAGACATCCTCGGTGGAAGGGAACTTAGTCATGTGTGTCCTCAGGTAAGGTGTGTGGAAGACTAGAAAATAAACATAAGTATAATTGTGTTGTCACCTTGTCACGATGAATCTGAATGCGTAAGGTGCTAGATAGAGTAAGACAGCTCTAGAAATTAGTCAACATAAGGCGTTAGGTTCCGTCATGAATGATCTGTTGAGGTGAGCTCACAGTACTACCACTGAAAAACAACCGGGTATGCATTGGTCATTCCAGGGGACGGTTGACAAACGGTGAGTTGAAGACCCGTTTGGCCCCTATCTCCTCATTCACTTAAGCCAGCCGGTCATCAATAATGAGATCAGTGCTACATGCTTCACAAATGTTAATCCAGCTAGCACGTGAAAATGACATCCCGAAACTCTTCCACCACAGCTTCGGGCAGTGGTGGAAGCTTGACCCTGACCAACAACTTGATAGTTGCACAGAGCTTAAAAGCACCCTCGTTTGTAGCGGCAGGTCAGCTAGTAGTTCGGGCCCGAAGTCTCTTCGCACTATTCGTTGGTTGGTAATCAGGTCACCTAGAGCTGAAGGAACGTGTGTGTTCATATTCGAAATTCCGTAACCCGTCTACTAGAGGGTTACTACTTTGAACGAATTAATTCTACACAAATGACGTTTCACCCAAATAGACAGGGCACTCTCCATGAACTCCCAAGCCACACACGCTGGACTTACCGGTGCGAAGCTACCCGAAAAGCGTTTGCCGCCAGATTTTAACACTGTGCTGGCGGTAGCCACCTTTCCTTGCATCAAAAGTCATTGCTCATTAGGAGAGATTATGAAGGGTTTCGCAAGTCGGTCAGGGAGTACGCCGATCACTTCCCTGAACACCGAATGGTGGGTGCCACTAGACTCAGGCAACCTATAGGGTGACTATAAGGACTTGAACACGTCTCCTTCGGTATTGCTCTGTTCAGCAGGCATGTTGTGCATGCAAGTTGGTCTTAATCGTCCCTGGTCGTGCCTTGGTTGTACGTTGATTCGTAAAGATGTGTGCGTGCTCCTGCTTTGTTATTGTTTGGCCCACACACTTTGTTGGCAGGAAACAGCATCATCATCATCAACAGCATGGCATCAGTGTTCAATACTGATGTTTCGCTACTGTAGTGGTAAATGAGTTGTCGGCTCCATCGCAGCGATAAAAGTAGGCAAACAAACGTTCTGGTAATGTTTCAGAATCCATCGTTAGCTTCTGAAAAGCATTGTATTTGGCAAGCTTAATAACCGTATATGCCTATGGTGGTTACACGCCTGATCCTATGTTTCTGAAGTAACACCAGGAGCGGGCTGCCGCCTGAGCATTCCTGAGTTATGGATCGAACCAAGATTGTTCGTTAGAATAAGACATTACCTTCCATGGTGGTGCAAACGCTTGTACAAGTTTTCGTGATTTCATCTCTTATATGTTCCCAAAAAATGCCTTCGTCCGTACGATGTCCTATTCAACTGAAACTCACATCGATTAGCAGCCAGTTTTTGTTTAGTTCCCAACCAGTTGTGAGGGAGCCCCCCCCCCCCCATTCTCCAAAGCGAACCGCACCAGCACCCAAACTCCTAGTATTCATTTTCACACTCTCGCAGTTTGCGCCACTCTGAAGGAAGCACGGAGAACAACACCCTTCGATAGACGATGATGCAGCCTGCGTGGCACATCGTCCAGCCACTGCAGCTAATGGTGCTGAATGTTCCCCACAACTGCTGCCCAACCAAATACCCGTTCAGCTCTGGTTTTTAGCTCACAAACCGAATTATGGTGGTTCCAGCGGCTACGGCTTCACGTACCGACAAGCAGAACAAGGAGTGACAACCAGTCGTTGAAAACAATGACCCAGCTAGTTCATCGAAGTTAGATGGTTCTGTTAGTCCGGTATGTGAAAAAGTGAGGGAGCTAAACAGTGAAGGCAATAACTATGGTACATCGTTCAGCTGTAACACACTTTCAGTGCCCAACTGCCCTGCCTTTCGGAGAAAGGACGAGGCCTGAGGTACTGCCAGGTTGCCCAAGCCTAGACAGGAGCAACCGAACCGGGAACCTTGCGGTCGGTAAGTTCGCGCTTTAATCACCGAGCTTTCTAGAGCATTATGGCTATGATTGAGGACCGCTGACTGACTGCGTGACATGGCCATATCTCTCACGTTAGCCAATTACCGGTTTGTTTCGCCCCGGGGTCCCCATTCGGGGATACAGCAGTTACCAGTGCCACAGAGATAACTGGTAAGGGCATTCATGCATCATTGACAAGTCACACACTGACCACCCATTGGTCGTCTCCAACCGAAATATGGTTGGGCGAAGACGACTCTGAGAATCATGGACATGGTGTACAAAGTACATGGCCTAACCAGCTGACCGGCTGATCTGTGGAAGACTTACCTTTCCTGAAAACCATCCTGCGTACCTCAGCATCACTGATCGGATGCTTTAACAAGACCTGTGCAATGCTTTGCATGCAACGATGGTCAAACACAGTGAGTCTGCGAAGATCTTCAGCACGCGGTGGCCAAGTCTCCGATCCACAAAACGGGACAAATCGAACCGCGGCATTGTACACTCTAGCCATGACAGCCAAGGTGATGTCCCGCCGGCACCGTAAATGTCAGAGGTCGGCAGACGCTGCCCTGGTATTTCCAGTGTGCAAAGTGACTCCGTATTTCACCACTCCACCGGGTATTGTGCAGCTGCCCAAACAGACACAATTATATATCATATCTGGGTTCGATTCCATCCAGTTTCACTGAAAGCAACGAAAGATAGACACAAGGACAAAACTCAGTGCTCCCCATGACGAACGCAGGCAAGCGTGACACCTCTGGATGCGGTGAACTCAGGAGACTATTTGCCGTGGAAACACGTTCACTGGAGGGTCATATAGAACCTTTGTAAGAAACAAGAATTTAGAAGGGATACCCTTCAACACCAGACACTGCCAGTTTCTGAAGATCAATGGAGTCAAAAGTAGATTTGAGGTCGAGAAAGACGACCATTGTTTTTCGTCGGAAAGAGGGGTGCAGTTTCAGAACTTGTCGAAAAGAGAAGATAGTGATAGATGCAACCCAGCTTGAATCTCACCAGTCTGACTCTCCCATTGGTGGGTCAACCTGCGCAGGATAGTGCCACGGAGCGCCTTAGAAGCTAGGGCCACCAGACTGATGCCCCGGTGGTTTTTACACGATATCCTTTCACCCTTTTTGAATATAAAGGTAACCGTCGAGGCGCCCCATTCTGCTGGAATTCTTCCTCATTCCAGATATTTTGGAGTGGAACCGTTGGATTAGTCACGAAGGACTCGCCCCTCCTTTAAAGAGTGCAGGATGAAAGCTGTCTGGATCAGGTGGTTTGTTGTGCTAAGGAAATGAAATTGTACACTGAATTTTCATTGTGGATGGTGGGCTCACGTCGATGCCATACTCGGGACCATTTGGTCCTTCTAGAGGGTGAGCTGATGGTGGCCAGCTAAACTACCTTTCACAATGTTCAGCCCATCGTTCACGAGATTTCTGTAAATTAATGATCTCATCCTTTTCAGAGATCGTCCCACTAGCATCCGTCATCCTCTAATGGAACTCTTTAAATGGAACAGAGTACGGTTGTTCCCATTGAAAAACTTCCTACCTCTCGAGCTTTTGCGATCTATCAGCACTCTCTACCAATCTTTAGGCACTTCACTGTTCGGCATTTCAGGGATCTGCGCGCGCCATTAAAGTCGTTTGTTGACGGCAGTTTTCCTGGTATTAATGAGAGCTGCTGATCCCGACAACAGCCAATGTTTACTGGGGTATGCGAGCGACCTCGGGTAGACGACAGGGCCTGGCTTCATTAGCCCTTTTCCAATCACCATCCAAATCGTCATTATTGCCAGTGTGCCATGTATGTTCTGGAAGTTTTTTGGCCAACTCAAATCAGTACTGTTGGGCTAGTGAGACGCGTTGAAGGTGGTTAACTGAATAACCTTGCATCAACCGGGGCATTCCCAAGAGAAGGCGAGTAGATACGCGTGCTAGAACAGTACTGTGATCAGATTCAGGTGCTGTACTCCAAAGTGAACGACACTCTTACACCGAAACTCTCCACTGGCAGCTGATTGCCACATGGTCCAAAAAATCTTGTTGTTTCTTGACTTAAGAATGCATTCGACCATTTGACAGGTTAGTTCTTCTCAACACGCTTGTGCAACAGTGTGTGCCCCAGAAGTTCGTAAGTATTATGCGCCTTCTGTATTCACATATTGTGGGCGCGTGATAGCGTATGGGGAGCTCTCCAAAAGCTTCCCTACAAGCAATGTTGTCCAACAAGGATGTCCGCTCTTTTTTGTTCATTTCACCACTGATAAGGTAGTGAGGGAAACACTGCAGGGTCTCTAAAATCCCACTCTTCAGATCTGTGCGTGTGAGAACCTAGTCAACCTGGAATATGCGGACGAGACTGTCCTATTCTTGAAGAGTACAAAGTACAAGCATTACTTGAGAATCTGACTGAGGTCATCCATCCCATCAGCATGTGCTTCGCACCCGAAAATTGCAGTCATGCTGCAGAACGTACGGTCTTTGAGCATGTCTCTAAGGATTCAAGCAGTGACACTGGAAGTTGTGGAACGCCATAGGTATCTCCGAAGTAGCCTTAGCTCTGACGGTAGTGTGACAGACGAAGTCAACGAAGGAGTCTCAAAGGCCAGAATTACCTTTACTTATTCGCGCTGCTTGTGGCACCAAAAAGACATCTCACTGAGTCTCAGAGGACGGGTATATCAGACTAAACAGCGGGCCGTATTGTTGCACGGTTGCGAGACTTGGCCATCTCGGGCACAGGATCTGAGACATCCCCAGGCTCCTTACGACAGACATCTCAGAACTATGGCTGAAGTCTGCTGGAGCCAGTGGATTCGCAGTGAGATGATCAGGAAACAGGTTTTGGTGAAACAGGCTGTACTTCAATCAAAGAATGCATTTGGCACCGCAATCTAAGATGGCTGCGCCACGTGTTACTTATGTTGAGACGAGCGCTACTTCCTGTGACTAATTTGGAGCGGCGGAAGCCTACAAGTGGATAGAATTTGACATAGCAGAAGAGAATGAATTTCCGAAAAGTTTGGGTGCTATTCGACTTCCAGGACTGAGTCCACATGACCCCTTCCTTGTGCTTCGTTAGAGACACTTAACAAAATGGTATCTAGTCAATATCAGTGGTGTTTATGCTGTTAGGTTCTATCCACGCCGTTCGACTTTGTTGGAGATGTAGGCACCTCAGATATGCTTTGGGCTACTATAGATACTCTCCCTGCCCACTTCTTCTTACCTTTTATGAGTGTTTATTCAAATAAATTGACAAGATTATACGGCATTGAAGCACCAGTGCTCTCATCTGGTATTGCGGTCAGTGATGACAAGGACGATGACGTCGCTTACCCGTCGTGTTGCATGTATTCGGTAAAGCAACGCGGTTGATAGCACCGCGTGACGGTGAATGTAACATAACAGCATTATTAGTAGTGAAGTTCATGGTTGTACACGGGCTGGGATACTCTCCGGACGTCCATACATGGGCGGGAGGATGATTGGGGCCCTCAACCGAAGACTCCGACTCAAAGGTTTGACTGTAAGGCAGCCTGTGAGTGCTGCCATACCATATTAGTAGGTTTTTAAATAATCGATCGCTGTTCATATTCCAATCCCCAGCCTGAAGGGTTGGATGCATTTGTCATATGTGTGCAGTGACTAATTTGGTGTGATTCTATGTGAGTGTCCAAGAGGAACCCTCAATGGAGTTAAGCGGGTTACAAGAGGTACACATACCGCCATACCATGGTGAGTTCGTGTCTCGTTGCAGCTGACATCAAGCAAGGAGCCGGAGTTGAGCTGCCGTATGGTGCTTGCATTAAACCATTGCTGGACTATACGAGGCAAGTGTTTTCCCGGACTAAAGAAAGCCACCTGTATTGAGTGTGTCCAAAGAGCCTCAATGAAGACGGTTAATGAGATTTTCGGAGCAAGAGCGGTGTTTGCACATACTACGTCTTATTGATCTTTACTGTCCCCGCGGAGACCTGATCCTCTCATAGATGTCTTGTTTGGAATCTGTCCCGCTACCCAAATACTTATCTTAGGTACTTAAGGCTGACTGATTCGGGCATGAGAAACGATCTAAAATCACAGTATGTACTCTTACTGGACATTTTTCTCACCTCCCCCAGCCAGCGTTTGTACTGGTCTTCCTCCTTTGGCTGCTACCACTATATCCAAAAATATGCTTGCATCTAAATTAGATGTTCATTTTTAAGATACTGCGCATTCAGAACCTTAACGCCTAATCACAACCATATACACCAAACGAGCGAATAACTGCTGTACCATCCCGGGACAGAATCTACTCCGCGACTTCGAACAACCGATGCGGTTCCGCATATCCATATATACAATCGCCACACCCCATCATCATTATCATCATCGTCAATATGACATCAGACATCGCCACATCCCATTGGTATCCAGTACAAGCTACTACCTAGATACCCTTAGACAACTCCAAACGAGTTCTTAGGGCAAAATCCTGCCACAGACACATAATAGACTTCTTTTAGCAAGTAAAAACACCTCACCTGGAGGGGCGTCGTGGGCAAAAAGCCCCGTATTTCCTCTATTTCAGTCTGATAGCCAAAGGTGAATATCAGATCAGCCTCGTCTATCACCAACTGCTTCAGGTTCGCCAGAGTTATGTGTCCAGACCTAAGATGAGACAGAATACGCGCGGGGGTTCCAATGACGATGTCCGGGTTTTCCACAAGAAGTGGCCTAGATTATCGGAATAAGTACTTCAAGGAGACGATCCATACCTCAAAATCTCGACATCATGATGCTGCGAAACATCAATAAACGAAACGTTTTTAGAGGCATATTTACACAACAAGCGGAAGTTTTTGTACGCTTGACTGCACAATTCCTTCGATGGAGCAAGTACAAGTACCGCGGTGGTTTGGCGGGTTTGGAGCTAAAACGGTGGGGCATAAGTCGAATCAATACCTGTTTCTCTTGAAGTAAGAAGTTAAGGACTGGTAGGGCAAAGGCCGCTGTCTTTCCTGATCCCGTCCTTGCTTGTACGACTATACTCTTACGTTCAAACATAAGGGGTATCACAGCTTGTTGCACATCTGTGGGCTTGTCCCAACCAAGATCGAAGACGGCCTGAATTATATATAAAAGGAAACTGAGTCTTACTTTGAGGAGTCTTTGATCCAAGTTCATTTGATGAAACTCTTCGATTAGCGACATCCCTCTGGTCGGCTTCGACCATTCAAAGTCAGCGACGAACCCAAATTACGGACGAGTTGACTGCGAGAAACTGGGCTCTGTGATTGGTCACTTTCAAGGACAGCTATCCGTAGCTTGTGTATGCAGCTGTCCCCAAAACCCTAGTGGCTGCTAAGTATTCGCACAATGGAGTTGAGTTCTCGAAAGCTACGCCGTTTTCATGCTTACCACTTCATAGTGTAGAGTACCTATGTATAATGAATTATTCTGCAAATTATCTACATGAGTGATTTGTCTAAGCGAATCTCCAAGTTCATCAATCACCACCGATTGTGAATACGTTGCCTAATGTAATAAGATATCGCGAATTATGGTAAAAAGGTGAATCGCTTACAGCGGACGGAAGTTGTAGATAGTTCTACAGCTGAAATAATTCACTGAACTTTCTAGAAGCTCCGTCGCCCTTGTGGATCCAAAATATGCGGAAGTGCTACTTCTGTAAATAATTTTTGCTATTTAAATCTGCTTGACTGGTCGAATACTGAAGTATGTTCTCAGGGACCTCAATAATTGCTATTTCGAGTTAGCATTGCGGAAGCCGCAGTCATTATTGCCGGATAACTCTTGCCTGGTTGGAAGAACGTAAGGCTTGCAGATATTGATGACCTATGAAAGTGTGTTGCTAAACAGCAGAGTGCTTCATCATAAATTGCAAAATATGCCAGGAAGACCATTTCGACGATCACAACGGACAGCTGAACGAATCTGGCTGACGCACATGACTGGCATGTGGCTAGGGGCCCACGACGCCCAATCAGCTAGCTAAACGGAACCTACGTCGATCATAGCGGACAGCTGAATGAACCTAGGTGGCGCACACGACTAACATGTGGCCAGGGGTCCACGATGCTACAAACTAGCCACGTGAAACCTACGCCGGTCATCATAGGGCTGGTCTACAGCTCCGGCGGTGGTTGTATGTGCTTTGAGTGGAAAGGATCTTGCAAAATCCCTCGGGCACAAACTGCCGCACCTCAAACAAGGGCGTTCCATACATCATACTTACTAGGTGAACGCACGTAGTTAGCCTTTATGTGTTCCTTTAACGCCCTGTCAAACGCCGTAAAGATTGAAAACGTAAAGCCCCCAATTTCTCAACAAACACACATGAAGCCACTTCTGAAGCCATAGCGCAGCAAGTTCAAAGTCGAAAGCGCACCAAAAATTTACATGGGAGATTAATTAAAATACATTGCAAAGAATAGATGTAGATTTCGATGATTATTGGCTCAATCATATATGCAACAAAATGCAACATTTTGGCGCAAAATATTTTGCAGATAGAAGCGTTGTGCGGCCCCGGTGCCTCCATCATAGCACCTCTCAATACAAGCATACCCAAATTATTTCACCCGAAACCATAGGGTTTTCAAAGTTGTGAATTTTACGGGAAGTTAGTCCAATCTTTTTGCACCTTTCGGTGATATGTTGCTCACAGCATTTTTTTAATGAACGATATTTCGAAGTCACGGACCATCACCGATTCGCATTTTGGTACCGGTTTACCAGAGGTAAATCACGAACTCGGACTTTAGCATATGTTGGCGTTCTTCGATGTTCTTTAAGAATGAGATAACATCGATAGAATATCCAATGCAAAGTCCATCCAGGAGAATCGGTCATTGACGTTTGCTTGCTTTATACTCCTCAGATTTAACAAATGAGATGAGTTTGTTCAGCGAACTCTGGCACAACAATTTTCCTATGGAGCTCGCCTTCCAGTAAGTCTAAAGTGTTAGACAACTGCATGAATTGTGCAGTGACGCGGCGAGGGCCATCTCCATGGATGATCCCCTTCTGTGGATGATACAGTCACGAGATGAATGCAGGTAAATTACCAACATGATGATGTCATTCCTATTGAGAATATAACACTCCGTAGGTGGAATACGTCATAAAGCGCAAATATAATGGTGGCAACTAAGACATCCATTGCCGATCATCTTGATAACGGTAGCCGTCATCACTCACCCCAACTACTTATCGTAACCGCTAGGCACGTGTCCATGTGCGATGCTGATTATGAGGCCTCACCTACGCATAGTAACCTAATCCAATGGCCACTGACGGCCCTTCACTCTCATACCTGCACGCGATGTGGCGCCCCATGGCTACTTATACTAACTGCCAGGCCAGTACCCATGCTCACAGCTGGCTATAAGGTCCCAAGTATACGTACTAGGCGGATCCAGCGACCAACGCCCGTCCTTCCTATCCATGCATGTCGTTCGTCTGCCAAGCCCATGCCTGAAAAATACACAACCACCCTTGACGAACCATGTTGCTATTTATTGGTCGCATCAAAACAGACGTAATGCGTGGTCAATCCAGTTCTCACTTCCAGGAAGCCACATTCGCTCGACAGGGTTTCTGAAAGGACAATTCGTAGTCAATGGCGACTCGCGTAAATCTTCTGCGATATCTTTGAAAACACATAATTAAACAAAGTTGTAGTATCTAGCTCACCAAGGGGATAATAAATCCCGTTGTCCGCAATTCCCGATCGGTGTTCACACGGAAGCTGGGGTCTTACTGCTATAAATGTAAGCTCACTACTTGCTCAATTAGTCCCAATAGCAATGATATGCGAGCCGCGTGTGCATTGATGATTCGACGGCGGGATTTGGCAACCATATGCATTATTGGACGCAGCGAAGTTAAAGCTAAGTAGGGGTGTATGCCAGTCAATCTTAAGACAAAGTGGAGCATAATTGTGCGTTAGGATCCAAAGACCACACAAACATGCTCACAGTGAAGCACCTGTGGCGAAGGTCTCGTGAGTGGGCGGATTCCAGTTGTCAAACCTGTTAATTAGGGCACTAAATAATAACTTCACTTAAACTCTGCTTCCCGATAGCGATACCACAACCGACTAACTCCCGGCAGTTTCGTGCTAAGTAGCAAAGCCTACCCATGAGACACAACATTCCAGGCGAAAGTAGGCTCGAACTATTATTCTCCGACTCCGGTCTTCATTGGAGTTTTTCAATGCTCGGTTTTGGGACCACTGCTGTCTCTGATCTACGTAAGCGGCCTCCCAGACGTTCTTTCAAATCCAGGTTTACATTTTGAGGACGACTTGTAATCCCGAAGCTAAAATGCCAGCACCTTCCAAAGAGATATAGACGCTGCAAAACAGTGGTTGTTGGACTGGCACCTTCATCTGAATGAAGAAAAGTGCATCCACATGTCATTTAGAGGCGACTCAGCGAACGCCTATGTCGTGCATGGTGAGAATGGACCAGAAGACATCACGAAGCTAGATACCAAAAAGGATTTAGGTATCTGGCTCTCTTCAAACATGTCCTTCTCATTGCACTGTGAGAAATCGGCCCAAAGGGCATTCGCCGTTCTACGGATGATACGGCACACCTTCTCCTATATTACTCGTATGGACTTCCAAATACGCTATGGGGTCTGCGTCAGACCGCTCCTTCAATATACCAACCAAGTTGTCTACTCAGGGCGCAAGAAGAACGTAACCCTCATTGAGCGCGTCCAGAGAGCTGCTACGAAAATTGTTGTGTGCCTTAAATGTGAAACGCGTCTCGCGGTGCTTGACCCCTTTCCCCTGGAGTATCGTCAACTCCGAGAAGACCCACTGCTTACTTTTACTTTGTTTGAACAAGGTTGGCCAACAGGTTTTTCACCATTGATCCAACCAACACACGGCGGGGACAGGTAAGAAGATTTTGAAGCTCAGAACCCACAATTTTATTATGCAATATTTTTTCTCATTTCTTATAGTTGTTGCGTGGAATAACCTTTCTCCGACGGTTGCCCCGCTACATCTAGTACCCAGTTTAAGGCACTATTAGACGCTTTTTTATGGGCTGACTAGCTTACTGCTTTAGGTTAAGAACTTAAAGAGCGATTCTACACCCTTTTTTCGCTTGTGCCTTTCAGGCGAATGGCAGCCGCTGAACGACAGGAACGGAAACGACCCGGGTAACTTGGGCGAAATCCTCGAGCCAGTGTAGCGATCCGTGAATCGTATTATAACTAACACTGTGAAATCAATCTGTGTTGCTTGACTTCCAGTCACTCCAAGTGCTCTAAGACGGCTGAATCATGTGCTTGTAAATGCACGCGTTCCTTCTTCCAGGGAACGTGTCGAGTTCACTTGTCAATCAGGGTCCATTCCGCTTCACGCAGTAAGGAACCTTATTTCAAGGTGCTTATTTAGTTCATTTCGTCGTTTGCCAACGCTGGTTGACAGCCAATATATATGAGAACAATTAATACGCTTGAAGAGTTTTTCGCAGCTCCGGGGAAGAGCATATTGGAAGATGCGCTAGCACAATTGCTTTACAGCACCAGTTACAAGCAAGAGATGATGACTTCAACTAAAGGATGTAAATGAGGATGCTCTCCAGCTCATGCTTATTCCATCTACCAGAATTTGACTTCACCCTTGACATATTAGTCGAGCTTGCGAGCCACCCCGACCCAGCAGGGTACACTGTTTGGAGGGTCTTCCCATAGGATCAATCATAACGGGAAGCATGCCAGATAGCGCTCACCCCGATGGCAGCATTTCCGCTGTAATTTCTCTCTTGTATTGACGACGTGAGCGGCCACCTTTATTCCGATAGAGTGATAAATCTGCTGATGATTGTCCGGCATATGCAACTGCTCCCAAAACGTTGTGTCGAACAAAAATTTTGGCGTAAAAATTTTGCATTTCGCAGTATGTATGCGCAAACCAAAAAACACTTGATCTGCTTTATTTTGCTACAATTTGTTTAATTATTCGTCCTTCGCATTTTTTGCGCGCATTTAGTTTTACAGTTACAGTGCTAAGACTTCAGATATGGCTTCATATATGTTTGTTGAAAAATGGGCGGATGTCGGCTTCTCATTTTCCATCAACTGCAAAAAGATACGCGCAGTTAAAATACAGTATTATGACTTCAAGCCGATTAGTGAAACATACATTGGAAGGTTTTAGCTCGCGGGTCCAATTGATGCGTCCCCTAATGATTAAGCATAGGAAACTGCAAGACGCACATCGTATCCGCAACAAGTCATGCCTTGAGTAAGTTGGTGTGACAGTAAGTCTACGAGATCACACTCCGGATTTTGAGCTACTTTGGCACATTCTTACGCAATCATTCGATAAAGGAACATTTTTATGGATTCACTACACTCAACTGTCTCCTGTTTCCATACCCATGGACAAACTTTGCCAGCTGATCTTTCATGAGACCTCGCAAATGCTTGCAAACTTCTTGAATGCGCAGGCCTGAAGGATCCTTCTGAAAAGTGACTTTTTTGGCCAAACCTGTGTTTATTCGTTGCATTGCCGCGGTGAATCGTTTCATTTTGTTCAAAATTCACCATAAATGAACAATGAGCTTTCCGACTCGGATTCATCAGAATAAACGCACTGGAATAACTATCGACTTGTAGATGAATGTGGTTACCGAAGGAAAGTCGTAGTTGGTAAACATATGTTCCACCCAACTGCTTCATATATACGGGAATAACTCAAAATCCTGCCGCGAGTGAAAGCGGTATTCGCTCCCTCCACCTGAGCCTGTTTTTTACACAGAACGAAAGCCCATGCTTGACTGGACTGAAGCGCAACTTGCCCTGTCTTAACACATGCAGGGTAGCTCGTTCTAACCGCTAGGGGTTAGCGCAAAGGTAAAGCAATGAGTGCTGGTATATTTATCCAGCGACTAGTTAAATTCAGAAAAACTGAAGAAGATATAGTCCACAGGCATGTCTCGAAAGCCCGGAATAACGTGCGACATGAACTGGGTAGCCCATTTGGCCGACTGTAAGGGTGATGCATTGAAACAGAGTAGAGCAACGACCCGGCACCTAAGACGCCATCGGTAAACTTTGAATGTAGGGAAACAAAACATCTTTTGTTTCTGCTTCAGGTTCCCGACAAATTATGCATTAAATGGAATTCAGTGGCTGCCAACAAGATATGATGCTCAAAGCCCATAGCACTGTGGACGCAAAATAGCGATAAACAGCCACTGTTTCCAACTGATATTTCGCAAGAAAGGAAAACAACAATTGATGTGCATACAAAAGGAGAAATCTGGATTGAAAATTACTTGGATAGGTGACTTTAAACAACCGTTGCAGAAAGCCAGCCTTCCTAAAGTCAGCAAGGTGTCAGAAGTTACCCGGAAGGACAACGGTTCAAGCAAAGTTCAAGCGATGCTTCAGCTTCTTCACGGTAGAAGCGAAGAATATCGCGTTTGGACAGCATGTTCCATTTGTTCCTAATTCCAAAGGCAGAGGATTTACTGCACTTAGTTTTTAGTTAGCTCTATTTTATTTTCGACTCACTGGGTCTCATCCTCGCAATCCTCTCAAATTTAAAACGGCAAGATTTTCGTAGCTCACAGTCTCCGCAATATTTTTTTAATGGAATTACTCTGTTGTGTCTCTCGCCGTGACGAAAAAGCGTTCAGCCTATTGAGTCTTCCCAATAGGGGAGCTGTCGGAATTTCGAAAGCCATTCACGAAACCAGATTCGAAGGTGCCTAAGTGTTTTGACGTCACAATCCGTTAGGCGTGTAACACGCCCTGCAAACGGGCGCCAGCTTGTCATTTGCCTCGGCGGACTCTCCGCACAAGCCCACTTATTATGAGGAGGAGCCTTCCTGTCACCCCTTCCATGGGAACGACATTGTCTGCTATTCTTTTTAGACTAGGGTCTGACTGTTGCACCGTTTTTCCAGGGTTGTAGGGAAGCTGTTCAGCCTCGCCAATATTTTGAGCGTAATATGTTGGTACGGTTTATCAGAGTGAGATCTCTTTGATTCTTACGAGTCCTCTTAGCTTATTTATGTGTAGTTCTAGACGACGAAGATGTGTACAAGATACTTACATTACGGATACATTTCACGGTTGTCAAGTCCCACAAAAAGCAGTTTCCTGCCCGCATCATCCATATTTTTTTACGCGCGTTAAACTGTGAGCTTGTCAATTGTCAGATCTTAGAGTACTTCACTGAACAAGTTGCAAGGAGTAAAAAGATACGCCAGTTTACCTTCGGGAAGTCCACCTCCCCTGATAATTTTGCCGTTTACGTGTTACTCCTCCATCGCCAAAGAAATCTAAGATATGGTTTTCCCCAGGGACGAAAACAGGGTCGCAAAACACTCAACGAACGTTTTTCAACTTTCGCGCTGCAGCGTCGTAATGCTTTACATGATCAACCCTAATCAAAATTCACCGCCTCTGAATTCTCCACCACAACTATCTGCCGTGCAGCCAGAGTTGTGTGGTGGGCAACCCCGTGTCTGACTCACCGGGCACAGCCACGTCGGAATAACGGCAGCCACGAATAAATGAAGGATGAGGTCGCTCAACCTGTTAACAACAACACAAGCGTTCATACAGCTTATCAGCTCACCTGAGATGTCTGGCGGGTTTCGTCAATTGTGAGCATAATCACAAAACCGGACTGCTATTAGTCTGTTGTGCACTTGTGATGGTTTATCCAATTCCTCGCCATCATTTGCCGCCGCTCGCCTGCTTCAAAATCCCGTGTGGTCTGCCACCAGAGTTTTATAGGCCGTCACCCACAAACATAAAGTTTTGTAGATCTTGATCGAATTAACCCTGGATGACATTAGCTGGGGAGCATTGCGTTTTGTGGGTAGGGTAAAATGGCAGGGCCTGGCTGGGCTGCTATCGGTTTGAGTCGTGGATGACAAATACTCTCCGGATTGTCCAATTTCACCCTCTCGCCCTCTCGCCCTCCTGGAACTCCAGCTCCAAACACAAACAAGACGCCTACCCCAAACGCCCCTGG
The DNA here is from genome assembly GCA_004794785.1 of Opisthorchis felineus. Lineage (NCBI taxonomy): Eukaryota > Metazoa > Platyhelminthes > Trematoda > Opisthorchiida > Opisthorchiidae > Opisthorchis > Opisthorchis felineus. Next base: position 1,812,690 of record SJOL01009403.1, on the reverse strand, counting down.
GGCAAATTCGTTTGTCTCCTCGGGATCAACCATCTAGGTGCACTTTCAATCTTCCATTTCCGCAAGTTTAATTATGTTTCCTACAGGCTGCTTTTCGTTCCATGCGTTAGCACTACCTCACCCTCCCGAAGAACATCTACGGCTGACCTCGCTCCAACAGCGATACCAGTGATTCCATCCAGTTTCGTTTTACGACGCAACTCTGAGATGCCGTCTTCCGTGTATCCCTACTTGGTATTTACCTAACTCACCATTTCCACTTACGCTCTTGTGGCCCCACCCTTACGTCGACCGTCCGGGGCTAAGCAGCCTCAACAATGGTTTTCAATTCTCGTTCAAATTCGCCGTCCGGACCAGTGAACCACTCCTTTTTCTTCATATTTGTTGTTCCGGTTTCTTGCTTTCTGCAATTTGCAGTTTCTGATCACGTATCAGGCAGGACCACTTGGTTTTGTCTTCCTCCGTTGAGTTGTTGACTGCCATCTTCGAAGTGTAACGGTCTGAGATTGCTTCATTTTGGTATGTTTCCCACAAACCCGAAAACCGTTTTAGTTGTGTTTCTCTATGTTTGATGTCCAGTTCATTTTAACCATGCCAATATATGCGTGATCTCATCTATGTCGAATAAAGCCTATTTTTGTGACTGTCTCACTTCCGGGCATTGCTGAGCACCCACAACCGACGTCAGTCGAGCCCTTAATCTGCTTGTACTATTGTGATCATGCGTGGCGGTATGTTACCCACCAGTTTGTAATAAACATTATTATTTGTCCGCTCTACAATGTCACCTGAAATGTCCAAGCTAGTGCTAAGAAACGGTTGATATGCCTATGGCTCACAAGCTTTCGCAGGATCAGAGACGACAGGGGCTTACTACTGACGGATATGTTTTTCCACCTCCCCGACCTAAACATCATTTTGGTGCGCAAAACTACGGCGTTAGTCTACGCGTGATCATTTTGAAATGGTTCTTCCCCCCCCCTCAGCCCAGTCACAATTAGTTTAAACTAACCCTATTTAGTTGTGTTTTGGCACAGTTTAAAATGTGGAAGGCTTTCACCATATTTTTGAAACAGCCTGCGGTGTGTCTGACACCTGAAGAGATTTTTGTTAAACAGCGTGCAGCTTTGTGACTTTTGTCGTTTGATGGCCTCAAAAAAGCCTTATCCGATACATGATGACGTGTTTGTGCGCGCAGTAAAAAGGGATAGCATACCAATGTTTTGCAATAAATGATTACTCTACCAACGCAGCAGGTAGCCTCCGAGACCGAACGATTATCTAAAACTAAGACATCCTGAGATAATCCCCCTACCATATGTATTTTCAAGCTTCAAACCTTTGTTGTCCAGGGTAGATGATTAACATGCAAGCGGTCGTGGAAATGATGGATGGAGTGAGTCAGGTAAAACCTACGAATTGGCAGTGCAGGCTGGAGCAGCAAGCGTTTAGTTTAGTTTAGACTTCTTGCTGTGTTACGTTGCATGTAAGCAAGGCCACTCAGAAATGCACGCTGTGCAGCCCCCCAGCTGCGCACCGATAATGTCTCCTCGTATTGTGACGAAACTTGTGCAAGTTAGTTACCAAGCTATGCAAACAGATCAAAAGCCGCCTGATCACCAAACGACAGACTCACCCGGGCTACTAATATTTCATCACATTACCAACACTTAGCACATAATATCTGTGTGTGTTGATCACAGGCATTCTCCTGGAGTACCCAAGACGTCCCACCGCACGGCTTGTTTGAAGATATTTGCACAGTGGAATTTTTTGTCGCTGGTATAAAAGGATTGAACCTCCGTCACGACGGAGACATACTGCGCCGCACTTCACCCATCAGTGGTATGTAACCCAGAAGTAGGTTGCTTACATACAATTGGGGACGGCTCATATTGGAAGCCGTTTACAAAGCCAGTGGTTGCAAGGACAGTGAGAAAAGTTAGGCGCGGCACACGACCATTCGACTTTAGCACTTGCTGTCCTGACGCCGCTCACTAGAAGCACAGCCACATTATTTTATCCGAAACTATAGGGTTTTCGAAGTTGTGACTTTAACGGGGAGTTAGTCTAATCTTTTCGCTCCTTTCGGTGATATGTTGCTCATAGGATTTTTTTTAAGTGAGCAGCATTTCAAGGTCACGGACTGTCACCGATTCGCATTTGGTTACCGGTTTACGAAAGATAAAACACGAACTCGAACTATAGCATATTTTGACATTCTTCGGTATTCTTTAGGAATGAAATAACATCTGCAGAATATTTAATATAAATTCCACCCGGAACAATTGGTCATTGACGTTTGTTTGCTTTATACTCCTCAGATTTAACAAATGAGATGATTTTGTCCAGCGAACTTCGCCACAACACATTTCCCATTGAGCTCAGCTTTCATTAAGTAAAATATTGTTAGACAACAGCATGAATTGTGCAGCAGAATTGCCCTCTCTGTGGAGGATTCCCTTTCCTAGATATACCTAACTAGTCTGTGGAAATTCAGCGTCAGGAGCTAACTGTAAGTAGATTAGCAACTCAATGTTATCATTCCTATTAGTAATATGACGCTCCATAGGTGAAATACATCATAAAGCGGCCACCATGATAACGTTAACCGTTGTCACCCACCTCGACTACTTGTCGTGACTGCTAGGCCCGTGTCTATGTGCCACGCTGATTATGAGGCCTCACCTGTGCGCAGTAACCTAATCCAATTGCCAACGACGGCCCTTCATGCCCATAACTGTACGCGTTAACAATGCGCCAGCCATAAACTTACGAAAACACCGTCGGTGAATTGCGTTTTTTCCGTTGGATTCGCCGATGCAAGCGTAATTGGTAGTTACTCCAGTGTTCTTTTTCTGAAGATCAACTCCACGGGACAAGGATTCTGAAAGGGAAAATGCACAATCAATCAATCTTCGGTAACAGCATTTAGGCATCTTACTTTAATTGAATTTTATTTCCTACCTTCCTAGTGCTTCATAGTTCCCATTATCGGCAATGAGGGATCAATATCTACTCGGTGGGGATTGTCCGGGTCCATTGACTCAGCATTTGACGCAACGCAATGTGATGCTAAAGAGAGTCAAACGGGGCTGTCTTGCAAGCTGCCTTACTTCTTGTGGATGATTTGCACCCCATAAAATCAGATGAAATCTTGCCCAAACGTGGCTCTAAATGATGCCTCCGGGGAGGTCACTGGGTGAGCAACCAGACAAAACCCTCGTCATCCCGGGATTCGAAAGCAAGGTCTACAAAACGTATGCTTGTACTTAGGCCTCAAATTACCGGTCTCCATATGTTCCGAAGTTGGGCAGAATAGTTTTATTGCGTCAGCCTTATGGGCCAGATTCGGCTGGGCCTCCATGGACCGATCAAGATCCACATCAAGACATGCTGTTTTAGCTGACCGCTTGATGGACGGAAGACTGAGTTTGCGCGACGGACCGGCAACTGAAAGGAGATAGTATAATTGATACGTGCGCACTCACCTGGTGGACGCATCTGAAGATCTTCTGCACAAAATGGGCAAGGCTCGTTGCCGCAGCAATAACGGTGATATGGTAGTCAATCTCGCGGACAACAGCAACCAGCAGGGTCAGTTGGCTGGCCACCGAGACCACAGGGAAAATTGTCTGTCGACGTAGAACGCCCACTAGGTTGAGGACGGATGTCCTCCAACACCGCAGGCTTACTGTCCCTTGCAGTGTTTGAATTTTGACGTAACATCAGCTGCGTTTGAACAATCAGATGCTTCATGCATCTAGCAGCCTTACGTAGCTCCAGCAGCTTCAGTTTGCCAACCAACCGTTCCAGCTGCTTGTGCAAGCCTTCTACTGGTGATGGCTGTGGCTTTGGAACCAGAGATAGAGGTATACCCCCTTCTGGTAGGTAATATTCTGCAAGCCACAGTTGACGGATTGGAAATTGGCAAAGGCACTGTATGTTTGATTAATCTACCTACCGCATGGGAACGAGTGGCCGCTGAATACTGAGAATAGGTGTCCACAGAGTAGCCACATAGATTAGTAAAAGGTGCACGTGCAGGTTCCGGCCGAGGTGTTAACCGTCTGAGAACATTTTGGGATTTGCACCACAAGCCAACTGTTACTAACAATGGTTTCCTCAACTTGAAGCGAGGAGTCTGACGGTGCGTTAGATTTGGCGTGCACGTTCTAGTGTGCCTGAGAAATTGATCGGCGGCATACGTCGTCATCCGGGAAACCACACGTAAAACGTAGCTGTCTCCCTCGCAAATTTCTCGGTGGTCACAGTAATAAGTGGTGTGCATCTCAAACTTGAGCATGAGCCATCCGCTGTGCTGAGAGACCCTCTGGATGGCGTGCTCCAGGCTATCGGCGTGATGCACGCGCCTCTTCAAACGCCCGTTGGCGTTCTCCAGGCGGTTATTGGTCACAATCCCGAAATTTACCGACCCACGCTGTGCATGAATGGCCACTTTCGAGTGAGTGGGCACTCAAATGGGAGACAAACCCGGGGTCGGTTCTCCACAGGATCTGTAAATCGTGGCGAAACCTACGCGATTAATGTCCGGTGCAGAGTCACTTACTCATCTGTGTTATCAACGGGGGCCATGCGGTGGAATATGTGACGGCTGCGGTTAGAAATCGTCCGTACGAGTTACAGCAACGCACTGAAACGTACGTTCTTCCGGATGGCTTGTCGTGCGTGAAAATAGCACGACATTATATCGCAGCCGAACACAGCTTTGGCGACCCGCATCTGCGACGTCATCTTGTCCATGACGAACGTTTTGACCGAATATTGTCCACCCATCATATCCTTGAACAAGCATAACAGCTTGCGCAAAGGCGCAAAATGCTCGCTTTCAACAAAGGCATACATTACGGGTAGACCGATGCCCATGCCATCCGTCGAAAAGAATGTATATGGCTTGTGCCTTAACAGTGAACGTCAGAGGCTCTAAAATTATTTACCCAAGACGGATGGTCCCGTGCGTAGCATCAACGATTAGTACGTCAGGGAAACGTCGAAAGAGTGCGATCTGCTGCGTGCGCGGAAAGCACACTTGGCTAAAACGGCCACCCTCTGCTTCCACCAAAAGTATGCGTCCACATTCTCGAGGCTTGGCTATAATGGAGGAGATGTCGTCTAAGAAACCAAATTAAATGTAACCACCGACCTACCTAACAATGGGGGTCGGCATTTGACGCGATTATTGCACACACCCTTTTCTCAAGCTTCAACTTCGGCTGTAGTTGCGCAAACGCCCCGCACGACTGTTATTCATTCGATCTGGCATTTCCGCGTTCTACATCTACATGGTTCCCCTACTGGACAGAAAAGCTCCGTGCCTCCGCATCGGCCTGACTCTATCTATGTCAATCTCTCCGTCTAACCCATATCCAGCTGCCACGAATATGCGTATCCTCTGTCCGA
>SJOL01009403.1:1764081-1806579 GCA_004794785.1 Opisthorchis felineus | reverse complement strand
CATGCTATCTACATGTCGGGAAATGAAACCTATTATTATCATATCGTATTACGCCCACCGGTTATGACGCTGCCCCTTTTCTACGCAGTCCCCTGTACTCGCAACCCTTCAGTCATACTTTTATTTTGACTGTAATATTATGATCATGCCTGACGGCATGCCACCCACCAGTTGGGAATAAACATTATTATTATTACCTTTCCAAAATGGCCAGCAACGTATTGCCAAATCTCCGGCGACGGAGCACCATACTTCAAAAGAGTGCCACACTCAAATTCATCGTTTGTCAAGCGCCGGTTGATGGAGAGCCTGTCAAAAATAAACTTGTTGCGTGGATGATTGTGCTCCAGGTGGTACGACGTAACCAATAATTAGTCAAGGTACCGGCGAACATGGAATCTTGCCGGACAACCAGTACAACGTGTGCTACCGGGTACACACAACTAACAATAAACTTACTAGCTGCGAGGAATTCCGCGGCCTTGACTTCGTCTGTAGGGACGTCTGCTACTACGGCAGAACGCTTTTTCATACAAAAGTATCGAATTCCTGCACTTTTTGGAGTTTATGCGGACGAAAACTACGAAATTATTGGTCATATACTCTCTCAAAGCGGTTTGAAATGCATTGAGGAAGAAAAAACGTAGACGAGCTAACTTCCCTACAAACTCATCCGCCGCCCTCACGGACAGAACGTGCTCAGCCATGACAGCCATTAAAAATATGAATCCCACACCCGCAGCGGGCCTTCAGTACTTTTAAATAGCTTCCAACGAAACTCCGGACATGCGAGGAGATATTAAGGGCCCGAATGATTACCATCAAATGCTAACATTTTATGTTAAAGTTTTCCTTTTTCAAACCACGGTTTCAGAGTAATTTTGGGTGTGCTTCCAAGGCTCGGCCTGTCCTGACAGCATCACTGAATCTTTGGTGCCACTGCAAAGGCTGAACCGTGGTAACTGAGTAAGTTCTAGGGGGAAGGATAGTGATGAGCTCTTGGGGAGCATAATGAAACTTATTTGTCTTCGGGTAAATATTGTCAACCAGGGGGTGACCCCTACTCATGGGGAAGGTTACCCGGTAAAATTAGGGAACTTCAGTATTTTTAAAGAGTTTTCCTGAGAAGCTCATTCAGACAGTCATCGAGATTTGCCAACGGGAAACTGGACACAACCATGCAACCTCAGAACAGAGACGAGCACCGTCGGTAGGAGTCACCTCAAAGTCTAGGATTATTTCTGCGTATTTAGTTTCGCCTTGCGTATTGTATGGAATCAGCCACCTTGTTGGCATCAACACAAGTTAATTGCCAGGCTAATCGCAGCCAGACCAACAGCGAACACCGAAAGTATGTTTATTGTTGTAAATGTTTATCACTGCATTGGAGAACCGTGTGACCAAAACGCTATAAGGTGATTTCCTGTCCGAAATCTCGAGTTATCAAGGGATTTAGGCAGTTGGAACAGTTCCTTATGATAGTCACCGGTGTTTTGATGCTCTATAAATTAACCGACACTGTTTTCATCTTTCTGCCCATTTCACGGAATCGGGGTTGAATTAGACGAAACAACCCAAAAGTCTTCAAAACTGGAAGACAAGAATCTGCGTAATTGACAAAACGCCGGACAAAATATAATTATTCGTAACGTTCGACTTCTGAGATTCACTTTTCTAAGCTGACTAAGGGGAGGAGGAAAGCTACGCATCGAAGGTTCGTTTCGCCATGGGCCAGGGCTGTTAACTTGGACAGCGTGAGACAAGTATGCTGTTCCTCGTTAACCGACTGGGCGTCTTGAGCCCCGCCTGGCGTGATGGTCGTGCACACGGACCAAGTTTATATTACTAGCAAGTTTATGTTGCTAGCCGCAAGCTGCGTCTAATCTCAATCAGTAATTCTGAGAAATTTTAACCAAGCGTTTTAGGCTTATCAGTGATTAGGAATGGTGCGTATGCAAAGTTTTATATACAAATGAACATGGCTTGCACTCGCACTATCGACTCAGTTGACATTTACTTGCTGCCATCAGCGAAATGCATATTACCTAAAGCTACCCCTTTGCGGCGAACTAAAGTTCATAAAGAATGGTTTACTTTATCCAGGACGATACCAAGCAGTTTGAAGGAGCTATTTCCCCAGCTCGCTGGAACTCTGTGAGTAAACGTCAAGTCAAAACGACATTACGCTCATGCGCTTTTGTGTAAGTTAGCAGAAGTTTGCGAGTGTTTTTGCTTCAGGCTCCTCGGATAGCGGCTTGTTGGTCGCAAGGACTGGTGCAACCATTTCACTAGGCATAGGTGCGCGAGCAGAAGACTTTGCGTCAGAGGGCACTATAGAAAATTATGTACCTTACTCTAGGTATCAAAACATCCACAACGTGCTGTGCTTTCTGGCTTATAGAGTTTTTCGCTAAGTTAACATTTTTGTTACACCCTGTTTTCCAACTAGAGATGTTTACTAGTAGAAAATCTTTGCTTAAAAAAATACTCATACCAAAAAGTAGTAGGATACTTTATTCTTATTATTCAATGGGCGTGGACTTTCATCAGAAGAGGAAAAACTCGGCAAACATCGCATTGTCCGTGAAATAGTTCTGACTGTCGGATATTGAGGACCCTGTTGTTAGCTGACAAGTCAGATTTAGCGGGAAGCATAAATGAAATACGACAGGATAGTGTCACCAACGTTTCTGAACAATAAACATGGTGTGTCCGTTTTGCGGTGCTTTATTACAAGGCCAGCACTGCCCTTGCAGTAAAAATCTGCCTGACGAGGGGGCCTATTTCGAAAAGCACCAACATGCTGGTGAATTAGCAAAAATGTGACTCAGTCTGACAAGCAAGCTACTCGTTGTGGCCGTGGCACCTCACTTTGTCGACAAATAAAAAGTGATAAAACTTATGCTTGACACGATGAGTAATTGTACAACAAAGTATTCTTCTCCGTTGGCTCTGTGTTTCACCTATGCTACTGCGTGGAAGAGTACGCCCATCATCATTGAGCAAAAGCGGACACGTTCTGCATCTGTGGGAAGTTCTCCAACATATAAACAGCCTCCTGCACATCACCGGTTTCACTATTCCTTGGGCCAGTGAAAAGTTGAAAAAACTTGGGACGGTAGTTTTACATATCTTGAGAGCCAAACTCCTTGCCATAACGGTCAGCAAACCTTGTTATTTCTCGCGATGTCCCGTATCACTACGGCCCACTATAATTTTAGGTGTCCACAGTGAGTGCCTGACAGTCAGTTACACAAACTTAGAATTGGTTAATTTTGTTGCAACATCGTAGTGATAAAAAAGTCATCTGATATGCCAAATAGTTCTGCATGTAGGGAAATGACGGGCCACTGAAATGTTGGTTGCGGAATTCAGCCTGTCTTCGGCGCACAGGGGCACGGTTCACACTTGTTTGGGGGTATTTGCCGGGTACGCTGACATGTAACGTGGTAAAAAAGAAATACTGAACTTTGAATATGTAGACCATTACATAAGAGTTTCGCTTACAGGGTCACGATCAGCCAAAAATCTGAGCCCCAAGTCACTAAGAACGGATCATTGTCAAGGAATTCTTTACCAGTGCAGAGTATCACAGTACCAGGAGAATAGATTACGGCAAAACTGTTATAGGTTGCGATGTGATACTTGTTGAACGCAATAGAAAACACGGTGGTGGTATTATATACTTTTTATCGCGTTTTGTTTCGTTGTCTGAGTAGAATGCACTTGTTGACTTCTGGAAAATTACGGTAAGATAATACACACCATCCAGTGAGCTTGGGGCGATAACATGACAGAAGCGTGAACAGACTGTCAGAGCTTGCGCACACCGGCCCACGGTACGACATTACAGTAGCCACGAACCATAGTTTGATGTATCATTTTGTATGCCGACAGACAAACCTAATTCCAACTCATAAGGACCGCGAAGGGTTTTCAGTTGAACAACGCTGACAGCAAACGCACTATCTAGTCAGTGCCATCTGAAAAATTATCCCACAAGCAAGTAGAATCTCAGCATGCCGTAGCGATACCCTGTCTCGTTGAGGCACCCCAGTGTAAATCTGGAAATATGGAAAAACAAGCTCTCTCCCATAGAGCAATAGTATTACTGAGTGACCCGTCTAGCTGCCGAAAGAGTATCTCAGAAGTGATTGATTTCCATTTCGGTGATAACACATTCGAAGCTGTTGTTGAAAAAGCTAGGAACGTCTGATCATACGACCATCCTAGATTGAGATTGGGCAGTTCGCCGAGCCTCTTTGGAATAAAAACTTACCCTGCGTCTCTTACAACATGAAGCTGAGGCAAAAAACATTCCTCTTCAGATGCATCGAAAAACATAATAATCTATCTTTAAAATAAAACTTCTCTCAGTTCCCAATAGCACAACACGCTGCGAAGGTAAGCGCAAAAATTTTCAGTAACCTACCAGGGTTCTTAGTACGGGGCGACTAGTACGCCATGCTAAAATGTTTGACCTATCTTGATTAAATCGTCTACACTCCACTGCGGTGAAATATTAGACACTGCGGACGACTGTGGCAACTCTTGCACCTTCCTTCAAAAGCCGTTTCATGAGGCGCAATACCTTATGTCACCCGGCATTGTCCGACAAATTCCTTGATCTTTCTGGAGGCGACATATGCATTCCTCGCTCCTCCGAAATCACGGCTCATTCTAAAAACTTATAATCGCGCACCCATTCAGTGTAAGGTATGATTCTCATTAAGACAGTGGATTGTCTCACGAGTGTTTTCATCACGTTCTGTGCACAGGAATGCGACTTCGGCGGGTTTGACCCGGCTCAGGCAAAACTGAATTGTCGTGCGGCATCCATTAGTTCTACGGCCAAAGAGCCGTAAAAAATGTCGTTTGACGGTCTTTCCGGGTAAGCCGACGATAACCGCACAGCGTAAAATGTAGTTTTATCCATTACGAACAGACCCGTGACTTTTTAAAATCAGTGCAAACTCTTCTTGTCAGAGAAAACCGGCTGATAAAAATGCCAGATTTATCGGCGTTCTCACATGTGCACAGTCGTGCGTACATACAGTTTTCTGGTTCTGATCAGTGAGAACCTTCACTTTGTTGTTCCAAACACAAATGCCCTTTTCTCGTCATTCAGATGGGCTGAGTGCATCGGTGAAAGAAGCTGCATCCATATGGTCAGGCACAACGACACAGGGTGGCGTACTGGGAAGCAAATTGTATTCTGCGGAGCACTTATCAGTTCGATTACGGCCAGTTATAGGGTCTCAAAAGGCTGCAGAGTATATCCACAGCACGGGGAATTCACGAATCCCACTGGGAATGATGTTTCCTGTGAAAATTTGGTACTTGAATCCTTGTGGAGAAACTATTGGGGACACACGTGAACGGCATGGAAATAACATAAATTAAGTCCACCCGATAACCAAAGGTTGGGTTGGCACCGTCGGGTGATCATGTCTTAGATAAGAGCACGTACCAAATAAAATTTCCGAATTTATTTCATAAACGTTGTGCCAAATGAAGAGTTCATGTGGCTTGACAGTTTGACAGTTTGACAATCGGCTGACGAGCGAAATCCATGCAGGAACACACGGGAACACTTGTTGAGGTCAAAGTGTTCCGATGAATTGCCCACCTCGAGCAGGCTGGACCAAGTCAATTTAGCTATCCTGTACAGTGTCAGCCCGACAGGCGCAAATTTCCCACACCACCTTGTTCAAAGTCTGGTGTTTTAACAGACGATACTTGTGCTCTCGGTTTCGGCAGTTGCAGCGACAAATTGCTCCCTAGATTAATCAGCCTACCCTGCCAGCCTTACGCCAACCGCTGAAGCATCACATTTAGGCCTTTGTGGAGAGAGTGTTTTGGAGCCTTACTCGTTCTTCCGTCAAGTTTTGGGTGCCCCGGCAGTTTAAGCCCATGTGCGACAACGAAATCCACGGCTCAATGAGCCTTGAGGCGGTTTCGGCGGTCACGTAGTGACACCGGCCTTGACATTTTATTTTCCAAATTGAGCAGGACAGACAAGCAAGGAGTGCGCCCTTAATGAGGGTGTCTAATGGGGGCTGCTAAAGCGATGGTTGCCAGGCTCGAATCCTTCGATAATGAACCCAGTATCGGGACGCTTAGACCCCTTCCCCCGGACTATCGTCGCCCCCGAGTTGACCTGGTACTTAATTACGCTATGTTCGAGCAGGTTTTGGCCGATGGGTTTTTCTTCGTGGGGACATGGTAAGATTTTCGATATGGGAGCGCAGTCATTGGGCGAAAGTTTTCCTCGTTTTGGGCAGTTGGTAAATGGAACAACCTTCCACCGACAGTTATCCACGCTGTATCTAGAACCTAGTTCAGATAACTTTTGGGTACCTTTTTATGAGTCACCGCGCTGATAAGCTTAATACCTAGCCCTTAGAACTTAAGGAGTGGTGACACTTTTTCCGCTTGTGCATTTTTGGGTGAACGGAGGTCAATGAACGACAAGAACAAAGCCGACTGGAAAGCCTGAGTAAATGTCCAGATCCTGTGCGTCAGTCGGAGGTGACACAGCGAACGCCTATGTCGTGCATGGTGAGAATGGACCAGAAGACATCACGAAGCTAGATACCAAAAAGGATTTAGGTATCTGGCTCTCTTCAAACATGTCCTTCTCATTGCACTGTGAGAAATCGGCCCAAAGGGCATTCGCCGTTCTACGGATGATACGGCACACCTTCTCCTATATTACTCGTATGGACTTCCAAATACGCTATGGGGTCTGCGTCAGACCGCTCCTTCAATATACCAACCAAGTTGTCTACTCAGGGCGCAAGAAGAACGTAACCCTCATTGAGCGCGTCCAGAGAGCTGCTACGAAAATTGTTGTGTGCCTTAAATGTGAAACGCGTCTCGCGGTGCTTGACCCCTTTCCCCTGGAGTATCGTCAACTCCGAGAAGACCCACTGCTTACTTTTACTTTGTTTGAACAAGGTTGGCCAACAGGTTTTTCACCATTGATCCAACCAACACACGGCGGGGACAGGTAAGAAGATTTTGAAGCTCAGAACCCACAATTTTATTATGCAATATTTTTTCTCATTTCTGGTAGTTGTTGCGTGGAATAACCTTTCTCCGACGGTTGCCCCGCTACATCTAGTACCCAGTTTAAGGCAGTATTAGACGCTTTTTTATGGGCTGACTAGCTTACTGCTTTAGGTTAAGAACTTAAAGAGCGATTCTACACCCTTTTTTCGCTTGTGCCTTTCAGGCGAATGGCAGCCGCTGAACGACAAGAACGGAAACGACCCGGGTAACTTGGGCGAAAGCGTCGATCCTGTGCATCAATCCGTGAATCCGTGATGCGTAATCCGTGATCCGTAATCCATGAACTGGCTAATTGCCGCGGCATGTTCGAAATTGGTTCCATTTCCCTCCTTGAGAGTAAATTTGTTCTATTCCGGCCTGTCGTTTTGGTTGATTTATGTGTGCGTATCGGCGATGTACAATATTGGTTACTGGGCTTTGGCTAATGTGTCTTCTGTCCGATTTCCGGGCACAGAAATCCTCGTGAACCCCTACTTTCGGAGAATCACTGTCCCACGCTGCTCCCATAGCGTGCATACTGCATTTCGTATCATACGGTGCTTGCGATTTTCGTTGATATATAAGTTAGTATTGGTGCTTCCATAGCACACATACCATAATATTGAAGAATTCTTCCCCAACTCACCAGTCACTGAGTTCACGCCCTCCATTTGTTTCGTAGTATAATCTATGCTTGAGGTGAGTTTTGTTGCACTCTTTTGCCTCACTTGTTCCCACGTATTCACAGACATGGATCGGTTTTGAGTTTGTCCTCCGTCTAGTATGTACTCTATGGGAGCACCGTGGGCCAGTGGTTCTCCGAGGGAGGGGCTCATGGCAACTTCTGTGGACGGAAACCAGAAGGAAACCTCATGAGTAGAAACCCAGTAAACAAAGTTGCACATTACCAATACTTATGAGTCAGTCAAGATTAGAGGCGCCGTGTGCCATATCCGCTGAGAATATCGGTGAGCCATAACAAATGTGGGTAAAGCGTTTGATCACCGAATGTTAATACTGGAATGCGGTGTTGTGCTTGCCTGGTTTGGTAGCATTTCAATTGTGCGGCTTTTAAGGATGACCGGGTAGTCCAACTGTCCAGTTCTCCCGACTGCCTCTACATGGGGGGTTCTGTGCATTCCACAAAATAACAGGACATCTGCCAAAAGCGAGACGAAATCCCAACTTTGAGAAAGGAAAAACCAGTGCAAATGTTCCCTTTTAACCGGAATACCTGAAGGGAAACTGATATTGCTTTTGAAGGCTTTTGAGGGTGCGAACACAAAGAACGTAGGGACCGGGACGAGAATTAACAGCGAATTCTCTCTGAAGGAATACCCAGCGATCTCCATCCCGAGTCAGTTGGCTATCAAAATGGCACACCGAGGACCGCCCTCTTGAGGCGCGAAGACTGGGTCACGTCGGTTTTGGAGGTGGAGCGCGATACACATCTAATTTTGGTGATAAAATGACTGGTCCTAAGCTTTTGGCCGGCCGGGTAGTAGTTGTAGGTTACTGTGCCTTAAAAGCACACTGACCGAACCTACCACGACCCAAGATTGCAGCCTCTGCTCAATTGTGTTAGTGCCACTAATAACCAATGACTGTGACGCGCGCATTGAGGCAAACCTAATCTGCACGAACCAACCAGCATATGCGGTTTTATCGTCACCTGTATCTAGGGGACGAGAGGTGCGTATCGGTGAAACCCATGCCCACGGCATAAGTTCCAAGATGGTCTACGTCAACTATGCAGGAACATGAAGGGTAATCCATTGACCTCAGGCACAGACGTTGACCTAGACGCTGGGGTCTGTTGCAAGTCTCAACCACTGGTCAGCCAGCCCTCACAAAATGAGCCTCGGCGCTTAAACTTCATGAGGCAGTTTTGGGGAGGACAATCATGGTCGACCCTTCTGAAAGTACAGTACTACCAGCCTCTAGCTCCACCCAGTATAAAGCGGTCGACCTAACTGAGGATGCGATCGTCATTCGGAATTACGAGGGGTCCGACGACTACATGAAAGTCTGACGTACACCGAGTTGACCACGCGGATGAAGAGGGAGTCAGTGCGAACGCGAAGCGAATGAGCTACCTTAACCTCGCCTAATCCGGGGAGGCTGCTCGCGAAATTCAGGGTGCAGTCGTCTACGAAAACGAGCCTCTTGGTTCTGTCAACAAAAGCAATTACCCTCTGTGGTTCGATGCAACGACCAAGCAGCCCATCAGAATCTCATAGAAATACCTTCATGGCCAAACCGCGCCAGAAGGCGGCCCCACCGCAAATCTTCATCATCAGCAGACGCAGCAACATCGGTGTTTGCACACGCTTCACGGCCGTGCAGCCAAAAAGTTTGTCTAGTCATATTTAGCCTATATCAGCCCACATTTGGCCTTAGATTGAAAAACGAGAACTGTTGGCCAAGAAGGGTACTTGTGCTCGCTTGTCGCAAGCATTCTGAGGTGTCTACACCTCCGAGCGCCCAATCAGAAAATCTGGAAAGAAACTGACAGCACGAACTCCACTGATATCGATCGGTCACCATTTCTTAGTATCTCCAGCCACGGGGAGATATCACGGGGACTAAATCGTGGAAGGCGGATCGCATCAACAGTGTAACCTCCGTAATGTCTTTCACACTCTTCTGCCAAGTTATAGGTTGTCCACCTTGCAGTTCGGATGGAGGCACGAAAAACAACACTAGTCTCGGTAGAGGATGTTTCGGCATGCGTAGAACATGACCGATCCACCGCAGCTGCTGTTGCCGGATGCTTTCTCCGACTGAAGCACCTGCTGAACATCAAAACGCCCGTTTTCCAATTAACTCGTCACGAATTTTTTGGCAAAATCCGACACCAGCAACGCTTCTGAGACATCGGTGGTCAAAATCCTGAAGACGCCTCACATCATCTCTCTGCAGAGGCCATGTTTCGTAACCACACAACAATACAGACGTTATTGTAGCCTGGTACACGCAACTCTTGAGACCCAGCGATATGCCGTTTTGACGCCATAAGTGACGCAAATTAGCAAAGGTGATTCGGGCCTTCATAGATAGTGCATTTACTTCATCAGACACTTCCGTCAGTGCTAATACAACTATCGAGGTATATAAGGATCTCCACAAACTCCAGTGTAAGGGCTATGTTCAGAGACCGCGTGTTTTGAGGCATAGCTTTGCGCTTTGAGGGTGCAAGGCGCATGCCAAAGAATAGTACGGTGGTGGCCAGTTTATTCACCAGGACTTGTGCTTAGTTTTCGCCTTCAAAGATGAGAACAATGTTGTCTGCATACTCGAAATAAGATTCTCATCAGCGACGATTTGAACACCGGGGTTTTGAAGACCTTCCAGTGCGTGTCTCATTGTTTCATCTTTGGGGAAGTTAAACAAAAACGAAAAGAGTGGACATCCTTGTCGGACCCCACTTTTTGCAGGAAAGCTCTTAGAGAGTTCACCGTACACACGCTCAGAAGTATGTGAATATAGGGACTGGATTATGTTCACAAACTTTTGTGGCATACCCTGTTGAGCAAGTGTGGTTAAAAGCACCAGCAGAATCGAACGCACTCTTGAAGTCACGGAACACCAAGATTGTGGGTCGTCTGTATATGTGGAATTGCTCTAACACCTGACGGAGTGTGAAGATGTGGTAAACTCAGCCTCTACCCGGTGGAAATCCCGGGTTAAGGATTCTTGTGCCATCTTAGGACGATGAAGCTTTGTTACAACGGGATTTAAACTGACACCCATGTGTTTACTATGCTCACCGCGAGTACCCTTTTTGTAAATTGGCACTATTATTTACTCACCGCAGTTGTCACGGATGGTCTCCTCCCAGGTATATCCAAATATACTAGACAGGCACTGGCCGAGAATTTCGTCGTCGCCCTTGAACAGAGCAGGTGGAGATGTGCACTCAGACACTTCTGAGGCTAAAGGACCTCCATTTTTACAGTCCACCTTTCTATCGAAGACTGGCAGTCCAGATTGGAGGTAGCAGGTGGTCCAAACATCCTCCTTTGCTGGATATCAGCGAGCCATTTTGGTCCCCGATAGTTTCACTGACAAGAGGTTTCCGGACCACTTGAACGAATCAAGTGAAACAGCCTGCATGCGTTTACATCATTTTTTACATCTTCCATTTCTTTTGCGTTTCGGGTCCACCAGGCTTCTCGGTCTACTCGGACACTCAATTTTAGCTGCATCTAGTGATGTATCAGTTTGAGTTGTGGTTGTGGTCAGGAGGAATCTGTCGTCGAGCCCTCAGCAAAAACACGGTTCTACCAGAAGTCCAATGTTTGGATGAGGTTGGCTGGGATGCACCGGAGACAGAAATTCCAGACTTTGAGTGGCGCTTTGGTTATCTGTTTCCAGTGGCCATTAATATCCGACGCCGGACTATTCGGCAGACTATTCGAGGAGCCGGTTCTGGTAGCTTCGTTTGACTTCTGGGTCCATGAGCTCAATGACTAAGCGAGATGCGCGGTTTTGCGTTGATCTAAAAAAGTGTCATGAAAAGTAGTGGTGAACAAGTACATGGACGGAGTCCACGCAAAAATTCCAGAAGGTGTGGCAGGCAGTAATCGGTCCTCGCCACCGATAACTGACGGCGATGTGGTCTGTTGAGATTCGGGAATGGTTCGTTTGTGGGCACCGCGTTGTGAAGCGCTTTTCGTTGTTCCGGAAATAGGTCCTGCAAAGGGACAATCTGTGACAAGCACACATCTGAAGCAGGCGCTCGCTGTTGTCCGTGCACCTCGTATCCAACCCAAGACGACCACCCAATTGGGCTTCAGCAGCACTTAGTCTACCTACCTACCGTTCGTGTCACCAGCAACCACAACAGTGTCTGAACTTTTAGCCCGTTGTAAAAGGGTACCTAGAGCGTCATAGAAACTCTGGCGTGTTCAGAGCTACAGTCCGTTGGAGGCGTAAGCAGACAATAAACAGGGAGCGACGGAACGAGGTTCTTTCACAGACGTTGCCGAGCAAATAGCACAGAGGCGACTATCAACGGGTGTCCAGCTTCCGCTCGGTCGCTCAATACAATACTCAACCCAGCATATCCAGCTGCCGCGGCCTCTGTATCACCAGAGATGCGGAACCCGGAAGAAAGCAATTAGGAAGTCGGTTCAAATGCAGTACTTGAATCCAGTATGCTTGCTTCTGATAGACAGTATACGTCCTGCAGAGTGAAGCTAGCGTACGAGCAAGAGCCGCTTGCCCTGCTTGTTTTGGTGTGCAAACACTAGAGCCAGCTTAGTAGACAGGCTTTCGGGGTTTGAAAACAGACTTCAAAGTGTTTGGGGTTGTTACTGAGGTCGGACGCACTGATTATGCAGCGTGATGTATGGCAAACAATGCAGTCAGTCCTAGCGCTGTGACCTTCGGAGAGATTATTAAAATTTGGATGGGGTAGGGTAGAAGAGGGGTTACTTGAAAGTGTAAGAAGGAAAACGTCAGCAGTAGCATGTATTCGCTTACCCGCCCTGCTGTATTCAGCAAGTAAGGCGACCAGGTGGTGACACTACGCGATGGTCGATGTGGTATGAGAGTATTGTTAGTTGTGGGGGCGAGATAGCTCAGTAGTTAGAGCCCAGCCCTCGTGCTTCCTTCTGGTGGCATGGCAGTTAGGCACCGAAAGGGTGCTACAGCTGAACGATTTTTTTTTTTTAGTTAGAGCCCGAATTTACTGACCGGAAGGTCCGTGGTTCGAACCCGACTTCTGCCTCTCGACTTCCTCTGTCTAGGCTTGGGCAACCTGGCAGTATCCCAGCCCTCGTGCTTCCTTCTGGTGGCATAGCAGTTAGGCACCGAAAGGGTACTGCAGCTGAACGGTTGTTAGTTGTAAGTATCATGGTAAGTATCATCACAGATACTAGTAGGGTGCCCAGTTCTCAGCAGGAGGACGATTAGGGTCCTCCACCAAAGCCTTTGGCTCGAAGGCCTGACCACTGGGCAGCGGTGTTAGGCAGAAGATGCAAGTGCATTACCATTTTTATAGAATAAGTCGCAACATTTTCCAACCACCAACCTGGGGAGCCTGGAAACTGTGTTGGTCAGACCTCCAATCATTCAACAACCTAGCATGAGAGGCCGTGATTGTCGCACGAGCACTCCCCAGTATAGCTTGGTGGGTCACGGAGGCACACAAACCGTCACACCACGGTAATGTCCAGTCTCTTCGCAACGGCAAACCTTCGAACAATGGTAACTCTAAGAGTCCATGATGTGATGCTCCACGTGCTGCAAGCAGCAACCATCGAAATTTTCGTCCACTGGATGGCGAACCGCATGCCCCAGAAACAAAAGGTTGACGCAAATCGGGCTCATCACAGAGGGACTATAAGCGTTGAAATTACCAGGACAGGAGGCAGACAAGTGCGCTGCGGAAGTTTATTCTGAAGCCCGTGTAAAACTAACTCTGTTAACTCTGATGGAACACCACCTCGGTGCTCCCTTCCGGGGCAATAGAAATAGTGTTGAAATACTTGTCAGTGAACTTCTTCAGTCTTTTCGAGATGCTTTATATTCAACAGTCGGGCTGCGTTGAAGGACTGTCCATAATGGCTTTAAGATCAGGGCAGCTAAGGATCTTACAGGACGATTGGAGCTGTCTGACTACACGCAGTTCGTGTTCACTGGGCAGCAGGAACACACGAGTGAGGCCAGTAGATGCTGTATTGAGAACCGGTTAATCAATCATTGCGCAATCGATAGGAGCAGAGAAAGCGACGGTGAGCAGCACGGCTTTGGATACGGGTAGTCAGACAGTGTAAATAGGCCTTATGCAGAGATAACGGTGCAGGAAACGGTCAGTACGTTTGGGAGGTGAGGGAAACGGTCGACAGTGTTTAGCTGGCGACGCGATACTGCAGATAGTGTCACGTGTCAAATCGAGATGTGCACTTAGGTCGTTTAAAACAAAATCCTAATGAAAGACTACCGGGTAAGATGCAGTACATGTGTAATACAAAAAACAGGACCTCCCGGATGTCGAGTTGGCGGATAGTGCACTTATGTATCATCCGAGGAGTTCCGGGTTCGATCTCCAGCCGGCCCGTTTTTCCGTCGGATAGAACACTCGAAAATGGGTAGAGATGCTACAAAGTTGCAATCGAAGACGGACAGGTATCAAAATATATACATTAGTAACTAGGGCATAAGCAGACCTTGAGCGAGAGCGAAAACCTGGAGAACGAACGGCGTTATAATAAACAGACGTAAGTCATGCTACTCATGAGTGGCCAGAAAAAGGGAACAACCGCTGATTCACAGGAGGAATCAACAACGGCATTTACGGAGAAGTGCCATACATCAGATGTCTCTCACAGAGATGATGATTACTCCATTTTCCGGGGTGACTCAAAACATGAGAGATCAGATGCTGTTGCTTCCTACTTGGACACAACCTTGCCTACTCCAGTTGTCCTGTTGGACACCACTCATGCACTTTTCTGTGATGCACTGGATTCAGATTCTACTGCGCTGAACCAACTCTTGTTCTCCGGGTAGTTCACCGTTGCCTCTGAAGCCCGCTCGAAGGCGGCTTGTTCCTCATACAGACCTTTAGGTAACTCATTTTCATGCATCTTTTGCTGGTAGGTGACTTTAACGCCTTCAAAGCCTGGTGGATCTAGTGGATATTTTGCATCGGCATCGACTCAAGTGCAACAGGGCGCTTGGACTCAGCATTTCCACGCACCCATCAGATACCGCACAGGCCAACTACCATCACTACCGGATCTGATTATTACCAATGGAAGATAATTCGTCGATCGAGTGATAATTAAGGCTCTTTTGGACATGGCGACCACTGTGTGCTGACTTTTGTCCTCACCTGCTACTGGGCCAGGAACCCTGAACCTCAAAAGTGAGAAGCTTCAACATCAGCTGCCAAAACCGTGTACTTGCCGTACAGTGGTTCTGGCTGCCACAGTTTCGTTCACCAATGATTTGAGGAGGTGGAGATAACTGCACGTTGGAGGATGTAGCTGATATAATTAATGCGTAAATACGGTTGTCAGTGGAGTTTTCATTGGGGAAATTGGGAGGGGAGCTATGCGTTGAAGGCAATAGCTTGGATGTACGAGCGCCATTGAGGGTGCTACTGGTTCATGTCTGACAATGTCTTTAACCATTGATGCTTCCCGCCTTGGGGTCCCCATCCAGGGAGACGGCAATGACCAGTGCAGTTGAGTTTGCTAATACTGGCTCTCATAATTTGCTGCCAAGTCATTCTTTGACCTCCCCTAGCTCGTTTCTACGTTGTTGTGCGAAAAAAAGCCCTTCGAGGAAGTCGGTCGACTGGCATACGGAGAAAGTGGCCAAGCCAGCGCAACTTGTGGAGTGTGATCGCTCCATCTATCGTGGGCAGGTTATTTCTTCCGAAAACCGTCGGACGTACTTCAGCATTACTGATCCGGTGTTCCCACCAGATTCCGGCAAATGCTCCGAAGACAGCAAGAAGGTTCTCGAGCATAGGGATCCTTAGACAATTTTTCTGATATCAGTAGTCGGTGCGTGGGACAACCTTCCTTCGACAATTCATATTACTTTTAAATGCTTTTGCATGTAAGTCCTCGCGCTGGCAAGCTTACTGTCCAACGCCACTTTTCTCGCTTGTGTTTTCCAGATGATCATAAACCGCTGAACGATAAGAACTAACCCGACCCTGGGAGCTGGGGCGAACGCCTAAATCCTGTGTATCAATCCGTCAACAGGTGACTCAAAGAATGCGTGCTGTGATTGGTCAGAAAATGGGCCATCATCCTTCTTAGACGGCATGACATCAGTGTTCACTGATGCTTCGCTGCCGTACAACCATGGTTTGTTTGAAAGCCTTATTGTGAAGAAAAGAATAAAGATGGACAGGGAAGGGACTTAGTGCTAGCTTACTATAATCATTCTTAGGTGCGTACACCCTCAAACACTTATTCAGGCAATCTGGATAGAAACTGACAACAAGAATGCCATTGACATCTATAAGCAGCCATATCTTTCAGCGTCTCCAACCGGGCGCAGTGGGGATCACGCGGCCCCCGTCCTGGTAGGCGAGTAGCACCGACATCACCCAAACCTTTTGCAGCATTGACACTCCGAACAACCGAAATCGTCTGGCTACAGGGTGCCCTCCAGCAGCGTAACAGCTACGGACCCAAAATGACCACATCACCTTCAGTTACCGATGTCGCAGATCAGTAACCTACTGTCGTTCCTCTTGGATTGCTTGTCCGGTCTCTGACAGTGCACTCTTCCAAGATTGGTTCTCTCTTTGCTTAGCAACTGAGGGGATGGCAGATACTGAAGTTAAACGAATTGATCAGAAACGTATTCTGGAATCTCCCAACCGCTTAACCCTCAGATGTCAGTTCACACGGGAACGAAAGCGCCTCATATTTGCGCATTGCCAGGAGTTTCGTCGATGGCACACCACCACCAGCCCCACTCAATCAGTGGGTATCAGACAGAAAATTGGCACTACTTGAACCTCGGACATGCGTCTCCGCCTGTTCCGAGCATAATTCAGGCCGGCTCATTATCTGACGTTAAGTGAAACTTAGCGTGCGCCCCAGCCGTGAGGCCTTTTCTTCTTTCCATTATAAGCGTTAAGTAAGTTGATATGGTTGTACGCCAGTGAAGCACCAGTGTTCTCAAGGTGTTGCTGTCAATATTGACGAAGCCTGCTAGATGCGAAAGAGGTGAAGAACGCCGGGAATGCCTCAAAGTTATTTCACTTGATCCGTGAATCCGGTCACCGGCAACCGTCTGTGAGCAAAAGCATCAAGGATCAAATTAGCTTGATAATCTTTTATAAGGAATTACGCCTTGACTGCTGGATTGAGCACTTTGAGCGACAATTCTCGTGGCCACATGCTGCTATCCAGTCGAATTGTTGAACTGCACTCGAACTCTGGTTGGTGAACCTAGAACCCCGTGCGACCTCGGAAGTTTATGGCTGCATGTCTACTCCCAGGTGTCACCGAGCTCCCGGTTCAAATAACCTTCCACTCGCATTGTCCATGGATTGGAATGAAGTCTTAAGTCAGCGTTTGATCCCAAAAAAGCGCACTTCAGATGGATGGTTTGGTCGTTTCCTTGATTTGCTTTCCTACTATCGGAGCAAACTAGCGCACTATCCCCTTTTTTTGACCCAAAGTGACCCACAAATGCTGGGTAGGTCGACTGCCGAAATCCCTGGCTTCTTCAGAAAAAACACTGTGACAGTCTCAAAATGTGACTAGCAATGTATCTTAAAATGAACATTTGATCATGCGCAGACCACCACTACCTGATTTCGAGATTGATTGGTGCAAGGAGCCATAGGAGACTGATGGATTAAGTTCATTAACAGTGTGCTGACTCCTTACGACGGACCCTATTACTCGAAAATTGCAAGTAAGTATGCCCTTGTCAAGCATGTGATTAGCAGCCTCGGTGAAGCTGCTAGTGCCCACACCCCGCAAGCCAATGGCCGGCGGTTCGATTTCATTTCCAGATCGGTCTTTCCGTTCATAACACATGTAATTGAACTTCTCATTCCAGCGTTCAAGGTCTATTAAGTCTTCTTAAATTGGTATCCTTTTAGGCCTCCATCGCAACTAATGATGGACACAGCCTCTGGAACCGACTAGTCTGTGCTCTTAGGACGTGTTCGTCGGATGCAGTTCTTTCATGTGTCGGTTTCATCAGCGGCGGACTGTTGTTTCCCTTTGTCTATTTTCTGGCGTCAAATGATCACATTGTGTTTCATAGTATTGTGTACACTGTTCTGTATCCTGCTTTGTCCATACCGATCCTTAGTCTCATCATATCCTATTGCCTTCAAATCGGAACAAAAACGGGACATTGCGATCCCAGGCAGAATGTTTGGAGCGCTTTTTTTCTGGGTTATAGCGTTGGTCTGGGACTGCTTCTCTGTGCAACATCCCTATCTCCTCAGCAGTATCGTGTTTTCTGGCCCTTCGGTTCATATTTAATTTTGCTAGGCTTCTTCCACTGGTCGGAATTCTTTTTCACTGCCATGTTTAACCCGTTTCGTTGTTCCATTGATATTTACATGCTCGACCACAGTCCCGAATACCTGATCGCACTTTTATCAAGCGTTGTTGAGTACTGGGTTGAAACGCTCTTCGTGGATTTCTACGCAATATCCTGGTCAACCCCAATTTGGATGAGACTTTCGGGACTCTTCATTTGTCTTTTGGGGGAAATCTTACGCAAGACTGCAATACTGACAGCGCGTACAAACTTTGACCACTTTGTTGAAATCTCACGAAGGCCAGAGCACATCTTGATCACGCACGGTGTATACTCTTGGGTTCGTCATCCAGCCTATGTGGGTTGGTTTTATTGGGCTATTGGAACTCAAGTACTTCTTGGCAATCCAGTTTGTTTGGTTGTCTATGCTTTCGCATGCCATTCATTTTTCCGCGCTCGAATCGAGTTTGAGGAGATGCATTTGCTTCGCTTCTTCGGAACGGATTATGTTCACTACCAAAATACGGTGCCCGTTGGTATCCCTTTTGTTTCCGGATACAAGACCCAGAGATTCGTCAATCATGTATCACCTCACGCTCCGGTACCGTCGGGATAATGTATTTTCAGTTCCTCTTGTTCATTTAGCCTTTCTCATTACATCTGCTACGAAACACGTGTTTTTATTTATTGCTTTTTGTCCTTTCATGCAACTTTACTGGTTTTGTGGGACTCATAATTGATTGCGAAGAGATAGGATCACCACTGTTGTCGCATGTAGCTACAAGAGAAATGCTGGAAACAGAACCAGCCGTTTTACGTTGTTCGTGAACTCCACGAAAGTCCTTTGCTAAGCAGGGAGTTCTTGTGGGTCGTACTCGGTTGCCCTGGAAAATTACTTCTGTATGAAGATCCGAGTGGCCTGTGCCCAATATGCGACCTTCATTCTCCCATTGATCTGTCCCTTCTCTGGTCACTTGATCCCTGTGTTGCGTTTTTTGACCTGTCGTCTTCATTGACTACCTTTTCATGGGTCGATCCATTTCAACCCATATATATATATATATATGCGAGTTGGCTGGTGAAATATTGAGGGATTCCCTTACTCACATGTCTGTTACAAAAATAAGTTTTCATTTAAAAAAAATCGGTTTCCGCGATATCAAGATAAACGGTTCATTGTAGAAAGAATTCGTATCTGGAGACGTTAATATTATGTGACCTCCATCTGGCCTGATAAGGTGATGAAGCATGAGAAATAGTGAACGGGGTCTTTTTTATTGCTCACAAATAGTGGTTTACAGTGGAATGGAGGACCCATAGTCAGACACTTCGGATTAAATAAAATCCTGAAACATCAAGAAAAACGTGCTCCAGTGTGTAGAAGTAAACAGCGTCTGAATAAACCACACCTACAGAGAACCCTACAGGTTTAGACAGATGAATGTTAACTCCAGTCTTGGAAATTTGAGGATTTTGGGAGGTTTGGAAAACAGGCAATGGAGGAAAATTTCAAAAGCTAGTAGTTCTGGTGGACAATGAGGAAGTAACAAGTTCTGTTCAGTGATAGGTAACTAGACGGGCGTCGGTTGACCTAACCGTTGTGGGCGTGGAGCGGAAGAGGCGAGCTGAGTAGAGCATTTGCCGTGATAATGGCGATAAAGTAACGAGATGAAGTTCACATCCCGGTGGTGAGCGAAATTTTTTCAGATTACCGGTCAACGAAGGGGAGTCAGTGAGACGCATTATTTTTACTTTTACACCATCCAGAAATAAGAGATATGTGGAAGGAGCGACCTCCCAAACTTGATAGCATTAATCTGTAGTGGGGTGGATCTGGCACTTGCACAAGAATAATTGGGAGGGGAACTATTGACGAGGGTGAAAAAAGAAAACGAGTTTTATTGGGGGCTCTGGTTGCAATCAGTTTCACATGCGGGATCCATTTGAGGCTGTTTAACAAGGAACGACCTAGAAGCGAACGGTTGGACGGTTGAGATACCGGGTTGAAATCAGTAAAGAGTGGGAGATCGGGTGCCATGATTAACAAGAGGTTGTCAATAAACAGAAGGTAGTGTTGAGGGAACTGCAACCTTGGGGAACAACCGTGATGGCCTTGTGGATTCGCGAGAGAGCACAATCAAGGCGTACCAAAATCTGGCGGTTTGTTAGGAAGTCTCCAATCCATTTTACCAACTTGCTTCTTTGGCCATTTGCTAATCAGATCGTCATGCGTTAGGCCCATCGAACGTCTTCGGGACACCAGAGCATACCAAACGAGTCCACGGCAGAGGACCCTACGTGTGATACGTACGCTAACAGATTACCCGTAGAGCGATGGCTACCTTAAGCCACAAGGCTTTCGAACGACATTACCGGTCACTTGAATCCCAGGTAGTAATAGTTTAAATTGAACCTATGTGCTGTAATGTTTTAGGATGTTACTGGGTCCAGTTTATGAATTCTTATTGCTGTTCAGTTAATTTACTCGGTCGAACGTGTATCGACAAGACCGGCAGCAAACAAGCAGTTGTCACTTAGCCTTATTTGTGCCCCAATATTGTCAATCCAAGCGAATTATATTCTCAGGTCATTTGCAAACTGCTTTTGGTATGTTTTGCTATAAAAAACGGTTTCAGAACTGAGCATTCAATGCCGGTAGTCGCTGTTAGCGACACAATTTAACTATCCAGTGGCGCCTCTCATGCAGCTCAGACCGAGTTTACTTCTTAACTGGCAGTCGTTCTGACCAGCCTGATTAGTGCCCAACCAAAGGCGATCGGGAAATTTCTTCTCACGGTCATTTCTTTAGTTTCTTTCCTTCGGGTTCACTCCTTCCTGCTACCGTGGAATCCTGACCTTCCACTACAAACTGGTGTTTGAATTGGCGACTTGGTTGTATAGTTTTACTGTTGTATGAAGTAACCATCGAAATTTTTTTCAGAAAATGGGACGACTGGATAATCATCTTACGGACGCCTCCAGTGATTCAACCTACTATCGATCTTGAACCATTTTTGTTGAAACAATTAAGCCCTCCTTGTGCACTATCCCCACACACTAGTTTTGCCCAATTTAAGTCGCATTTGTTAGGCATGACGAACGGTAATTACATGTCCGCATATCACTTTTGAGTTTCAGTCTGTTGCTGCGGGTTTCGGGTTGTGTAGTGCGCGTTTGAACAAGTGATTGTGACAGCCTATAGAGTATGTATGAGCAGAAACAGTTTCTGGTGTATAAACCTATCGCAACGACAATCTTGTGACGATAAACCTGTACACTGGCTGCTCAGTTAGGATGTAAACATTGTTTTCTGGTGGCAGGAATCTTGCCTCTGCAGCAATCAGTATTTCGTCCTGCTTGTCTTCCAGTCCGATTGTGCAGCTTCACCCCTCGTCGGTCGCAGTAGCTTGATCCCCTAGGCTGTGCTAACTGAGGCAGGCTCACTTATATTCTCGGTAGATCCTGATTTGTTTCGTTTGTTAAATTATATATATATATATATATATATATATATATATATGCTGTACCTTTACGCAATTTGAGGTGTTCTGGTCCCGCGCCCTCTGGAGGGTTACCTGTTGGTAATGACCGCCATTGTTTTTGCCTGAATCTCTTGAGCTTAGTTGTCTCACAACAGATCGTCAGTGTTGTACTTGCGGATTACTGTTTTATATAAACACAATAAAGGAGGAATGGTGTGGAACACTAGATATCCAATCGGTTTTCCGCTACTAGGCAATATAACAAAGTTGTAGACCTTATGACGAATCTATTGTTTTCTCTTTAAGCATCACTCATTTTTCCCTTCTCCTTTCCAGGCGGTTACTTTACATACCGATTTGGGTGATCTCAAGCTGGAAGTTTTCTGTATGCAGGCCCCATTAGCTTCAGAGGTGAGCTGATATTTCGGTCTACCACGTTTGCGACATCTGCACAGAAGATTGTGACAATCTTCTCTATGGATCTTTCACTCGCTACTTATGTGCATGCTGCCAAAAGAAGTATTTTGTTGGCTTGTGCTCCTCTAAGTGTATCTCCCATTTTAAATTCGATGGAGAAGCATTGTGGTCGTCCTGTGAATGTTTTTTACTGGCCAAACAAAGAGCGTAAGGGGACCTTGCTGGTGGAAGTAGAGTCTGCTGCGCGACTGAACGTATGCCTGAACAACCTGCCAGAGTTTTCGCGGGTGATCCACAATTTCCCTGCAAAAGAACACTCTATCGTTCGACGTTTGAAGCTTAACACGTTTCGACTGTGCTCCGACCCTTCATGCTGGCGGGTTTCTCGTCCACCACTGCTGGCAACAAACCTGTATCCACCAAATGTAGATGTACAGAAACCACTTGTCGACACAAGGGCACTTAAAATTCGCCTACAATCTTGTGATTCTATCGATGACCAAGCCTCCTTATTGTTCAACACAAATTGCCTTACCTATCCTGAGCTGCTAGCTCGGTTCACGGTGTGTGACAGTGTCCAGGACGTACTTTCACAGATCTACCGGGATACACAAGTATCTGTTTTTGGTTCTGTTGTAGATGGCCTGGGTTCGGCTACTTCCGACCTCGATCTTGTAATTCGCCTTGGTTCAGATGTCAATCCAGAACTGGTTGATATAATGGACCGCACAAACCTCAAGCACAACGGTCCTGCTCCGAATACCGGCGTTTCAATCATACCAGCTCTACTCGCACCACCACATTCTAAACACATGTTTCTATCCGCGCTGCGAAATCTTTTGGTGCGACTAGATCCTTTGGGCTTCACTGGTGCCAAGGTGTACAGAGGTCGCGTCCCTATTCTTCACTTGAAAAAATTCAATCTCCTGGGTGTGGGAATCGATATTTCTCGTGTATCAAACACTTCCTCACAGTCTGAAAAAATCCACTTTCACGATGGTATTCACTTGACTCAGCTACTGCGAGCAGTAAACTGTTGTGTTCCCGGCTTTGCCAAATGCATTGTCGTGCTGAAATTCATTTCAAGACGAGCAGGACTGACGCGTGAGGGTCCCAGTCCGGGTTTCACCAATTTCAAACTGACTATGTTGTTTGTTCACTTTTTGCAAGCTTATGGCTATGCACCCCCGTTCAAGCTTCTGCACCACATTGCCTCCGATTCTTCTCACAGTCTTTCGACGTTAACCGACTTGATCAGTCTTCCATCCGTTGACACATTGTTTCAACAATTTTTCGCCTACATCACTACTTTGCACCCTTCTCACGTCGTTTTGGATCTTTGCACCGGCCGTGCTATCCCTCGTGATCTGACTACATCGAGTGTTCCTGCAACTCTAGATGACGTTGAGACGAGTGAAGGCGAACCGAAAGTTTGCGATTCCGGTTACGTTCTATGCCCTAATCCAATCCATCCTAATCAAAATATTCTACATGGTGTGGATGAAACCGACTGGTCCAATCTTGTCGAGTTGTGTCACCAGTGGGCGCAAGCCCTTGAATACAATCCACGTCCTTTAACTGGTTCAACAGGATCCGACTGGGGATTGTTGGCCCTTCGTAAACCCGACTCTGATTCTGATACTAGTGTATCTGCTTGTCATTCTATCAGATGCTGAATATAACACCTCCACTCTCTTTTTCCACCCCTCAACTAGATATATCATGCTGGTAGGCTTAATAGTTTTTTACACTGCCGTTTTGTACATTCCCTATCTTTTGCTGTATAAACTGGTCTTCTTTTTTCAATTTGCCCGCGTTCCACAGAACTTCTTGGCCCTTTGTGCCTCAGATTATTACAAAGGCTGTATTTTTCATCGTAATATCAAGGGTTTTATAGTACAGACTGGTGACCCGACTGGTGAGTGTACAAATTCCCGCCCACAGTGAATCGAACGCTGTCATCATTCAGGTACCGGAAAGAATGGACAAAGCATTTGGAAGAAAAAGTTTAAAGATGAGTTTCATGAATCCTTACGGGTGGGTTTTGCCCGTTTCATGAACTGACCTCTGCTCTCCTCGACAGCATAATGCACGTGGAATAGTGTCAATGGCAAACAATGGGCCCGACTCGAATGGATCGCAGTTTTTCATCACCTACAGCAAACAAACCATGCTTGATATGAAGTACAGCATTTTTGCAAAGTAAGCCACGTATAGTGGAATTTTCTCTGCTATTTTCTCTCATACGGGCACTGAAAGGTGCTATTTTTGTGCGCTTGATTCTGAACTACAACTTTGAGTGACGTTAACATGCAAGTTCAAACACCATTCCTTAGTTCTATCATTGTGGTCCTCAGGTCGGCAGATATTACTATTGATCTTGGTAGTAGATCCGATGTGACACTGGATTCCTGGTTATACGGAATCGCTCTCGACCCAAATTCCGCATGGTAATGAGGTTCGTTTTCCATCCTGTTTTTTATGAGATGGTCGAAGAAACGGCATCGTTCAAACCATTTGCACCAGTGACTCGTGACTTTTTAACCCGGCCACCACATATGGATCAAGCTTTTCCTTACCCATAAGCTACACCGAATACTACATCTTCAAAAAACGACGGCGTATTTTAATCAGTTCTATGTCTTGATACTCTAATGTATTTTGCTCGCTTTTGCTTGCATACGAATCTGAGCTAAGTTGATTGCCGAACAGCCGAGTTATTGGACTTGATAAAACTTGAATAGCATAGCTACTCACTTTATTCCGTCCAAACTGAATTACTGTTATTATTGTACCCCTCGCAATGAATGTTGCCCCGTTACATTGAGGACTGGTTATCCGATAGGATGTTGTGGGAAATAAACCCAAGATACAGCTATACAGAAAAGTCAGCGAAGACCTCTTTAACCCTATCGTGATCTTACTATCAGATTTGAAATGACTACTTGAAGTTTCCTTAAGTTTTATCTGTTCTGGCCCATAAAGAACGCAGCGTTTAAATTCAGCTAGTCCAATCAAGCTTTCATGGTAATAGCAGGTGCTGACTAGTATGCTAAAAAGTAAAACATGATTAGAACGGAAACCAAAATATTGGTCACGAGGAGGTCTTTGGATGACCTGGATGACACATCACAATTACAGAAGAAACTTGTGAACAGGTTGGTCAAAGTGCTACGAATACCCGCTCACGATTTTCCTCCTTGTGCGACTTATCAGGTAGTACGCAACTGAATGACTTATTCAAATCAACGGTTAGCATAGGGTTAGTTTTCGTTTGACGCCTCCGCACCCTGTAAATTTGATGTGTATTGGGATGTTCTCACAGAGAGGCTGGATACAGTAAGACCAGAGGACGCTGAACTTAACAGTTATGATGTTTTTTAAGGCCAAATAGTCTTCGCATTCGTTTTCGGCAACACATTCGATCGGAATCGGAGCAAGTAGTGTTAGGTAGAAAGAATAATCAAACACTTTCAGTGCACTGTAGGCGCTTAGTCCATGTGAACCTGATGTAACTGTGCCGTGGCAGCACGAAAATGCGATAACAAAGTTGGCGTAGTACTCACGTGTGGGTCAATCTTCTCACATTCAGTCCTTCCACTTTTTACCGATAATTTGTGCATTAGTCTTTCGAGATATCTCTTGGATGGGAGAGTGAGCATACCCATGCAGGTAATATTTTGATCTAAATCAAATGATTGCAACACTGGCACAAGAATAACGTGCTCTTAACACAGAGAACTGACTCCATCCACTCGAATAGAACAAATGATCCTCGAACGTTGCTGTTTTTCGCGCAGATGATAACTTTTTTTTGGTATGTATACTCTGTCTGACATCTTAGCTCGTGTATTTAAGGTCGATTGGAGACCTTAAACAGCAACACGATACCGATGCCAGATGATCACAGGAAGTGAGTTATGCTGCGGCCCTCCACTTCGCAAGTTCGTGACCAAAGATCATGAGTTTGGGGGGCTTACGGTGAAAGTGAAGCTAGGATGTCGAAACAGTGGGTTGTTGTTATGATGCCGTCAGGGACATCCTGTAGTGTGTTAGCCGTGCGGAACCGCGACGCAAGTCAGTAGGATAATCAATCGCGTGGAACTCTAACAGTCACCCGCTGGCGTGAGAACCTGTTTTGATTGATCGATGATTGAACCAACCCAAGGTGTACGTTGTGGTTCTTCATAAAAGCTGTGGCACAAAGTGCGTTCTCAGTACCACGGAAATATTCATCAACAGATGTGAGGTTGACGGAGACTGAAGAAAGCGGGACTTATGAGTTACAAGGAAACTTTCGAGACGATGAATATCGCTTGTCAGTAGTCAGGTCTGTATTGTCACCAATATTTCCGGAAGGATTTGACTCACTTCCCTACCGCTTTAGCATCCACTCTCAGGATTATCCAAACGCATTTTGAATTATCCGGTTTCCATACCTTAGTAGACTATCCAGATAGGCTACCTTTGTCTAACATTGAGCTCGAGATAGTTCAGTGGTTAAGGTGCCAGCTTACGGACCGGAAGGTCCCTGTTTCGAACCCAACCTCAGCATCTCAACCGCTCCTGTCTAGGCTTGGACAACCTGTGCCTCCTTCTTTTGGCATGGCAGCTGGGCACCGAAAGGGCGCTACAGCTGAATGATTATTTGTTATTAATTTGGTCCAAGCTTGTTAATGAGATCGATCGCGCCCAACGTGTGACCACAGCATGAATCACCTGCCCAATCACTGGGACAGCTTCGCAGTGCTACTACTGCAAAATCTCGTGAGTTGGTGCTACACTGCACGGAGCAGGTACCAAACCTAACAACAAGACGATCAACATAATACACAACACAACTAGAGCGATAGGTGGATAGCACATCCAGTCATTTACCCGGCGGGATCTTTTGGGTTTAAGTGTACAGTAAGATAGACGCCGCCACTGAGTGAGTACTGCGCATTGGGTACTTCCGCGTTCGATCGTAGCTCAGACACTGGTCTTTATCTTTACTTTTTGAAGGGTGTCTCGAGTAAATTCTTACGATGACAAGCCAAGACATCCCAGCTGTTCATATTCTGAGGTAAACCCCGAGGCGTCCAATAACCCTCAGTACATCTTGGCTCAACAACAAGCCGTTTTTGGATTCCCATCGACACACGTTTATGTTCTTGTGTGGACACCTTAATAATTTTATCGAAGCCTTCAGAAATGCCGGGGCGTCCTAACATGAAGAAGGTAAGGTCTCAGGAGGGCCCCCACGCATGTCATACCCATGCCATGCCACACCAACTACAGCACTCCTTCGTCGACCGTACACCTTTAGGAGTACTGAAATGTCGCGCGTCACTACCTTCAGTCGGTATTGTGTTTCAATAAATCGTACCCTTAACGTCAAGCGAAGCCAATTCGCCAACACGAACCCACTGTTGTGGCGGGCTATTGTATCAACAGTGCTTCTGATATCAACCGGTCAAGGTAACAGTCAACCGGTAATTCTCGCTCAATGACTCAGCGCATTTCTATTGTGATGCTTCCTCTTGGAGAGTAGGGAACCAGAAAGTGTATCCTCTTCCTTGAAGGTACACTGCTCACAAACCTGCTGAAAACTCTTCGACAACCTTGTCAGTAGTGTTTCCTCAAGATAATATCCTGCGGTATCTCAGGTATCCTGTCAGCTGGAACATGAGGGGGCCTTTGAGCAGCACATTAAAATATACACATCTGAGCATTGCAAGGCACCATCAGCCTAACTGACCCACCATCCTTTGCGAAGCTCATCCAACACAAGCCCTGCACACAATGACAGACAAGCGTCAGCAGGGGAGTCCAGCCGCGAAGTGGCTGCAAGCTCGTTCCCTGGATCGGTAACATGCCATGTCCTGTAGGGTTCCAAACCACGCCAGAAGGGAATTACATGAACCCCATCCAGGAAGTCAGGGATTCCACAGCGCTCAACTTGACAGTAGCCGCTTTCATTTCGCGGCTCATCACTCGCTCACGGATTTTTTGATTAGGCACTTGCTACAGGCAGTTGACGCCAACTACACTTCGGAGATATCGCTAAAGATGTTTGATGTCTTCAGTTCGGAGTGGCCAAGTTGTACAGTGAGAGACTAGGAGTGTTCTTACGGCGGCTTTTTGGATATGGCTCTTCGACCTCGGGTATTCGTATCTGACGCCAAAGGTGACGCACTTTGGTACATATTGCGTTCATTCATACGCGCGTTGACTTCAACTGGCTTATGTGGCTGACAAGGTACACAAACCTATCAACGAACTCAAGCTCCTCATTATGAAGTTCCAAGTGGGTAAATGTGGGTTGTAAACCCTGAAGTAAGACCCCACATTTTAGGAATGAAAAACACATGTCGACAAGAGGACTATTTGCAATATTCTATTTAGAATGGTCTATGCGAATGCACAGTAGCAGTACAGTGTCATCCGCATAATCTAAATCGAAGAGTTTTCAACAACCTTGTGAGTAGTTTCCTTTATGAAAATATACTGCGATATCTCGAATATCGTACCAACTGAAACATGAGGCGGCCTTTGTGCAGCACATTCAGTTGAAGAATATCATAAACGAGAGATTCAGTTGAGTCTGCCGTGAAAACCAAATTGATTTGCGAATGAGTGTATTTGTCGAAGTAAGTCTACCAGTCTTTCTCCAGATGTGGTTTCGACACTCAGATTGGAGTGTACATTCCATGGTGGTACCAATGTCAGGGCCAAACTAACATGGAAAGAGGAGACAACCCTGGCGAATCCATTCGGTTGTGGGAAGATTCTTTTGGATAGATCGTCACTGTCAGAATGTGGAAATACATGGTAAGAAGGGTACTCCTCGTTGGCAAAGTATACGTATAACAGCCAGTCTGTCCCGGGAGATGGAGGTCCCAATCCTTAGGACGTTTGATCTCTCACGTTGGACCAGACCCTTTAGTTCACTTCTTTGGGATTTCCGCTCTTCCTTGTTGGTGGTGGGGAGGGGGCTAAATTGTAGGCAACACTTCAGAATATTTTTGGTTTTGTCAAAATTTATCAACAAGGTCGGAATGTGCTTTATTTGCCCCAAACTACAATGGACTAGGAGATGGTCGATCCTTCTCAAGTTCGCTCGTTAACCCAATGCTTACAAACTACTGTACTCATCTGTGCATGTATACACCTACAATCTCGTCATTCTCCGAATTTTTATATTCAGAGTTATTGATGGGTGGAATGTCCTGGATGAACTGGAGCGTGCCCCTGTGGAGGAAAAAACCTACCGACCACTAACTGATATCCACATTCAAGACGTGACGACTCATGCCAACCCGTTTGCTGAGTAGTTTTTACCTTTTCGTAAACGATGTATGTATTCGCAGTTGTGTGACCACAACCATGTAATAATTACAGTTATCACTGGTACATCCGCTTCTGCTTTTGCCCATCCTTTGAAGGGCCTGAATTTCTACGCCTTTTTTTCGGGAGTCGATGGCGTATTCAGGGACTTCGGGGACCTGCTTGTAGACAAACCTCAAAGGCATACAGTGACGATTCCACGTAGTAGCCATAATTGGCTTTCTGTTTTGAGAATCGGACCCACGATTCGAAAAATATGAATCTGATTACCTAGGAAAAGGTGATTGAGTTCAAAATGACGGTGTCTTCACCGATTTAGGTTATCTTCGCGAAGGCACAGGATGATCACATAGTAGGTTGGGTAGCCGTACTGGCAGTTTTTGTATCAACATAACAGTTTTGTAAAACCGCTTGCTGGAGCACAATCCGGTTAGCAGAAGTCAGTACTCACATCAATGGCGCGTCCCGAGTCAGCCAAGTGACCTGCACTAATAAGATGTGTTTTAGCCTTTGATCTAATTTGGAAATGGTGTCTATCAACTATGTTTGATGAACTCACTATTTCATACCCTTTTATATGATCTTTATATGAGGACAGGCACATTCTCTCGAAAAGTTACCAAGGATTTGGTGGCAAAATGCGGCCGTTTTTCGCTTTGGACTCCATTAATCTTGTTTCTACTCACTCTTGTTCGAAGTAGATCGTCTCAACGTTGAAGATATCGTTATGTTACGGAACAGTATGGCGGCAAACACCCATTTTCTTCCATAAAAAGTGGCCCAGCCATATGTTCTGCACAACCTGCTTCGGGCAGTCATCTTTAGCGAAACTTATTTGTGCAAGTCTATCGTTTCTCTCTGATCCAGAGCAAACTACTCAAACTCCCCTATGGGATGCGTGTTGGTATATCGCTCTTCAGAAGCGTTAGTGGTCTTGAGTGTGTATCTAAACAGGAAATTCAAAATCCAAATGTCCTAATTAAAAAGTGCAGTTCAGTGTCTTACTAATCGATCAGCTTACTCCAAATCGAAAAACCCATGTGGCGCTTTCTTTGTTCTGTACGGCGAGCAGAACTGTACACTAGGCGAAAACCGAAGCGCGTGAACAGGTTCCTCATAATGTAGGCGTGCAGTATAGTTTCTTCCGTCAATCTGTGGGCCACAACTAATTTGTTTGGTACTGTTGAATGAAGGTAATAGCAAGACATCCCCTTGGGACAGCCCAGAAAAGACGCCAGTCATGGGTCTAGTTATAAGTGCCTTTCGTATTGTGCCCCGTCCAGTCTGTCCAATTCCAAACAGCTAAAAGATGTGATTCGTTCCGTAAAAGTGTAACTTTCATCGCAGCAACATCAGTGTTGACACATGCTTCACTACCATACAACCACAAAGTTTATTTAATTATACTTGAAGCCCTAAAATGAAAAGAAGGTAAAAAGGTGGATGTGGGTGGGGCCTGGTGCTAGTTTGTTACAAACTTGCTGAGGTGCCTACACCCCCAAGCGCTCAATCATACAGTCCGGAAAGAAACTGTCAGTACGATCAGCCGTCATCTCTTGCACTGTTTCCAGCCAAGTGCAAGGGTGTCGAGGGAACCCCATCGTGGGAAGCGATCCGCACCAACAACACCCAAACTCTTCATAATCTCACACACTTTTCTGCCAAGCCGCACGTTGCCCATCTCTCATTTTGTGCCATTCTGAAGGAGGCATGCAGAACAACACTTGTTTCTATGGTCGATTTCTAGGTGTGTGTAGCATGGCTGAGCCACCGCAGTTGATGTTGCTGAATGTTTTCAGCGACTGAAGTACTTATCGCAATACCAAATACCCGTTTTCTGATTAGCCTGTGACGAATCCGTTGACGCCATCCGACACCAGAAATGCTTCTAAGGCGTTGGCGGCCAAGAACCTGAAGATGCCTCACAAGCGCTCTTAGGTGCCAAGTCTCGCAATCATACATCAATATAGCCCTTACTGTAGTCTGGTACACGTGACCCTTGAGACCTAGTCATATGCCGTTTTGACGACACAAATGACGCAAATTAGTAAACGTGATTCGAGCTTTGGAGATTCGTGCACTGAATGCATCAGACACTTCTGTCTGAGCTAATACAACTATTGAGGTATGTAAAATTCCCCGCGGCCTTCAGTGCTTCTTTACTTGTAAGGGGTAGATGGTCGTTGGTTTGTTCTCTGAGCTGGGCAATTTGATTGCAAACGTTTCATCACCAATCGAGGTGACATTATCAGTGCGTTGTTAGTGGTGCGTAGCGATGGATTGGTGGTTGTGCGTTGAGTAGTGTTGCGTGTGCGTTAATATACGTGCTGCTAAGCGGGGTTGACCTACGGTTGTTCGGTCGGGCGGTTCCATTGTATGTAATGGATATGTCCAGCGACTGTATGTAAGCGCAATCCAGCAATTGTTTCACTCTGAGTTGGACCGATCTTTATTCACATGGATCCTCGCTTGAGAGCAACTTAAGCATCGACTGTAGAATTCTATAACGTGGGATAATCCGAATAGAAGCTTCGATAATATATCGCCGTGATGCAGAAAAATGGATCTACGCAATATACAAAACGTACCTTATCACTTATTACACACTGACATCATTGCTCTTTCCACTTTACCCACTGTTCTACATTATAAGTGTCAAGCCTCAATTGGTTACTTTCAAAGAGCATTCCATCTGCACTAAGTCTCTCACAGCCGCCAAATTCCGGAAGAATATCGCGTACCGTATGTCTTGTGGATTGGCGTGGTTCTGTTAAGACGTATCAACCGAAGGAGCTTGTAGTGAATCAGGAATCAGTAATAAAAGATACGTGGTTCATGGATTATTTCAAATCGATATCACTGGTATGTGCTCACAAAAGCAATTAACATTAGGGAGGTAGAAGGTCCAGTATGCATGATGTCAAGGCTTCCTGAAAGCGAGGTCTTTACATGCGTGAAATATACACCAATCTAAAAACTCCACGGTACCTAGGAAGTAATCTCTCTGAAGACATCTCGGCATCTTTGCTGCGTCCGATAGATTTACATGGTAATCTCACGATCAGATACAAAGTTGCGGGATGAAATCTGTCTTAAGTTGATGCTGAGTAGCCTTTGGGTTTCTGTTAGGTCATCGTATGGAAAACATTGCAGGTAGCGAATTCGTCCCACCAAGTGAACAGTATCCATTTCCTTCTTGAGTGTTTGCTTGGTCTGATAGCCGGTTCTCTATTCACACTGACGTTTAATATGTTTACAGCTTTTGCTACCCATTTGGTTTTACAAAAACCTTAGCCATAAGGACGCCTTGTATGTTCTTCCTACCATACCAGCGCATTGGTATTTCCTCGGAAGTTCAGATGCGCGCCGTTTCGTTACTGGCTTCACGTCATCGATGATCGTACTGAACCATCATTGCCGTCATAACTACGCTACATATGGAGCGTCATTGTCTACTCCCAGTCGCCAACTTCCAAACAAAACCAGCCCACCGTGGTCGCTCAACGATGTCGCATGCGTCTATTCCGCCTTCATTGACATCAGCCCCAACTACAGCCAAAACAGCTTCAGCTTTGTTCTGTCCCATTCAGGCG
Source organism: Opisthorchis felineus (assembly GCA_004794785.1). Lineage (NCBI taxonomy): Eukaryota > Metazoa > Platyhelminthes > Trematoda > Opisthorchiida > Opisthorchiidae > Opisthorchis > Opisthorchis felineus. The sequence continues at coordinate 1,773,722 of SJOL01009403.1, read as the reverse complement.
CGTCGATCGTGTCATCTGTGTTTCGTCCCACCATCGAGCACTGCTCGTGTTTCCAAAGCTGGCACGCAGATGTCACACGATGCACATAGTGCGTGCTATATCTTGTCTGCATTTCAACAGGTCTTCCCACAACTGGCCTGACGCAGTTAGCATACCTCGTTCACGAGCTCGTGAGAATGTGTGTAACGCCGCGTTTCAATGCATGTGTTTGAAGGCTTTGTAACCGAGCTATCTATCGGATTTCGAATCCTTTATCGGTACACACATTCGGGTGTTCGGGATGTGCGCACCGCTTTTTGTGGACAAAAGACGGTGATTTTCCAGTCTGACCGCAAAGCTTCGGTCCACCACGTAGCCACTGTAACCTCCGTGCTTCTCTCGCGCTACTGATTAATTTTTCAGTAGGCGGCTTCAACTGCGATCTGTCTTCGTGCTCCTCCGGAGTCATGTTGAATGTGCAGAAGCTCGGAGGCATTTATAGATAAGAAAATCCATAAAACACCATGGCTCTAGTATTTCAGACACTTCTCAGCAGAACATGAGCGTTCAACTTGTGCCACGAGCCATGTTTTTCCGAAGTTTGGGGCCCACGTGTGTGTAGGAGAAGGGGAATCTTTGACTACCGTCTGTTTTCTGTGGGACCTTGTCCTTAAAATTTAATCCAAAGACGTACCTGCAAGAGCTGTGAACCCATATATTCCTCGTTCCGCTGATGCTGAATTCTTCATGAAGACCTGGAACAACCTCTTGAATAGTCAACAGGAATCGTTAGCATCGACGTGCAACGCAGATCCGAACTCGGACTTTCGTAAAATCTCATCGATACTAATTATTTGGTCCCTTCACTAATTTTTCTTAGTACTGAGAAGAAAGTTTTTCATCGGGCTCTCCTAGGGTTCAGATATATTGACTCTGGGTCGGCCATTCAGATGCAGTAAATCAACTATTCCCAGTATAGCGAACCAACAGTGAACTGAGTCACTTGATATATTGCAATAAAACCAATGGTGTCATTTAAATATTATTGCAGCGTTCGCTTTTGAACGAGTTCATGGATTCGAATGAACGTTTGATAGTATCTGACACCAACTAGGGATGCATTAAAACGAATGTTTGATCACTCTTCAGTGATCACGTGAGCCAAACTTTTTGGTTGATTTGCTGACCGTCTCAGCCGAATTTTAGGCTGAAATTTTTAGGAGCTCTTTGGTTACAGATGACTTCTGTATTGTTTGTCGTTTTTATAGAAAAACAATTTCAAGTAGAGAAAACCATGGGAACCAACACTTGATGGTACGCGACCAATGGTTTAAGGGACCAGACCACATACTGACACCCACAATGTTATTTCAAGTAGCTATGAAGTGAGACTGAATAATAATTGTTAATGATGACAGCAATCATTGTTAGAATAGTTTTAATACGTCGGTTGTAAAGCGTACCTCTTTCTATCTAACTACTCTCCCTCGTGCGACTGACCTTTTCCTCATGACCTGGCATCAAAAGCACCTCCGAGATACGGCGCTTCCATAATCCGAATTATGACTTTTAGTGTATGATTAACAAAGGGCTAACACTGTCCACAGCACAGGTGGGGTGTTTTACATCATTAAAGAAAACTTGGGGACGACTAAAACACTACTGCACATTAGTACTCGCCTTCCCAATATAACCTCGTAAACATAGAATCTGATTTAGCCGAATTAGAGGTGGTGGTCTTTGAAAGAATCTATGTTTGCAAACAACACTGTATCGACTTGTCTGTTGTCGTACAGTTGTCGGGGATGGAATCATTACAAGGAGTTGTTTGGTTTGAATCTAATGTGTGGTTGCCGTAACCAACTCTAAAATTCGCCTCACCTATGCTCTGGAATTATCTGTCTCACATAATGTGCTTGTGTCAGCGTAACGAGTTATTTTTCGTACGGTTGGTTGTTATCTTCATCGGTCGTTTCTATTCGACCTCTCGTACTGTGAGAGAGTTTTTAGGACCGAAACAGTTATTTCTGTGAAGCAGCCTATGTTCACCATTTCTTTAACAAGGTAAGGTGCCTTTGGACCACTGTGCTCCCTCCATAGTACGATCAGGGGAACGCCAAGTGGTTTCCGTCTTATTAGAGGGTTATTCGTAACAGGGAAGGAAGCCTAGTCCAACATATGTAAATACGGACAGAGCCATATGGTCGTATGAGAGACGGAGTCCTTGATGAATGGGGTACTGCAGCTGTACTCAACAGCCATACGGTCAAACAATGTGGTACATTTCAACCCAAGCTCATGCTGTTTAGTACACCGGATGTCGGTTTTGCAGGAAGTCTCCCACTTCGGAAAAAGGAGAGAAAGTTCTTCAGTGCACCAATTGTGATAAATTGTGGCGCTACTCTATGTGAGGCTAACTTCAGCCTCACCCGTAGTATGCATCGAAGAATCGCTTAAATAACTCTTGAAGGTGTTTTGGATGTTGTGTGATGATTTATTTGGTTGTTCGTCTTGTCACCGAGCGTGGCAGTTGGATTGCAGATGTCTCGTCACCAACCGAGATAACATCGTCACTGCGGGTTTGAGTGAGTGTTGAGTAAGCAGTGGTGACGTATTTCAAATATTCTTCCTCTTGCATTAAGACCGCCTCTCGAAAACGCTTGTTCAGAGAAATATTACTGTCTAGATTTGCGCGCATAGCCCGCTGTTTGACTTCTCCCACATTTCAGTTTCTCTCACCTATCGATCGCTTACACTGCTCACTGAACCTGCATATACAATCGGCCGACTTCATACTCTCAAAAAAGTATTTGTTTGATGTTTGTGCTGCGTCGTCATAAACGTTAGATCTACTCACCTTCCATGGTCTTGTGCACTTTGGCATTACCAGATGAAGTTTGCTTCTACGTTCACAACGTTCATTTGCCACCTGTTCCTACCTTATCCGGTTATACCATGCACTCGCACGACTGCACTCCTTCACTGTGGATGTAGCTGTTCTATTAGGTTAACAGCCAGGTTTTGGCGCTGACCCTAGAGGTAGGAATAACAAGATAAACCTGAGGTAATGAGTGGAGATCAGGGTGCGAAGCAGATAACTTGATATACGAAAGTATATTATACAGTGCCAGAATGAGCATCATTTGATGGCTACGTTGAGTTAAGTAAACAGGTCTTCAGGTGCTCTTTAATTCCGATAATGTCTACTCGAGTTTGAACTGATCCTCAAACCGGGAGCATCTTTTAGATAGAAGGATGACGTTTAGTTCCAGATGGTCGGAGAAAACTAGCCAAACTCGATAATAAGATTCATATACCCTCGATCGTATTGTCTGAAGACTAGAAGGCTAAACAAACGTGAACAATGATTGCATATCGCTAGCTAATTTGGGCATTATGTCATTGACTGCGCACCGTAAACGACCAGAGAGGTGATTACCTGACCCCGTGAATTTTTGATGTGCATACCACGCAACAACTAATCCATAAAAAAGGAAAGCACTGGCAAAAATTCCTTGAGTGTGTAGGTAGTTACCCTCCTTGAAACTATCTTCGACGGTACTGTTGGCGGATAGTGGCGTTCTGAGGAACATTCGCAATTCGGATTGAACCACCAGTTCAACAGATTGGGATTCGTCAGTAAAGACATCTCGTAACAGATTTCAGTGTACTATGATTTTCACACCTCGCAGTTTCGTTTCTTTCTACTGCATCTAACACTGGATGCATTGATGAACAGACTAGATACTCTGTTAGTCCTAACTTTTGGCCAGCGCTGTGTTTCGATTGTAGGCATACGCTGTGACATTCAGTGATCCTTTTTCCATACTTACTTGCACCTTCTTCATGAAAGCATCTTTCCTTCTGGGCAGCACCGTATGCAATCGTTCAGCCATTCCGTTCCTTACCTTTTATTGTTTCTCTTCAGCTCCTTTGACGAGTTATTCCCGGAACCTAATCAAGGCGCGTTTTTTGACTGGATGGCATTTGGCACCAGTTCAATTTCACGCGGTGGCCTGGGTCTTTTCGGCCAGCTTGTAATTGGCCCTCCTGGAAGTGGTAAGACTACCTACTGTGCTGCTATGGCGGATTTCCTTACCAATCTAGGTAAGTCTTGTAGTTTGTTCTCTTCCCGACTTTACCACTTCTCCCCGATTCTGGATGAGCCATCAATCTATGCGATTGGCTATTGAGGCAACTGTAAAGTATAGCAAACAGCTGATACGATCCATACCACGCAGGAAACCTACGAAAACCATGCTGATTCGTGTGTCTGGCCAGAATAGCACGTTATGTCTGAAAACTAGGCCAAACTTTCATCGTCTGGCGTAGGCTGACGACCGTAAGCTTGGAAAGCTTTTCGCACAAACTGACTGCTTATTGTTCTGTTCACCTGTTCTTTGTTCTTCAACCGATGATGCGTTGGCTTCACACTAGCCACTTGCGTGGACGCTAGACGCGTCTTTACATGTTTTTACTGCCAACCGTTAGGTTCGATAAAATAACTGACTTCAGTCGTCCACAATCTCGCCCACGTTTGGTTTTTTCTAACTATCCAAATAGAACGCAAAGTGCATGTCGTGAATTTGGATCCAGCGAATGATACATTGCCTTACTGCTGCTCCGTTGACCTTTCCGACCTCATCCGTTTGGAAGAAGTCATGGATTATCTAAGCTTGGGCCCAAATGGAGGTCTTATCTACTGCATGGAATACCTATACACAAACCGGGATTGGTTGGCAGACCGCCTAAGCAAATTGAAGCAGAAGGACCCGAAGTGCTACCTGATATTTGACTGCCCGGGTCAGGTGAGCTTATCCCAAATTATACCATGCGATTTCATGGAAATCGCGCTGTCATTGATTGTATGGAAGTTAACAGTTTGAAAATTTATAACTTTTTTCATAGTTCGGTCCCCATTGTTCTTCGCTTACCTCAGGTGCCGCAACGATGGAACGTATCTACATTAACCTCGTGCAGGAGGACCAGTTGTCCTCACTGAGTTTCTGCTCTCCGTAAACGTTGATTAGCGATTGGATCGTGCATATCATTGACTATTTCCGATCCAGCTGCCGAATTCCGCAGATGAACTTGACTTCCAACCTCTGGTTTGATGGTTGAGATTCAGTTTGCATGTCCTTCGCCGTTATAGTAACACGCCTTGAGTGCTGTGAATCATGTGATGGTTGCTTATCGTTAATGTGTCGTTTCGTAGTGTGTACGCTTAACGTACCGAATGCTTGTGAAGACAGGAAACAATTAAGTGACCTTTCGAGAACTTCCAGTTTGTCATTGTTTGGCCATGATCCACGTAAAACTTGTGCTAAAAAACTACGGTATTCAAGATGTGGCCTTGAACCTAAAGAAACCTATGCTGGAAGCAGACGCCACAGTAACGACTACTTTCTACAGTGAGCTCTTGTGGCTATCTATCAATCGTCGACTGTGATACTGTTCGTTCTCAGCCGATTTCCAGGGTCACTGAAAGTTCTGATTGACTTGCTTTAAAGACAAGCAAATCCACGAATAACGTGAACTGGAGCTATCTAGTACATCCATTCACTAAAACGTTTACTTTGAAGCAACAGATAAACCTTTTGATGAAGATTGGGGAAATCCGGTTCGAGTTGCACTGTGTTGATATCAGGGGGCAACTTCGGTCAAAGAACACTGAACAAATTCGTCAGAATATATTCCTTCAGAGTTCCACATTGTTCTTGAAATTTTCAACCACCTGATCAGAGAAATTAATCCTGAAGGGAATTCATCTTCCAGAAGAGTCGGAAATGATATTTTCCTCCTAGTAGCCTCTCATCGAGAAGGTTGCCGTTTTTCAATCTGTAACTGTTGATGATTAATGTTAGCAACTCAATCTAGGACTGCTTATGGGGTTTCTGGTGTCCGCATTCGGTCCCCTTCAATAAAGTCGGGAAAACGACCTTACCCTGAATGTTTGGATGAACTCGAGTAGACACGGTCTGTATCTGAGTTAATTTTCTGCACAGTACGTCCTTGATTCCAACTGTTTCCTAAACGGTTTTCTGGTTTTTCTAATCTAATCTATCAACAAACTACCAACCGAAACGCTGGGCAGGCCGTAGACCACAAACCAACCACCGACACAACCAACTCAAAAGGCTATGCAATCCTACTTCATAGCAAAACAATTCCCGCTGCCCTTTCCAGGTGACTGATATTGACCGTCGGTTCTTTCACCCAGCCATCTGGCGCTGCTTTTCGCACGTTATGGCACCTTTCTACTGCTCGAATATTCACTTGGTTTAGCTCGTCCAGTGAAGGGCAAAATAAACTCTGGAATGGCTTATGAACCTCCAGTGGGTAAACTATAGTTGTGGTTTCCTGTTTCCCTGCAGGACACACTTGGGCGTGCAAAACCGGAGGTTTGCCTTCATGCAAGTGCTGAGTAATGTTGGGGCTATCCGTCTTATGGAATTCCTGCGAAACTCCATGCGGAACGGGCTTGTCCTCTGATAGTAGTCAGCCACACTACATCGATTACGAAATAACACTGGAACACCAGTGTCACTTTTTTATTTGACGCCTGTATCTTTTCGATTCGTGTGTCAGCCCACTAAGAACAGGGCCCCTCAAGGCTGGCTGAATTTCTCTAGCAACCGTTCATCAGTCTCTGTGCCAGAAACCGAGAGCATGAAACTGGCTGAGCAACTAAACTGTGTAAATGATGTAGCGCCAGCCTCCGACCTGAGTGGGGGCGAGATGGTTCAGTGGTTAGAGCGCGAATTTACTGACCGGAAGGTTCGTGGCTCGAACCCGACCTCTGCCTCTCGACTTCCCCTGTCTAGGCTTGGGCAATCTGACGGTATTCCAGCCCTCGTGCTTCCTCCGGGTGGCATGGCAGCTGGGCGACGAAAGGGTGTTACAGCTGAACGTTTTTTTTATTCTGAGCCGAGTGCTTTTTGGAGCCATGAAGTGTCAGATACACGTAGTAGGGTAGCGAAATCATAATCAGCCTCTGGACGCTCCATGAGTGCTTGACAGAATGGCTGCAATCGTTTTAGCTCAGAATGACCTGTCAAATAATCGATCCTAGCTGCTTTCACTGTTGCGGTCATTGTAACGCTGTTCACTTTGGCCCAGGCTACGGCACCGCCTGTCTATTTTTTGCTGGTGGAGTTGCTATGCCTTCCCAACCCTGGACCGGTGAACTTGAAATGGCAACTCCAGTGCCTTGGTAGGTTTGATCTATGCCGAATGATTTGTGGCTTGATCATTTGGGCGGTTGACGAATTGTGGACAAAACATCGAGGTGGAGAACACAGCCAAGACACAGCCTCAAGCAATCAATGTTTCTGAAACCATCGAAAAAAAAACAATGGAGTTCCATATTATTGCGAGCTGATGATCGACAGAGTTGAAATGTGCTCCCAAATGAACCCGATCGACAAACTGGTTTGACCGTTGCCAGTTACCGCTTTCTACGCCTTTTGACAATCGCGTAATATAAAGTAAAGAGAAATATCAACATTAAACTCAGATTTTAAGCAATATAGTGCGTGTTGGCTGCTAGAATAGTACCTATCGGTTTACGCCAAAACTCTGGTGCAGCAACAACGTCTCAACTTCTGTATCTACACACATTGTAGAACAAAAGCTATTTGATGGATAAAGCCATGTGAAATTCCGGTTTACCCCTTCTTCATAGCCCTCCCTATGCCCACAGCATTTTTTGGCAGCAACATTCTCATGAATTACACGCCGATCGGCAGAGCCTTATGAACTTAGGCCACGCAGTCAGTGGAGCTAACCTTCTTTTGCCGAAAGTCCCCTATTCAATCCATATATTCGACCACTTTTGAAGTAGCTCGGTAGGGAAGTACGTGAGCTTCAATATTTTCGGGGCTTTGTGATGATACTTTGGGCGTAGGCGATGTAAAAGTTAAATTGTATCTGTCATAATTCGTAACTATTGCAATGACGTACTTGCTACGCTTCGGTCGTTACATCAGACTTAATGAATGCCACAAGCGTCATTAAGCAGAAACTTCCACTGTCGAACACATTGCTGGTGGAGCAGTGAAGAAATCCGTTAAGCGTATTTAAAAGATATTTTATGGTACTCCCTCATAACACGGCTGTTGGACCCATCCAACCCATGCCATTTTACTCAATCAGCTGGGAACCCACAGGTATACTTCCGCAGGTTGATGCAAATAAGTCTAATCAAATGGCCTTCGGAGGCTGGCCTCCTGTGATTATTCCACCCTTAAGTGACTGAAGCAGGACGTCCATATTCAACCAGAGGTACTCGATGCTTAAACTAGACTAGGAGACTGATACTTTCTGATGTTTGGCATAATCCGGCATGCTTACATGCTTACGTTCACCGTTGTGATTGCGTTCCTGGTTGTACCACCGGAGCGCTCACCTACCCATCGATTGTGACCACTGAATTGAGCCTATCCGGAGGCCATCCGCTCTAAATAACCGTACACCACATAGACTGGACGGATATGTCACGTGCGGGCTACGGACCAAACGAAGGCGTGGCTGGTCTGAGCGTCAGATCAATCATGATCGAGCATTCATAGCTCGGTACATGTTGCCCCATCTTGAGGATTTTAGTGTATCCCATGGGACATCCCTATAAATGCAGTTGTGACAATCTCCCTTTGTCTCCATAAACAGCCGTCTCAAGCTCCCGTGCCTTTTGATGTACCATAGTGGGCGGAGTAGGTAGCCAAGGACTGACATAGGAGTTGCACTACCGTTCGCAAGACAACAACTTCAAGCACCAAAGCTTCACTGATTAATATTGTTGACTTCGCCACAGCCCTACCTGTCTGACTGAACCACCCACCGTCTGTGGGTAGCCAATAGGTATCGGATGTCTGATAGCAAGGGGAACACGGTATAGCAGGAGTTGTAGTGGGGACTATTTCTTCGGCGTTCATGTTTGCAGTCCCTTATGGCGACGTACGAATGGAAGTGAGAGAAAGCAGGTGGCTCTATCACTTCTTGAGTTGGGTGGTTTTCTTGGAATAGTTTCGCTTGACTATAGCACAACCCATATTGTGAGAAATTGCCCCGTGGTACCTATGTAGTTCACTTTCACCGTTACAATGCTTACCGACAACGAAAAATGGTTACGGCGATCAACAGTAAATTAAAAGCTCAAGCTTATCTTTCTTTTTTCTGCCTGCTCACACTCCGATAGATGCTCATGCTTCGCGGTGGGCTTACGAAGAATCCGGGCGCATGACTTAGCTTGAAAGCTAACCCCATACAAACTAAATTGTGCTTACGTCCCTATCTCTGCCCATGCTCATGTTGGGCAGTCCACCGAAGAAAGACTAAAACAACGCAAGCTTTTTTGAGCTTTGTTTTTGCATGCGTGTGTACCCACGCGACAAGCTGAACGTGCGTGTTCGCTCGTGTCTTCCGAAATTCGGCATTCCATGGATTCCTTATAATCTCATTGTCTGTAAATTGGGTCAAACACCAAACCGTCAAACCAATGTCTTGATGATACTGTACGGTCGAAACGCAACCAACTGAGCCCATTTGCATGGAATAAGTGAGCCTGGCTTTGTCTGTATATCCGCTGTCAAACAGTTTACCAACATACAACGCCTCTTCTAGGGGTTCAAATCGGATCAAAAAACCCTCCCTAATATATATAT